>OX375875.1:11647037-12219537 GCA_947359465.1 Metellina segmentata
GTGTTCTAATTTATGTTGTATTAATTGCACACCAACGAACACCACAACCTGCTTTTGAATTTCCTACACGGATATCAGTCACATTGCAGAAGGCAATGAGATCAGCCAGAAAAGAAAATACATGACAGAATGCGAAAAGATGTTTAGCCTTAAAAAAATTAACAAGAATATCTATTTACAATAGCAGTTGCAGCACAGGATGCAGTTACGAGTTTGCATCCAACCAAAGACCGTAGTGTACAAAGGCACAAAGGACCGTCGTGTACCGGGGCAGGAGCACGTTGAATTAGTTGTGGCCTCAAAGGGCGTTCCGTAAGGGCGGTGTGTGGAACTTAGTGTTCTTGTGACCTTAAATGTCCTCATGTTGACACGGTGTGGAAGTTTGGAGAGTGGGATGCCAGCTCAGGTGTGACCGTGTCTTCTGGCCGTGTTTCTGATTTATACGTGGTGTTAGACTTGTGTCATTCCTTTCGGGTTCGATTCCGGACTTTTGCCAATAGCTCGTTATTTTGACGTTAAATAAAAATACCTACCAACATACCTACCTTTTAACATGCATTCCGTGGTTTTGATTTTTGACGGATGTCCTTGAAATCGGAACAGTAGTGGAAAGATGCGAGAAAAGTTTAACGATTAAAAAAAAAACGCTTTATGGTACGGTCGCGGCTTAGTGGGTATACACACTGAGTTAGCAAGCTTCGAGTTGTAAGGCCGAGGAGGTTCGATTCCTCTGTCAGGTTCATTCCTCTCTGGGTTTGTATCTCTCTTCTGTGTCAGTAAAAGTTTCTTTGTGTGTCTGTCTCGCACTTGATATTGTATGTCTGCGGTTTGGCGCAGCATAGGCAAATTTGGCCCGTGTGCCATAACAACCCAAAAAATCAGCCAAACAAAAGAGCTTTACATCTGTTTTCTCTTTTGATTTCCGAACTAGAAGAAACACCCAGAAGATACATACATCGTCGTGTAGATAAGGATGCTCTTACCTGAAACGACCTTCACATCGAGCGGCAGCGAGGGCTGTCTAAATCATTCGACTGAATAGAAAACTATTTTAGAATTTGTCTGGTTGTAAGATAGTGATAAAGTTATAATGTGGCGGATCAAGACAAGGGTTACCCCAAGCGGTAGAATTTTTGGGGACCTCAAAGTTAAGTTAGAAATAAAAAGTTTCAAAGAAAAAATAAATATAAATAAAAGTTATCAAAATATTCATACCATAACACATTAAATAAATTTATTAAAAACATCATACACTACCCAACAATAATGTACCGGACCCCCGCGGATTTGAATAGCATGCGACTACTTGTTTGGGGGTGTTTTACGTGGTATGGCCTGGGACCTTTGCGTGTTGTTCCTGGTAAATTGAACGTCGATGCCTTTTGAACAGTTTTGACAATAAAGTTCTTCCTACGCTCTGGCAATTTTATGGAATGGACGAATGTTACTTCCTGGACGACAACGCAGTTAGAGCGACGCTTACGGATCAGGGAACTAAGTCCGAAATCTACAGCTAAGCTGGCGACATTCCTGCAGCATGAATAGACCCGAATACCCATAGATGTGTGTAAAAATCTTGTTGAAAGCATGCCGAGAAGTGTTGCTAGTGTCATTATAGCACATGATGGACTATCCTCCTATTAAATCATTTACTATTTCCCTTATACCATCACATCTTGCACTTCGGTCTATTATTGTAGGGTAGCGTATCTTTTACATGGATTTCCGTCTTGCTTCATTTCGTGCAAATTCGTTTTAGCAGCGTCAATTCGGTTTAAAACTTATCTCTATACAGAGGCTTTTCGCACATTGTTTAGACGATTTTGGTATACCGATAGGTAATATCGTCAAGAAGAAAGGAAAAAACGTCAAATTGAAGACTCAAGTGGGACAAAAATGTCAAACAAATTTCCAAGGAAGAAACGGACATCTTCGACTATTGCAAAGGTACGTTGTTTAATGTTAAAAGAAAATCCCCCTAGTCAAAGGACAGTTGCAAAATCATTAAAATGCTCGGTGTCCACTGTAAACAAAATGATAAACGTTGATTTAAATCTTAAGACAGCGAAAAACGCAATGCGCATTGTTTTTCTCCAAAGCATATCGCTGAACGCAGGACACGCTGTCGAATTCTATATGAGAAACACTTATCCAAAGAAAAATGGAAAAAAATTGTCACAATAGAAGAATCATGGGTGTATTTAAATGATTGCAGCAAAAAAAAAAAGCCATTTATTATCGTAAAAGGGAAGAAAAAAATTTAAGTACATGGTTCACAGAATCGAAAGAAAGTTTTTCTAAGGGATTCATGATTATTGTTGTTTTTTCATATAATGGCAAGTTAAAAATAAAGAGAGTGGGAAAAGATGTCAAGATTAACTCCAAATACTATCAGGAACATATTTTATCGCCAATTTTTCTGAATGAAATACCATCGCTTTACCCACAGTGCCATCAATCTGTGGAACTCCATTAAGACAAAGCTAGCAGTCACACATCAAAATCCACTGTAAATTTCCTTAAAGAAATGGAATAAAAAACCGGTATCAAGGCCATACCCTTCACTGATATCCCTACTAAATCTCCCGATGTATCACCTATGGATTTTTGTACTTTCGGACTTTTAAAATCTGCATTATCCAAATGTCGTCCCACAACCCTTACATGACTCTGGAAAGCTGTTCAGGAGGAATGGGATAGAATACCTTTTCTGACACTTCAAAAGGCATTATTATCCTGGAAATTACGGTGTCGAAAGATAGTTCAGAATAAGGACTATCAAATAAAACATTTAAAACACAAGAATTTTATGTAATTTAGTTTTGTGAATACAATAAACATTGTCTAAAAAACATGTGTGAACAGCCTGTGTATATACAGAATGACCATATTAATCAATCTTTCTTCGCCCATAGTACTCCTTAAATAATTTTTTACACGCTTTGCAACAGAAAAGGATCTTTCTCCTGACGCATTAGATAAGGTAATTGTTAAAATAAAAATTTCTGTATTTCAACATTCGGAAATGTGCAAGACATTTCTTTGGCTGCTCGACAGATGTCTGGTGTGATTTTCATAGTGTCCTCGTTTTCTTTAAGAAATATTAAAAAATGATCAACTTCATCATCAAAAGTACAAGCATCAGTGTCTTTTTTGTAAATATCCTTCATTTTTTTTACTGTGTACTTTTTTCTTCTATTGATAAATACCAATCAAAAAAACATTTCAAATGACTAACTAGTAGCATTAATTATTTGTAAAAAAAGTATTTGACAAAGTATTCTGTCATTATGGCGGTTCCATATTTATGCATTTTTTGCAGAAGTGTTCGCCTCCACTATGGTAACTTTTTCTTCTTCTGAATTACAAACTTCAGTTATAGCCTCTTTTATATGGGAAAGCCGAGTTTTATAGCTAATACAGCATTTGCTCTTGCTGACCATTTTGTATTAGAAACTATTTTCACTGCACTCAAAGACGCACATTGTAAAGACGCTGTCACAACTTTCCTCGAACCCTAATGGACATTTTGAGACCTCGTGGCCCTTTGGTATTCAAGGGTCCTAAGGGGCCGCTTAGTCCGTTTACAGCTTAATTCTCCATGGGAAGTGATGGCACACTTTAAAAATAAAACGGTTTCTGGTTTGGTTGGTTTGAGTTTTATGGCACAAGAGAGATCCAGAACTGTCAAAATGCTCAAAACACTTCGATAAAAAATATTTAAGAACATTAAAATAACCAGAAATTAATACTAAACTTGAATACGAAATTAATAAATTCAAGTGAGTGCCCAGAAATTAATATATGACTAGAAGTTTGTTCATTTGAAAATCTACTTATTAAGATAAGAAATAACTAATGTTGAATTTCCCCATCTTTGACGATAAAGCATCTTTAAATACAATTTAAGAGGTGATGGATTATGAATGTGTTAAAAATCTTGAATGTTTGAGGGAAAGTAAAAAGTGATGGATGAGGGGGTAACCCAAGACATACGTTGAAATATGGTGACAAGGTATTAAAATATCTAAGATAAATATTCTTAGAAATGAGAGCAAGAAGCTAAAATTTTTGGCTTATGGTTAATTGTTGACGACAGTGATGGAGCGGTATAACCGTTTAATAAATGCCTATGTATGAATCTGGAATAACCGATGCAAAGACGAGTAATAAGAATATCAAGTCGTCTAGATGATAATGATGGCAGAAGTGTTACTGTTTGAAATATGTTACTTAATTTAATGTTCATCTACACATTCCAGTCTTTGGACCACTTGTTCCACAAGAAATCCCGTTCAGAACGGTGGAAATCATTGTGTGAAACAAGAATGCTTTTTAAAGTGTTCATGATACCTTTCACTACGCATCGAAAAATTTATTGGCAATGATTCTTATGTGTCCTTTTATCCAAAAAATATAATACCAAGACCACGTTGGATGAGCTTATTAAGCTTTAAGACTTCATATGATAAAAGAGATGTCTTTGTTGCAGACTGGAAGGCAGCTTTGTAGTCTGTATATATGATACAATTACCAATCATAATTCTTAAATATATGTTAGGGTCTTAAATAATTCTAAAATTTCAGATGTAAAGATAGAAACGAAAAAAGGGATCACAAAGCTTAAAGTTTCAGAACCGCAAACAAATGTGCATTTCAACGTGATTGAGAGATTTCAATTCACCAGCGCATATGGTAAGGTTAGGTAATTTTAACTAACGTCGTACTAGAGCAGGGGTGGCCAACCTGTGGCGCATGCACCAAACGTGGCGCATTGGATGAAAACAAGTGGCGCATTGCATCCTTTCGTCTACTTATTCTTTTGAAGTAGGCGCCATAACTGAATCCATCTTCATACTTTCGACATCAGAGTGCTCTCTGTTCAAGTCATACAGCCTTCATACTCATCAGTTCGTCGCAATTTTTAAAAATCAAATCCATTTTTGAAAATGAAATGAAAAGCAGATTTGATTTTTTCAAATCTAAATGGCTTTTGAAGTGATTAATTTCTGTAAACATTAAAAAAACCCAGAACTAAGTCCAAGAACTAATAACAAGAACGTCCAAGCGATCATCTCTTACTAGTGTGTGTTGGTGGTCCAATAAACGCGTTTCTTTTGAACTGGCTAACATTAACTAATTTAGTTTCCCCTAAGTGAAGCAGATCCTACCCAAATCTTGAATGTAAGAAGGTAGAATAGGTGCGTGACATATGGCGCATCTGAACTCGTATGTGAAATAAAATTGGCGCATGTTATGTAAAAGATTGGCCAACCCTGTACTAGAGCAACACAACGGCTATTGACGGTTCGGAATCAATCCCATACGGGAACGATTCGAGGACAACACTACGTAATTTTGAACCAAGGTCAGATGACGAAGCAACACCGTAGCTGACACCACACTCTCCAAACTTTCACACCATGCCAATGTGAGGACTTTTGACGTCACGACAGATTTAACCAGTACCAGTCCAAGTATTATGAGTCCAAGTACACGACGCTGTTTGGTGGGACTCCGGTTGCTAATACGTATCTCTTACAACCAGGCTACAGTGGCCTTGATCATATCCTAGTTTCAAACTCTGGTTAAAGGCTATTCCTAGTCGCTAACAATTACCATAGAACGGGAAAAAAAACCTTCTCGGAAAGCTAAACACAAAATTTAAAAATATGAAATACTCAGGTTTCAATTTATTTAAATTGATTCATGGGTTTCAGAGTGTTTGTGTTTGCAACGTTGGGATGGGTTTTAGATGGATTTAGCTTGACTCTGTTTTTAGTGCTTAGGTTCATTTTAGAGGATACTAGCAAAATACCCGACCTTACTCGGTTTGAATTCGTTTACTCTAGATTGAAGAGATAATCAAAATATATAATGACTTACGTTTTTTGTAGAATAAAAATTTATTTTAACACCTTTCGCCATCTTTATATTTTCTACAACTTACTTTGGACACAAATCCTACAAATGCATATCCATTCATGTAATACATTTCACATACATCGCACAATTGCTGTATGACAAAGCTACTATAAAAGACGATTTATAGGAAGATTTGGAATTCCCTTTCTTAAGTTCTTTTCATGTGCAACTCAATTAATTAAAATTACGATTTACGGCGAGTGCTCTCGCACTCATAGTCGACAAAACAATATTTTTTTACTTGTGGCACTCTTGCCTCCAGTATGCGACATTGTGAAATTTTGCAATCTTCTCCTGTCATTACTACAACGAATTTTTTAATGTTGGAAAAAGTTCTAGTTTGGATTTGTAAACATTATTATTATTTCAATAACGACATTATTCTTTAATTAACGGCATTATTGTTTAAATAACGGCATTATAGTTTAAATAACGGCATTATTGTTTAAATAACGGCATTATTGTATAAATAACGGCATTATTCTTTAAATAAAGGCATTATTCTTTAAATAACGGCATTATTCTTTCAATAATGGCATAACTACACTTAAAATTTACTGAAAATTTATACTGACTTACCTAACATTTTCAAGTCTAATACTTTGTGGTGCTGTTGGGTGTGATGAGAAGGAAAACACATTTATTAAAATAATAAATATTTAAAACAGAAAACAGTGAAATAGAACAAAATAAAAGATGTCGGAAAAATTGTTCTAAAGATATTAATTTGTGATTCATTTTTATCTCTTGATCTCGCACAGTTGCCACAATTTACAACTAAAAGTGCACAAAATTTAAAAATGTGAAATTCATTCAGAGCGAAAGAAACAGAAAATATCACTGCTCACGCGATCTTGTTTATTCTCGTTTCGTTAAAAAATATCGTCTGTCTCAAATATTCCGAAATCGTTTTCATTGCACAAAGAACAAAAATAAGACTCGAAATAAATGAAGTATCAGAGCTGAAATTTCGTTAAAAAATATAATTTTTTGAAGAATAGTTACTTTTTCAGCAGTACTGGTAAAACAATCGAAGTAATCGTAATATTCAATAGACATTCCAATTTTTCCAAAACTACCAAATTATGGTTGATTTAAGTATACTTACTCAGGTGTTTTAGCATGAAACTCATCTAAATATAACAATAAAGAAATGTTTAATATTGCATTCACTAAATTAATAGGTAATGTATAAAATAAAATACAACGCAATCATATATCTGGAATACAATTCATGTGATGTCTACACAAACACACAAACACAAAATCGAGCATAGAACAGAAAGACGGACAGACAGATTTTCGCAACCAATGCCACTCACTAAATCAAGATAAGTACTCACTGTATGCAAATTTTCATGAAAATATCTTAAACCGCGTGGACGTGTATAGGGCACAACATACAGACAGACAGACAGACAGACAGACAGACAGACAGACAGACAGACAGACAGACAGACGGACAGACAGACAGACAGACAGACACCAAACGAGAAAAGGGCGGATTCGGCATCAGAAGGGTCCAAAACGGATAGAAAACTTGAAATGGGTCGAAAATATTGAATGTACAAACAAACACTCCATTCTTATTTATATAGATGTGGTTGCGTAAGTTTTATTCAATGGAGGTAAGTGTAGAGGCTTGTGTCAGAGTAGTTCCGAGCAGTGTTTTTGTGCTTGTACTTTTTGAATTATTGGGTTTTTGAATTCGTTTGAGTGTGCATTCGTTATTATTGGTAAGTCGGAGTTGTTTGCAGTCAGGTTTCAAGGTTGTTTTCCATAAAAAAATCATAAAAGTCACAAATTCTTAAAAAATTGCAAAATTAGCCACTCAGTGACTAATTTTATCGATGATGGATTTTTGAAAAGGATTGAGACGTCAACGGAAGCTTTTTAAACGTCATGAGCGTCAAATATTTGCGACTGTTAAAACTTTATTGTATACTAGCCACTGAGTGGCCAGTGATAGTTCATTTTGCGGACTACTGCTCGTTGAATCTCGCCAACCACAAGTGATTGCAGCGAGTGCGTATTCAAATTTGGTTAGGCTCGAAGTGGCAATCACCAACAATGTAAATCAAAACATGCTAGAATCGGAAAACTAGGCATGGTTCCAAGGGCATTAGGACGAACAACGATCTGAAGTCAGAGGTTGAAAATCGCAAAATATGCTTCAACTTCATTCGAGGTATTATGACGTCACATTCCGGAAAGAAGGACAAAAGGTGAAAAAACTAATACATTAATTTTAAAATGTTCTAAATTAAATTTTAAAATGCGGGCTGGACACACAAATCGCAAAATATTCGGACAACCTGTATGTCAAATTTCATTATTGTAAGTGCCATAGATTCGTCTGGACACTGATTACAGAGAAACACTTCTTTTTATAATAGTAGATATGTTAAAATGTGAATTAAATGTTTTGCTTTGGAATGATATACAAGCACTGAATGTTTGTCAGTAAAAGTCCAAACATTCGAAAAATTATTATTTTTTTATAAATATTAGGTTCATAAATGATTATTTTAAAATGTTTGCAATTCTTTGAAAAATGTACAGATTTAAAAGTTAAGGCCATGAAATGTGTTAGTGCCAAATCATGAAAATCATGAAAAAGTCATAAAATTAAATTTCGAAAATTTGATAGACACCTTGTTTTGTAAATCTTAAATAAATATAGTCCCCTAAAGGAACATTTATACACAGATAAATAACTACCAATAGTGAGCATTTTTATTCATCGATGTTTATTACCTTTTTAAACCCCAAGTGGTTTCAACAAAGTACCTCTTCCATCAAGATCTGACCAATCTTGCTAATGACGACGTCTTGTTATCAAAATATTGCTGATTTTCTTATGATGACGATATCATTATATGAACAGTATTTTCTCCGAATGACGAGATATCTCGTCTATCAAGATCTGATTAGTTTCGCTAATGACGAGATACCCCGTCGAGACAATCACCAGGATGGTTAAAGTAGAAACTGGTTGAAACATTTCGAACAAAAAGTCGTCGAAGAAAGTGAATTCTGCCGAATCTTATAGTATCAAGCTGGAAATAGAATTTAACTTTTTCAACAGCAAGAAAATATTTTTGCGACTAGAAACTTTATCCCCAATGGAGCAACTGAAATATTGTACAAAAATTTGTTTTCCAGCATTGTAAAAATACTTTTTAAAAATTCACCAGCTTTTTTTGCAGATTTACGTTTCTACCCGAGTTTAGAATATGTAAAAATCGTACTTTTATATTTCAGTTTTAAAATATAGCATATAAATCATTTCGTAATTTATAGTCTAGGGACTAAACTGTTGTATAAAATGGTAGTTTCAAATGAAAAAAAGAAATAGACAACAAATATGGTCTTTGCTACAACCAAAAGTGATTTTTTCTTTTGGCACAGCAGAGAAGGCAAAACCAAAAAATTCGAAAGTAACAGAGGCACATACAAATTTTAATGTGAAGAAATCGCAACTGTAAATTAAAACGACAGTCTAAAACTGAAAACCGGAACTACATATGGTATCGCCATGGATTTAAAATATGTCTTAACCCTCCTCTCGACAAAATACACTCATTGCCATAAAAATTTGCCCACCAAGAAATAATTGTGTGATTGTAACGAAACTTGGTATGAAGGTACATGTCGGCCAGATATGCAAATGATTAGAAATACGTTCTCCTTGGAGTATAAATCAGGTAAGCAGAGCTTGTTTGAGTGTACTTAATATTTCGCAAAGGAAACGCTGAGGTAGACATGCCGTTACGCCGCCATCGAAGACAATATGAGCAGCTGTCAGAGTTCGAGAGGGGAAGAATCATCGGGATGATGAAAGTTGAGTGGTCAACTTGGCGAGTAGCTCGTCAAGTAGGCCGTTCTGATTTTATTGTTAGGAAGTGTTGGGACCAGTGGACATAAGCGACATCATTTACACGGCGACCAGGTTCAGGACGGCCTCGACAGACCAGTCGTCGAGAAGAACGTCACATCATACGAAACGCACGCGTAGAGCCAACTGCCTCATTGGCCGCTATCCTGACACAGGTAGCACATTCACTACGGGCCCCTGTGTCTTCCCGAACCATCGCAAGGCGCCTGGCTGCAGGACATCTGGTATCGCGGCACTCATTACGTGTGCTGCCAGTGACACCCACCCACCGACGTCTCCATTTGGAGTGGTGTCGCGCACGACGGGATTGGACTGCAACGGAATGAACCCAGGTCGTCTTCAGCGACGAATCTAGATTCAATTTGAGCAGTGATGACAATCGTGTTCGCGTGTGGAGGCCCCGTGGTGAACGCCTCAATTCTGCTTTCGCTTTACAGCGACACACCACTCCCACAGCTGGTGTGATGGTATGGGGTGACATTGCTAACGATACACGGTCACCCCTAATATTGATCCATGGCACAATGACAGCCCAGCAGTACGTCCATGACATCCTTTAGCCACATGTGATGCCGCTCATAGCAGGGCTCCCAGAAGCAATTTTTCAACAAGACAATGCTCGGCCACACCTAGCAAGGATGTCACAAGACTGCCTACGCCACATTATTAGCCTACCCTAGTCTTCTCAATCCCCAGATTTGTAACCAATCGAGCATATCTGGGATCATTTGGGACGGCAAGTTGGACACCCTACGAGTTTGGTCGAACTAGAGGCGCATTTACAGTAACTGTGGAACGAGATGTCTCAGGACATCATACGGAACTTGTATGACTCAATTCCCGCTCGTATCGCATCGTGCATTCGCGCTAGAGGGAGAACAACAGAGTACTAAAACGTCCGTTCATTTGTACTTTTTTCTGCAATAAATGATCCTTTTTCTTTGATTTTCTAATCACTTACTTATATCAAAGTAGTACTTACATGTGTAAAATTTCGTTTCATTTTGACGACTTTTTCTTGGTGCGCAAATTTTTATGGCAAGGAGTGTATTTTAAACTGAAAATCACACGCTGTTGAAAGATGTGGTACTTTGTAATTTAGCAAGCCGGAATGAAACACTGCAAATTTGTCTACCAAAAAGTACATCATGATATGTTTCACTGTTATATACACTACTACACCATGTGTTAATTTTTGTAGTGTTGGCTCAGCTCGCTACAATACTTCCCCTCCAGAATTTAGCGGCAACCGAAATTTGATAGATGGCGCCACTAGTAGAATGATTGCCATTTGCATGAGATTGAGACAGTTGTAATTGTCCTGTGTCGCCTTTAGTGAGTGTGAGTTCCCTTGTGAAGTAAAGGCTGAGCTGCAATGAATTGAGTGAAGCCGTGATTGTAAATGTGCAGTGTCTCCTATCATGAGAGCATCAGGTGGTTGTTGAAAGGGATTATCATCGGTTTGGCGATTCAACTATCCATCGTGGACAATCCATGAAAGTTGTAAATTTTTGCGTGCTCAAATCACGTCCGTCAATTACCAATTTAGCAGGCCGGAATGGAACAGAGCAACTTTGTCAACCAAAAAATACTTCATGGTAGAGTTGGGTTATATTGTTATATATACTACTGCATCTTTAGGTTATTTTATACTACTGCATCTTTAGGTTATTTTATGACGAGATATCTCGTCATAAAAAGAAAACACGATTGCGATCATCAGAAGAATACTGATCAAATCATGATCCTGTCACCAAAAAAGCAGAAACATATTGATGACGAGATATCTCGTCATTAGCAAAATTGGTCAGGTTTTGATGGACGAGATGCATTATCGAAACCCCCACTTGGAGGGTTAAAAATTTTCATGCATATATCCACTGGAATCAGATGGATTGGTTGAACTCGAATTTGGTCAGGATCACATATGGGCCACCACTTGTAAGATACCATACACCAGGCCTCGAAATAGATTTTTTAATACAGGTGCATAAGGTGCACCTAAGTTTTTAAATTAGGTGCACAGGTTATATTTTAGGTGCACATTAAAGAAACGTAATATAAGAGCATTGATATACTGTAAACTACTTTATTAGTTGGGTGTGTTTAGATAGGTTAGAAGTAGATAGTAAATATAAATATTTAAACATCTCTAAATTCTCTGGAGCACGGCTGTCGCGACAGTCACTTCAACAGAGCCATCTGGAAAATGTTTCGATCATCGGAAAGTTCTGGTGGCAGTGACACAAGTAAACCCTCCCCCTGTATAACGTGTTACGGCCCAGCGATTTTGTTTTCACATAGTGTGTATTTAGGAATTTAAATTACGTTCTTTTAGAGGAGATACTAATATTTTGTTCAAGCATCAAAATAACATAAAACGTTCCCTCCCCTTTTTTAACGTTAGGTGCACGGCATGCACCTAGCGGGAAAAAATTAGGTGCACAATTTTATTTTCATGTGCACAGTGCACCTGTGCACCCGGGTATTTCAAGCCCTGCCATACACGACATTGATCTACATCACAATACACTATAGACAAAAGTTGTTGGACACTGCAGAAATTTGGACGAGGATCCACCTTAGTTTGGGGTTGTTTTCCTGGTTAGAACTCGACTCATTGCATTATGTATCTGATACCATGAACGTTGAATTGTACCTCGAGGTTCTGGATCATTCGGCATTTCCTACACTATGGCAATACTACGGCCACGATGATTGTTTCTTCCAACTAGATCGAGCTCCATTTCATACTGCAAAATGCCCGTTGGACTTGTTTCCTGAAAATGAGATGAATTTGCTTGACTTGCCTGTACAAAGCACCAATCTGAATCTGATCGAGCCCTTGTGGGACAAACAGAAGCAACGATTACGACGACGCCACGCACTCTCATATTAGGGATGCGACATCGACAGCAAAGCATCGATA
The DNA here is from genome assembly GCA_947359465.1 of Metellina segmentata. NCBI lineage: Eukaryota > Metazoa > Arthropoda > Arachnida > Araneae > Tetragnathidae > Metellina > Metellina segmentata. The sequence continues at coordinate 11,659,790 of OX375875.1, forward strand.
TTTTAAAACATCGATGTTGATAATACACCAACCAAAAACCATCGATGTTTTTAAAGATCGATGTTTTTCAAAATAAGTCTTTTCCCCCATTTCTTAAAACTGGTTTAGCAACCTCAAACATTATGTTCGTCGGGGTGATGTTTAATTTGTCATTTGTCGTGTTTATTAATTTATAAGTAATACTTTTTTTTAGCAGTCAAATCAAAGAAAAAAAATTAATAAGAACAATTAACCAATCTTTTATTTTCAAATTGAATAATGTAAAATTAAACAATATTTACAACAATTTGACTTGGGTACTACTAACTATAAGTATAAGGTAGGTACATAATAATTATTATTGTTAGTTATTATTAGTTCTTTATCAACTTAAGGTGGGGGTAAACATAAGAAACTTATTTTTTATTTGTTGTAAATAAAAATCATTGGGGCCTGTGAATATTATATCCCAATATTTGCTATTTACAGTTTGTAAAAAAATAAGTTTGTTAACTTCATCCACTTTAGGCCGACTTCTTTTTTTTCACTAACTATCCCACTCTTTCTACTGGGACAGATGTCGCCATCACTGACAAATACTTAGTTGCATGGTTATTTTTCTTAATTTTTATTAGGTTGCTTTTTTCATTCAAAAATAAAACATCGACAATGTAAAAACATCGACAAGTGTAAACATCGATGTTACAAAAACATCGGCTCCAATACATCGATCTTAAATACATCGATGTTAAATTCATCGATGTTAAATTCATCGATGTTAAATACTTCGATGTTTTTCATAAAACATCGACGTTTTGAAAACATCTACATCGATGTTGCATTCCTAGCTAATATTTGCAACAATCTCTTGTCACAGCTTTGCAAGAGGCATGGCGAGCTATTCTTGCTTAGACTTACATAGATCTTGTGGAAAGCATGCCTCGACGTGTAGCAGCGGTAATAGAAGCGAAAGGAGGAACTAGAAACTGCTAAATAGAGCAATAAAGCACTCTTTCTGAAAAACATACAGTGTCCAAATTCAGAAGTACACATATGGTTGCAGTAACTCAGTTGTTAGATTCACGAACTAGTAACGGGAGAGTTGCATATTGAAAACTCGATTCAACCAAAGAGCAGCACGTAGATGGAAGTTTATGCACAATGAATGTGTAATGGCTTGTCCTCACGTTGGAGTGGCATTGAAGTTTAGAGAAAAAGTGCTAGCTCAGGCATTGACCTTGTCATCTGATCGATGTTCAAAATTACGAAGCTCTGTCCTCTGATATTTTCCTTAGCGATTTATCCCGGACCGTCTGCATCAGCTATTTGTGTTGCTCTAGTGTGGTATTCAACCAGCTACCACAGTCCTAGCCTAAGTCATTCGATGTATTGCCACGTAATTTTGAACCACGGTCAAATGAAGTCACAACATCTGAGCTGGCACCCCACTCTCCAAAGTTCCACGCCAAAACAACGTGAGGACGTTCGGACACGACACATTTAAGGTGCACCAGCCGCCTCTACACCATACGCTTACAAGCATCCATGAACAGATTCGAACCAGGAACCTTCAGATCTCGAGGCTAACACCTTAACCACCATACCGGTTGGTCGGCTGCTCTAGTGTGATATAAATACTTCTACCAACCTACTAAATGTACACGATATCTCAGTTTTAATTTAAAATCTCATTTCCTTCAAATACTCGTTGAGTTGGCGTGGAAGTTTGGAGAGTGGGGTGCCAGCTCAGGTGTTGCTTCGTCATCTGACCGTGGTTCAAAATTACGACGTGTTGTCCTCGAATCTTTCCCTTGAAGCTTCGGTTTCCTAAGAAAGCGTAGCCGTGATCTATCGACCGTGATGTATCGGTGGGTGACGTTACTAAAACGTTGTTTATACTAACACATGGTGTTGGTTTCCTAGAGAGCGGTATTTGTGAGCGTAACGAAAATTATTGGAGCCGCCATTTCCATGACTGTCGTCATAGCGGTCTCAAACAGTTGGAGAACGTTTTTTCTCTTGTAGCGGCCACATTTCATTTCCTGCTCCAAACGATTCGAAGGAAGAGGAGCGAAATAAATAAACATTTTTGACTGCCATTGATTAATTCGTTTTTGTAAAATCGCGATCGTTAAACACAGAATAAAAATTTCAACGGATTTGAAATCTGCGGAAAATTTGACACCAGATCGTTACCTTAAATGTGATTTTCTTTAAATAATTAATTAATTAATAATTAAATAATAAAATGGTAAATAATTTAATAATAAAAATGTTTTTGATATCGATCTGGCGTAGAATTTTACGCTGAATTGAAATCTGTTGAAATTTTCACTCTACCTTCAACGATCCCGAAGTTAGAAACTTTAAACTAGAGAATAAAAAACCACTTTGTTTTGTTTCTCGAATAAAATAAATCACGACAGCCGTCTGTGTTGCCCATTCTCCAACGTATTCTATCCGTCTAAGTTGACACCTCTTGATTTTTGTTTAGACGGTCGTCTAGTTATGCCAGCGGCATCATGACGTGTCACGGCTGTTAGATAACGGCTCCACTTTCTTAGGAAACCAAAGCTTTAGGGACTGATCCCGGACCGTCATCAAAAGCCCGTTGTGTTGCTCTATTACGACGTTAGCTAAAATAACCACTACCATTACCATTACCTTCAAATACATATAATGGTAATGGTAAATTTAGTTAACGTCGTACTAAAGCAACACAACGGGCTATTGACGACGGTCCGGGATCAGTCCCTTTAGAGAAAGAACCGAGGACAACAATTCGTAATTTTGTACCACGTTCAGATGACTAAGCAACACCTGAGCTGGCACCACACTCTCCAAATATCCACACCAACCGAACGTGAGGACTTTCGGGCTCGATAGATTTAAGGTACATCAACCGTCTCTACGCCATACGCTTACAAACATTCATGACCGGATCCGGATTCGAGCGAGGAACCTTCCGATCTAGAGGCTAACACCTTAACCACTATACCGGTTGGTCGGCTCAAATACTTTTAATATCTATCCATTACATACTGCTTATTCAAGTACAGAAAATGTATGCCTAGGCGGTTGATTTATTAATACAACGACAGACAAAAACTGTTATTTTTACTACATTCAAGTCGAAAAAAATATAAATATATTTCGCTAATGAGAGATATGAAATATTATTCGCCCTGAAAGGTTTCAGACACATTAATTTATAAGCATTTAATTTCATTTCATACTTGTCTTTTTTAATTTATATCCAGGCCACACTTGCCAAGTATGCATTAGATGCTTTCAATACTTTTATTGTGAAAAGCTTTTTAGCGAGACATTATTTTTCTCAAGTACTGAAATCTCGAAAAATGTTGAAAAACAATTACAAACACGAATAAATCACTCTGATATGTATTCAGCTTCAAAAACTAAGCACATTATGTGGACAAAATAGTAAATCATCTTCATAAAATATTTTCTATTATGTTAGATAGAAATCGGTTGAATTTTGTCTATTTTCTCAAGAGAGTGATTTCCTCTTGAAGAATGTGTGTTTTTCCTGGTTCGTTTCTAATATGCCTAGGTAAAAATTGATCTACATAGAGAAACAGAATACAACTTTTGAAAGTAATAAATTATTAATTCCAAGCGAAGTCGAGAGAAATTTTGCGTTGCATAAATTTTATGCCTATTATAATTGACAATGTAGACAGGTAAAAGATTTTACTAAATTAATTTCGGGGATGTTTCTGGAGAGGCCGAAGCATATCCGAGTTTTATGTAACTATTCATTTTGAGAATCATTTTTGGTTAGGGAAAAGGGATGCGTTGATATTGCAATATATTAATAATATTTTTAACATAAATCAAAAACGCGAGGAATTTATAAACGTGTATTTCATAAATAAGTAGAACATTACATTACATCTCTGACACTAAAAGAGTAGGTATTGAAGAATTTTTGATTGATTCCCCTATTACATGAATTTTAATGCACTGCTAAAAGATTATTTGCAGCATACTTGAACCTTCGAAATGCACTTATAAGCTTCTAAATGTTTGTTGGTTTTAGGAATAACTGAGTAGGGCTTTCGGAAAATTAATAACTACATTTTAATCGTGTATCGATCTTACCAAAGCAAAATTATAAATGCCATTTTTTAGTAAACATGTTAAGAAATTTCTATTATTAAAATTCGTGTAACGGTTCACCTTTATATCAAATTAGATGCAAATATTATAGTTTCTCGTAGCCTATCATCCAATTTTCACACTAAATGTAACTAATTAATATGAAAAACTAATCTATGATATCGAATGTTTAGTAATTTGGTTCAGTCATAACTTAATTATTAGTAAGCGGTATATGAAGTTTCTAAAGGGATAAGTAGGGGGTGTACCGGATTAGCAACTGTCAGGTAACGAGTTCAATTCTCGGCCCAACTAAATACCGCCGTGTATACGGGGGCTGGTTCACGTTGAATATGTTATGGCCTCAAATGTCCTAACGTGTGAAAGTCTGGAGAGTTGGGTGCCAGTTCATCTGTGACCGCGGTTCAAAATTACGTGGTGTTGATGTCGGATCTTTCCTTACGGGTTTGATCTCGGACCGTCGTAAATAGCTCGTTGTGTTGCTCTAATGCGATTATAGTTTAAAAAATATCAGACCAATGCCAATTAAATAATATTAGATAAGGTCTTGTTTGGAAGTTTTTCTGATCTGGGAATAATATCAGAATTTTGACAAATTGAAAATTACTAAAGTGGCAGAAAGTCTAGATTGCTTTTTGAGATGTTTTGCAAAACTGCAAAAAAAGAAAAACATTTTGTCTCAAAACAGTACATTTAAAGCACGTCCATTCCAAACCCGCTATGGTCGCTTTGTGTGCTGCCACTTTGTATTTAGAAATTATTCTTTTAAGTCATACATAATTGCGATTTAGGCGCAGATGATATTTAAATTAACAAAATATTGCACTCACTTATGAAAGTAATGTTATTCTTTTGCAACTTCACTACTTTTTTCTAAATTATTCGTTGAAACCAGTTTTTTCAAAAAGAGCCAGTCATCCATCGACTTTTAATTTTTTTCAAAAGTTGCAATCGATTCTTTTTGCATTGTCTGAACCGAAGGCATTTAACTGTAAAACAAACTCGCCAATTTCATGTTCCATTTAATGGAATTTTCAAGAAAAAGAATCTATTTGCATCAAAAGAAATCAATCTTGGATAACGTAAGTTAACTAATCATCCTTTTACAATGATGGTGAAATTCAGAACTTTCAAATCTCTAGTACAGGATTGCTACAGGTCAGAAAGTATTGATAAGAAAAACTGTGTGCAAGAATGTTCAAAGTAGGTTCATTACTTTTTTTTTTTGGAAAATTAACTTAGATAACGGTAACACAACCGGTCGTAGAATGTTGTCTACGCACCTCTGTAGTAAGTTCGCCAGAAATCTCTACCTAAGGGGTCCGGCTATCAAAGGAGATGGCACTCCCGAGTACAACGCCCTGTTACAAAGGGAGGAAGTCAATAACGCGTTGGTCTCCTCTGGACTGGATGCGTCGTCCGGCGTGGCATAGACTGAAAAAGTTCCCGGATGGTGTCCTATGGAACTTCTTGCCAAATTGCCTCCAACTGTCAGGTTAAATGGTCAATATTCCGGGATGGTTGCAATCGGCTTCTCATAACGTCCCAAATCTGCTCTATGGGAGAGAGATCGGGAGACCTAGCTGGCCAAGGAAGTGTTGGTAAAGCGTGAAGACAATTTATAGCATCACGTGTCGTGTGTGGTCGAGTATAATCTTGTTTAAAAGTAAGATCCTGGGTGTCGCAAAAGGAACGGTAGAAGAACTGTAGACCGGTCGTAAAATGTCGTCTACGCACCGCTGTACTGTAAGTGTGCCAGAAATGACTACATAGTGGGCCGGAAGTCAAAGTAGATTATTCCCCATACCATAAGGAACTGTTATGGGCACGTGTGGCGTACGATAGTAAGGGCAGGATCCCCACGTTGCCCTGGATGTCTCCAGACTTCTACGGTTGTCGTCAGTACGCAGATGGAAACGGTTCTCGTCACTATAGACTGTATGTCCCCAGTTAGCGCTGTTCCAAGTTTATCGATCTCGGCACAACTCCTTCTAGGTGCATCGATTTTTTTTTGTCATTGAGTAAAATACAGCACGTATACTAATCTGTGTCCGAAGTAGATCATAGCAGCTATGAAAAGGCTGAAACAGCGTTTAAAAATTATTTTCATTAAACTTAAACTATATCTGCAGGTTTCTATGAACGAAGGAGTTCTGAACTCTCCGAGAAACTCCAGGAGACCGCAGTAACCCAATTGGAAGAGTACCGGATTAGCAACCAGAGGGTCGCGAGTTCGAATCCAACCAAAGACCGTCCTTAACTAAGGGAGCTGGTGATCGTTAAATCTTTCGTAGCCTCAACTGTAATAACGTGGCGCGTTTGGATAGTGGGATACCAACTCAGGTTCGCCCTCGTCATTTGATCGTGGTTCAAAATTTTGCGGTATTGTCTACGGATCATTCCCCTCCGCTAATAGACCGTCTTGTTTCCAAGGCGATGTTAGTTAAAATAGCATACCATTTCAAGCAAAGAAGGGTAATTCGTCTAGTATACTCTAAAAATAAATTCCTAAGAACAAAAGGAAGATAGTAAAAGGAAAAATTAAATTTTTTAGCAGCAGTCTTATTGTAAAAGTTCCTAACTGATAAACTTAAGCTGTGCTATCAGTTGCAGTTTAGATGACGGTCCTTTCACGAAATAAAAATATTTATTTCCAACATTCACTGTTTAACTTACACAAATGCAAAGCTTTTGACTATGTGGCCATTAATCTTTTGGTTATATGGCCATTAACCTTTTGACTATATTGCCATTAACATTTTGACTAAATGGCTATTAACCTTTTGACTATGTGGCCTCTAACGTTTTAACTACGGTTATATATATATATATATATATATATATATATATATATATATATTTATATATATATATATATATATATATATATATATATATATATATATATATATATATATATATATATATATATATATATATATATATATATATATATATATATATATATATATATATAACAAGTGCGATTCCTATAACTTTCAAGCTACAGCTGATGCACAGGTGTGTTGTCTAAATTCTTTCTTGGCGTGATTCTTATAACTTTCAAGGTACAACTGATGTACTTGCTGTTGTCTAAATACTTCCTTGGCGCGACCACTGTACAAATGCTGTACTGGTCGCAGTCTAAAGGTTAACTCACGAGCTCCAAGTACGTTTGTAGAAGTTCGTTAATACTTAATGTTAGTTCAAACAATAAGTTTTGAAAACATCATGTCTGGAGACACCTAAGACAGGTAAGGGAGATTACGCCATTCCCCTGAGCAAATCGTGAGTAGTAACCCTTCAAATGTCTAAAATTGGCAATATCCGTTAATTTTGCTTATTCCAGGACTAGATTTCTCTATTCAAGGAAGAGACTCCATTTCTTTTTATCCGTGACTTAGAAGGGTCAAGAGTTTTCTTTTATGTTGACATTCTTTCAATTGGTCCTGGGTGTGTTGTGTGTGTCTAAGAGCTATTTGAAGTAATGATAGCAATTGTATTACTACTAAGATTAGACGCGTTAATTGCTGTACAAGTTCTGCAGGAAAAACAATTATTATAAAAATTATTTCACAGTAATTAAACTCTAATACTTCATGTTTGAACTTATATTGTATTTCTACAGTATTAATGTAATTGATTAATATTTTGTTGATGATGTATTGCAATTAAAATTATTTAATTTTGTATGAATCATATTTTTTAGTAATGGTGTCTATTTATGCCCCCACGCGATAAAACTACCGATAAAAACAAGCCTAAATTTCGTAACTCGTTATCTGGCTGTGCATTAATTAATGCTTACTTTATGAATTTGATTTAGATTACGAGTTTGTGTATCTGAAGTAAGACAGAGCCAATATTGAGTAACCGAAATATGTAAGTCCCAGACTTATGCCTCTGAGTACTTTGAATAAATCATTGTTTTATTTATGAATATTGCACCCCATATCTTGGTACAAGGTACAGGTACTCCGCCCAGTATCTGAATTCTTCCCACCGTAAATGTGGAGGATTATTTCTACGTATTCGTCAAATATTAATCCAGTTTCCGCATTTAAAAATTTTAGAACAAAGACTATTTCAGTATACCCTTAGTCAGTTGAGAATACATGTAATTACTAAAGCCTGACTAATGAACCAACTTCTATAAAGATGGACTGGAACATTGCTAAGACCGGATTTAGCGAATTCCCTTGTGATGCAGTGTAATTATTAGATGTTTGTTTCCAATTTAAACATCGATTTTTCATTCTCAGTACGAGTAATTGGAGATCATAATCACTGAGAAATGAGAAATTCAGGAGACAAAGTTTTTTTTATAAAGTCCTTAAGGGAGCTTAGCATAGAATATTTAATTAGTAAGATGTTGAAGAATTCGATAATTCTAAAACTATGTAAGGCTGATAACAAGTTTGAAAAGTTGGATGAGATTTGCATTGTAATAAATTTGGAAATGTACTTAATTCAACTGGGAATTTAATACCGTTAATATTTGTATTAATTAGACAAGATTTGACTGTTTTAAAGCAACTATATAAGAATTAGAAGATTAGACCATCAAAATTGCGTGACTACAAACTGTTCTCTTAATTCTGTTAACATAAAAAAAATCTATCTTTCCTTATCTTGATTGTAGTGTATCTATATATAAATGTTACCATAGAGATAATCTCCTATAATATTTTAAATGAAATATTTCGGCTTTATTACTATAACAATTGGTACGTGTCACGTCCATTGAAGCAGATGCTATTGTTAGAAAAACTATTTAAATATGTAAACATTTTATCCTTATGTTCTCAAACAATTTTGATGCGTCCCCCTTCTAATATCAACTTCAATAAAATATTCACTCTCGCCTTGAGATATGTATTCATTCTCTCTTGCTTTGCGCAAAACAATTTTTAACATAACTAATGAAAATAAAATTCTGTATGAAGTCTTTTTTTTATCCTAATAATATGGTACTGACAACGCGTAATACTTTACAAGAACTCATTCGAAACATGGACTTAAGAGTAGATGATAGGTAAAGATGATTTGTTACCGAATTTATAACACTTAAATATTCTAAACTTCAATGCACTTTCACATTGACTTGAAATTATTCGGTTATTTTGTTACGTTGCATTTATTTACGAGATGTTTCCATTACAATCAAAGAAGAGGAAAACTTATGCTCATTTTAGACGTATTTGAGCAATCGCTTTTATTTCGCTTTCATTCTTTGTGCCTATTTAATTGATGCAGCCACCTTAAAAAATTAATCTCGGAAAAGCTCCGAAAGCTGATAATAGTTCGACAATTTTATTGAGTATTTTTTAATTTGTAATGGATGCCAAGAGAAAAACCTGAATACTATATATTCGAGTGAATCTCCACTAGATATAACAAAATCTCTTGTTAATCTTTCGCAAAGTGTGGCGGGGATTACAAAAACATTGCATTCAAAAATAAATACCAATTGGTGAAGTTCTTATCATTCAGGTTCAATTAGTGTATCAATCAGCGTATGTGTTCAATAAGATAACCTTTTCAAGACCTGGGACAACTTCAACTTAATACGCCATGTGGTTTCTACAATATATCTTACTTATCAAGATAGATCTGACCAATTTTACACTTTATGTGATATCTCGTTATCAAGATAATTCCGATGAATATTGATGATGATGAGATCAAGATTTAGTCAGTTTTCTTCTAATGACGATGTGTCTTGTCCATCAAGATCTGGTCAACTTTACTTACGGCAAGATACCTCGTCTAGACAACCCCCAGGAGGGTTAAGGCAAACTGAAGTTTAATCACGTTGCTAACTGAGCCGTGGAGGTGGAAGAATTTATAATCACCTATTATCATGTTTAAATGAGTTAGAAGTGAGATAGGTGTGTGGCTTTTACTAATATTTTTTACTTTCTTTATTTAATCTGCCTGTTTAGTCTGCCTGAAATACTCTGCCTGTTTAGTGCAGCTTGTCCGGTTTTCCACATCCGGAAGCCATCAAACATATCAACCAACGCAAGAACCAAATCTTATGCCATTCAATTCCAAATTAGTCCAGGTAGGAAGAGTTTATAAAAGCAGAACATTCAATGTGACTTTTTGCAGCATAAGGATATCGTTAATATTCTGTTCCTCTAGAACAGTCGTCGGCAAACTCATTAATAGGGCAACTTTTTGTTGCAGTAAAAATGGGAAAAGTTGCATTTATGGAAATAAAGTTGCATTTATTTTTGATACACTAAATTCTAAAATAAATTATTCTTAAAAATGAAAATTTCCAAATATATGGACAATTTTAGTCGTGTACAACAGTATTATAATACATACTGAAATACAGAAGAACGTTGAGTGGCCGATACTTGGGCAGTAATTTCTTTAGCATTGAAAACCTGCGCCAGCCACAGTCATATAATGCGCTGTATCGGATAGTAGAAGCTCAAAATCCTTTCGCTCAACATTCAGAGATTTTAAAATGTCATCTACAAGGCGAACAACATATTGATGATCGATCGACACACACCTCGCAAATTCTGCAGTCGAATACGCAAGTTTCCCCAGGATTATCAAGATTGCCAACCAATGTGTTAAAGTACTTCTTGCCATTTATTTCACTTTCGTCTTAGGACGAACATATTCTTACCATGAACTTGTTTGATCCGCAATACTTCGGCGTTCGCAAGATCAGACACACGTGATCGACGGGTTGATTCAGAGAGCAATAAATGAAATAGTAATTTGAAATTAATTAATTTTAAGCTATAATTTAAAAAGTTCCAGGTGGTTGCATTTATGCAGAAAGTTGTATTTATGTTGCGTTTATAACTCACTTACTATATACCCCATGTAGGAGGAATTTTGGTTTTAGTACTTTACATGCAGCGTAGAATACGTAAAAAAAAAGTTGCATTTGTTGCAAAAAGTTGCCTTACTCATTAGTCAAAAGAGCCAAAGATCAGCAGTACAACGATTAATATTTATTTTGAGAACCGAATTTCTATTCTATAACCATGTTTTTAGGAGTCTGTTTAACCTAGGTACTAACATTGAATAAAACCAGATATCATAATACTAATAATCTTATCTATGGACAAAATATATTTTTTACATTAAAATATAACAAAACACGCATTTAATGTGAACAATGACCTTGCATTCCTTTGGAAAGTTCGGATATGTCAGGTTTGTATGTCGTTTTTTTAATTCAAGCAGGATTCGAGGTTCTCATCAATAAGACCATTTCTCAATTTACCTTTGATTAAGTTCACACTTGAAAAAGATTGTTTGCATCAATATGTAGAACCCAAGAGTGAAGGAACAGCAAATCTAGTTTTTTTAAATGATCGTATGAGTCAGGAATACTATCCCAGGTGTTGAAAAGTATCATGTCTTCCTTCTTCAGGTCTTTCAAAGTAAACCACTTTTCTTTAAACTAAGATCACATTTATTTTTCTCCAATTTTTCCATATCAGTATTAGGTGCTCAAATTTGGAGCTCCATAATTCTTTATTTTTTTTACTCCAGTAATTGCATTTTAAAAGCGCTAATGTCAACATTAAAGGGAGAAAATTTCAATTCTCTTACGTCAGCACTTATTAGTTTTAAAAAAAAGGCTAACATCGCTTTGCTATTTCTGAATTTCTGAAATCTCTGTAGAAAAGCTTCCTCCTATTTAAAATTGTTGTTCTGAAATAGTAAATGTCAATTACCGAGTATTTTCTTGGCGATGTTTCATCGGGCATGGAAAATGAATTAATGTTTCTCTTTAAAAATCTTTAGCAAAAAAGGTTTATTTGTATTCGAATGAAATGACTTCTTCCCACATCGAAAAAATTGCAATTCCTTCCCATGTTGTTTACGATTAAGATTATTTAGATAAGGCGTAACGTCTACCATGAAATAAAATGTTTCGATAGTCAACACCCTTCTCAAAGGGAAATGCTTCAACTTCAAACAGTATGGAAGCGAAACGTTCGAAAACGTTCCCTCTTGAAAGCCAACATACCTTATTATGCAGTAGAATATCTGCATATTTACTCTCTATTTCAACTAAGAATTCTTTAAATTGGCAATGGTAAAGAGCTTTGTCAACAATTGTGTTCACAATCTTGATCACCGATTCCATCTATTGCAAATTTCTTCTGGATATGTCTGCGCCCAAAGCGTTTCTTATGATGCAATGGTAAAAAAGTATCTCGTGATCAATTTTTTCCTTCAAAACATAAGCTAAACCTTTTCTTACTTCGGTCATACTTTTTGCCCATCTGCTGTAATTGAAGCAATTTTATCGAGTAGAATATGTTTCTACCCATTCAATGGTAGCATCTGCAATATCCTCGCCACGTGTTTGACATTTCAGTGACTGTAATCTTAAAAAGTTCTTTAGAACCCGAAAACGAAATAAATCGAACAAAAAGTGAAACTTGCGATGCGTTATTTATGTCACAGCTATTCGTTAATATCGATAAAGCTGAAACTAATTTAGGTTTTCTTCTATTTGGTGATTGGTTATATTCGAAGACAGTTTGACTGTTCTGTCTTTTACTGTTTTAACTCTTTAATTTTTTTACAGTGGTAACTCTTTAATTTTTTTAAGAATTTCTGCTTTCTTAAAATCCCGGAACATAGCTCTTCGGATGCATTTATAAAATAACTTTTAAAGTATTCACCGTCTGTGTATGGTTTTCCTCTCTTAGCAATGTCATGACTAACAATAAAGCTTGTAATAGTAACATTGTTGGAAGATTGTACCCAATAATTAAATTCAGAACTTGATTTTTCTTGACTCTTCTGAAGTTAATCAACTGCTTTCTTCCTCGCGTCACCGATGGGATATTTACTGCCAGCATTTAGTTGAAATCCATTCGTGGAAGAGCAACACTCAAGTGGCTATAAAGCCGTATGCCTCTCGCAAACCGTGGTTTGCTGACCACTGATCCAGAACATTGGCGCGCTAATCATGGGTCGCGACCCTCTGAAGGTCGCGTGAAAAGTTTTGTTAGTCGCCAATTTTAAAGAAATGTATTTGACAGTAAAAAAATAAAAAGCTTTTCTTCAACAAGTATGAAGTTCCAGTAAAATATTAAAATAATGAAATATGATAATAAAAACTATATTTTTTTTTACGAAAACAATTGTTTGTATTAGTATGCAATACCTATATTTCGGCAACTGGCAGGCGAACAGACATAGTGATAAAAGATAATTTTCAATTTGAGATGCCCTTTACCTACTCTCTGATGGGATTCATATGCAACTTGCGTCGGTCTGACTTTTAGCAGTGGCCATTTTTTCTACAGCTTTTTCTATTTATCCAGAATCACATTGAATTCTTATGATGTAAAGTTTATTTAATGTATTTTTCATTACAAATATTTATACCCTTATGCATAACTAAAACCATTGCTTCACAAAATATGTTTTATATTTAGAGCTCTAATAAGGCTGAAACATAAAGCACAAAAAGAATTGAATTTTAACTATTTTAACATAAAAAAACGTATATTGTCTATCCAAGGGTCGTGACAAAATAGTACACTAATTGGGGGAACTGGAAATGATAATAATTTGCGCACCACTACTCTTGAACACTGTCGCAATTATAAAACTTGGATTGTTATATGATATGATAAATTTTCAGAAAAGGGAAAACCTTACTCAAACTACTTTACACTGAACTGTAATTTGCTAATGCACTTAGAGTTAAGTTGTTGCACATCAACTAACATTCCGCACTTGAATAAATTAATGAAACAGATTCCAAAAGGTGACATCCAAAAACGAATGCTCTCGGCTGTAAAATAAGTACAGGAAGAGATGTTTCGGATCAAAAAGAGATACATTTGAAGGGCAGTAAATTGGAATGTGTTTTATAAAATATTTTTTTTCTAATCGAAGTCACCATCTGTTTAAGGATACCTCGCATTATACCGAGTACGATACATTACAAGTCAAGAACCCAAACGCATCAATTAGTATCATGCCCTTGAATAAATCAGCGAAACAAAGAGTATCAAACAAAGGGATATTAATTTATCAAATTATAAATAAAAGGATTTCACTATTACGGAAATAATTTACAAAGCCCGTCTTATCAGAGAGCGGGTAGAACAGTTCCCTGAGGCCAAGTGCTTCCCCCACGCTGCAAACAGAATTAGAAGAAGAGCGCGAAGTTTGTCCTCAAACTGTGTAAGTGACGCTACTTGCTTCCATAACTGCGGCTACTTATTCAGGAAACAAAGTAACGAGTCCGCATAAATGAAAAGATAGATGAACTGTTGACGCTTATTAAAGGGGATTTCCAGGAAGTGTTCAGAAAGGGCACAAAAGTGCTCGCGAAGTTTCGAAGTCCCTGAAAAGTTTTCAACTCAGTTTCTGTATCTCGATAGTATAATTGGCTTTCTTGAGAACAGATATAATCATTAAAGTGCTACCGAAGGGCTTTCATACTCAAATTAGCCCGCAGCACTGAGTTTGTTATGTAAAATATATTCGCTTGATTTCGTTGAACTTTTAAGCTTTAATTTGAAATGCAGTTCTATATACCTTGTCGGTTATAGTTAAAGAGGATACTCTTCCTAGACATTGACGGGATTAGTTCTTGGGAGCTTAGAGAATTTCTTTTCTAACGGAACATTAAGTTAATGGATTCTGAAGAAGTTAGACTTAGTCTGCTGAAAATACATATTGACAGCTCCGGATATGAGCATCAAGGATTAAACTGAAATATTCGTTTCCCTATATCAGGATCCTTGGGAAGATTTGTATATCTATACTTATAAAAAAGGATACACGCGTGTATGTGCGTATATTCTCTATACAAATCTACACCGTTTTACCAGTCTACACCAAATTTGGTACACTTATACTTTAGAACACTGCGGAAAACATAGGTTATTTCTTTCCTGTCTTCCGACCAATCTGTAACCATGAAAGTTGGCAAACAGTTAATCTTAAATTACCTCTCGAAATCCCAATTTTAAGATTTAAAGTTTGTTTTTCTACTATAAACGGACATGGACAAGGAAACACGTTCTACAGGTTTTGCGATATTTGAGTTAACACAGGGAAATGTCGTGATAGGAAACACGTTCTACAGGGTTTGTGTATTTGAGGTAAAACAGGGAAATGTCATGGTAGGAAACACGTTCTAAAGGGTTTGTGTATTTGAGTTAACACAGGAAATGTCGCGTCATATTTTGACAACGCCGAGTAAAGCCGGGTTATTCTTGATAAAGATATTGCTTGATAAAGACTAAAAATCAGATGAAAGGGTTAGTATAGGTGTCGCTATATTTTGAACGCTATTGGTAATGAAAGTAATATCCCAATAGCCTCATTACATAAATGGGACATAGACCAGTCCAAACCGCGCTAAGTTTACGAATCTGCAAAATTTTTGTTTAGTGAAAAACGTGTTTAAAGATTCAGTGCTGTAGGTAGTTGAATATGCGTCGCACTAAAGAAATAGATCGAGCTATTGCCGACAGTCCGGAATCAATCCAGAAGGGAAAGATCCGATGACCCCTCGTAATCGTGAACCAAGATGACGATGTAAACGACTGAGCTGATATCCCACTCTCCAAATTCCCATACCATGCTCAGAGAGAGGACATTTGAAGCCGATTTAAAGTGCACCAGTTCCCACGTACACTCAACAATGTTCAGTTGGATTGAGTTTCGAGCTCGTAATCCTCCAACTGCAAATCCAAAACTCTGCCAACTGGGCTACCCCCTCCATGAATGCTATGAGAAAATAAGTTGAACAGTATAAACTAAAGCTTACGTTTCAATTTATACTGTTTAGTCTAGGAATTAGGACTCATGCTATGGTATAATAGGATATCGAATAGACGAAAATACGTTTATGTAAACAATAACCAAAAATTTCAGAATCGTGCTTTGGCGTTATACCGTCTATTGTGCATGTGTATTTTCTTGAACGTGCTTTGTTTCCCCATTTCATTATACATAGTGAATGTATACGTATATGTAATAATACCTCACTTCTGGACAGCAGCCAACGATAAAAATATTGAAGGAATCCAAAAGTGTTCAGCGCCTGTTTTGTACCAAAGAAATGCCTTTCAATAATTTATTTCGAATCTAGCATCTTTCAAAGTTGTTGCAAAAATAATTTGTGTCAATTTTGATTACATGAATTCATCACTCAAAATTGTAAAATGGCGTCTGCCCCAGATTCGTGTTGAAATTACCATTGCTTGAATTGAGTTCCAAAATCTCTACTATTATAAAGTAAAGTTTTTTTTGTGTGTGTGTGTGTCATGAAGTTGTGCCCTGACGAATTTATGGCATTTACACTAATGAAATTTGGCACACATGTAGTACGAATTTTTTTGCAATTTTATAGACCAGCCCGATTTTTAAAATTTAATCTTGAAAATTTTAAAATTAATTTAATGCGATGTTCTATTATTATTATTTTCTTCCGAATGGCAACAGTCATGAATCGGCTTTGAATGAATCCGTATTTACTGCGCGTGTGTATCCGTTGCCGTGTAGCCGCCCGATTACTGCATATCCTTTCAAAAATGTATTACTTTTTTTAAAGCATGTTAACTTTTAGTTAGCGTTGACTTTTAAACTTTTATATAAGTATCTTTTTATTGTGCTTACTTTATTTTTGAAACTGGATAAAGGTTGTGCAATATGTTTGTTATTGTTTCTTTTTAACTTTTAGTTGCGTTGACTTATAATATTTTATATAAGTATCTTTTTATTGTGCTTACTTCATTTTTGAAACTGGATAACGGTTGTATGTTATTGTTTCTTTTTTATACTACGATAGTTTGGATTTTGATTTTTAAAGCATATTAACTTTTAGTTTGGATATTTTTTTCAAAGTTTAGCGATATTTAATTTTGATCTTTTGTGCAATTTCTGGTTTGTTTCATTTATGCAATCTTTTGTTTGTTTCTGTGTAGTACTTTGGTTTTCGTATAGTTAATTTTTGTCATTTTTGTTGTTGTACATACGACTAAATCCGATGACTTAAGAGTGGAACAGTATGCACATTTGACGCATCTGATTCAGATGCGTTGATGAACGATGGAAATGTTGCTGTACAAAAACTAAAGTTCACAGAAATCGCTAAACTTCCAAAAAGATATAAAAACCAAAAGTAACAGGTGATGCTGTTGTAAATTTTTATATTGCATAAATTATATATATCAAAATTAAATATTGCTATTCTTTCCAAAAGACACTCAAACACAGAAACAAACAAAAAATTTCATAAAATAATAACAAAATTAGGGCATTTTGCTATAACGGCCTCTTTTCACGTACTCCCCACAATGTTTTGTTATACGACTAAAACAAATGCTGTTTTTATGCTTTTGTTTAGTATCAGCTTCTCCCTTTAGATTACACTGCTATATTTTGCCTCACGAAAATATCAGTCATGTTTGCATAACATTGTCGTCATTTTACTGCGTTGTCGCTTTAGTGTAGTTAGACCAACATTCACTTTATACAAAGCCCACGTCGCAACTAAAAATCCTATCGCGAGGCTACTTTTATCCGCTATGATACGAAACAATGTATTGCACAACTGTGATCCAGTTCCAAAAAGGTAGTCTTGGATTTAAACATCATTTTGCCAATGCTGGCTTCTTATATCACTGCCTTTTTTGCATACTGGGGGCTGTAAATTAAACAAAAAAAAACATGTTATTGCGAAATGCTGTTATTTTGTTGACCCTTAATGCTATTTTTTTTTTTTTTGTGTTTGGGTGTCTTTGGAAAACCATACCAATACTTTTTAATAATTTATGCAACGTTTAAATTTACAAAAACATAAGCTTTTACTTTTGGTTTTTATATCTCTTTGGAAGTTTAGTCATTTCTGTGTACTTCAGTTTTTTTATCGCACCGTTTATCAACGCATCTCTCAAATGCGCATACTGTTCCACTCTGAGTAATCTGATTCAGTGGTATGTACCACACCTTCTCCGATTCAATCTCGGAATACATAGCGACAATAAATTGATGAAGCAGGTCTCTGCTTTTTAAAAATATATCCAAATAATCCAAACGAAAAGTTAATATGCTTTCTTTTGTTTAGTATCGGCTTCTCCCTTTAGATTACACTGCTATATTTTGCCTCACGAAAATATCAGTCATGTTTGCATAACATTGTCGTCATTTTACTGCGTTGTCGCTTTAGTGTAGTTAGACCAACATTCACTTTATACAAAGCCCACGTCGCAACTAAAAATCCTATCGCGAGGCTACTTTTATCCGCTATGATACGAAACAATGTATTGCACAACTGTGATCCAGTTCCAAAAAGGTAGTCTTGGATTTAAACATCATTTTGCCAATGCTGGCTTCTTATATCACTGCCTTTTTTGCATACTGGGGGCTGTAAATTAAACAAAAAAAAACATGTTATCGCGAAATGCTGTTATTTTGTTGATCTTTAATGTTATTTTTTTTTCTGTGTTTGGGTGTCTTTTGAAAAGCATACCAATACTTTTTAATAATTTATGCAACGTTTAAATTTACAAAAGCATAAACTTTTACTTTTGGTTTTTATATCTTTTTTGGAAGTTTAGTCACATTTCTGTGTACTTCAGTTTTTTTATCCCATCATTTCCACCATTTATCAACGCATCTCTCAAATGTGCATACTGTTCCACTCTGAGTAATCTTAT
Organism: Metellina segmentata; assembly: GCA_947359465.1. Taxonomy (NCBI): domain Eukaryota; kingdom Metazoa; phylum Arthropoda; class Arachnida; order Araneae; family Tetragnathidae; genus Metellina; species Metellina segmentata. Next base: position 11,678,596 of record OX375875.1, read on the forward strand.
TCAGTGGTATGTACCACACCTTCTCCGATTCAATCTCGGAATACATAGCGACAATAAATTGATGAAACAGGTCTCTGCTTTTTAAAAAGATATCCAAATAATCCAAACGAAAAGTTAATATGCTTTAAAAATTATAATATAAACTATCGTACTCTCAAACAGAAACAATAACAAACAACGTATTGCACAACTGTGATCCAGTTCCAAAAATGGAGGAAACACAAAAATATATATACTTATGTTATACATTATGATAATCCAAACTAATAGTTAATATGCTTTTAAAAATGCAATAAATTTTTATAAGGGATATCCAGTAATCGGGTAGCTACATACGCACAGTAAATACGTATTTAGTCAATGCCAATTGAAGACTTTCTATTCGGAGGAACACAATAATAATTAAATAGCTCATTACATTACTTTTAAAATGTTCTGGATTAAATTTTAAAATTCGTGGTGGACTATAAAATTTTAAAATCTTCACACTATTTATGTGCCAAATTTCATTATTGGAAGTACTATAGAAATCTATACACATTACGCGTCACACAAATGAGGCCTTAAAACACACGACACAGTTTTTTAATATATTGGAACCATCTGGACTACTCTCGCACATATTGGAGCACCAATTATGCGTCTCACAAATATCAATCCACCTTCACTGTGCAATGGCACAACACTCTGTCAACAAACTCATGCGAACTATTATCAAAGCCACCATCGTGACTCGACATGCTGCAAGTTTAAACGTATTCATTCGTTAAATACCAATCATCACTTCTGATATCCCATTCCAATTTAAAAAACTTCAGTTCCCAGTTCGTTTAAGATTCACTGTCAGCATCAACAAGGCACAATCACCTTAAAGTCGTAGAACTCAGTCTCATTCAACCGTGTTTCTCCCACGGTCAAGTGTTTGAGATTATTTAATACCTTTTTACTTTTTATAAAGAGATATCACTTAAATTTCTTGCCACATATGGTTATTTTAATAAGTGTACATGTATACTCTCTTGGGGATAAATAATCAAGTAAAAAATTCACATTTTAAAAATTTGTTTTCCTTTTGCACATGGCACAGGCTTATTTCATTTCATTTAATTGTTTCTAAACTTACATTTTACATCTACAAACGTTGTAATTTTAAAAATTCAGGTAAGCAAAAAAATAATTCTCTTTGTACTCAACAAAAAAAAAATAAAAAAATACCTTTTATTTTGGTCTATTAATCTATTTTATTCAAAATTACCTCAACTTGCAATAATATTTCTAATTTTTCTGTCTCCCTATTATTTAAGTAATTTGGGGTTAAAATATACTATGTTGCCCAAATCAACACATTTCATTGTTGTGTTCAAAATAAGATACACATTTCAGTTGTAAAATTTAAAAAATAATAGACTCATTTTTCGGTTTTCAGTAAAAAAAAAAGCATGTTTCTCACTCCTTTCACCATTCAATTTTCTCAACTGCCTTATTCAAAAACTTAAATTTCTTTAATTCTTACAAAATACAATTTTTGGCATTGTAGTAATATATGCATATGTATAAGATCGATTTTAAAAATAATACAACAATAAACACAAATTGTGCAAGTTTTTATTACAAATTTCAACCAATTTTAAATTTTAAGAAATTTGTAATTTTTAATTAACATTACACAAAAGCAACACAATTGGCTATTAACGAGGGTCTGGTATCAATTCCCTAATTGAGACATCCGAGGTAATTTTTTATTATCGTCGTACTATAGCAACTCAACGTGCTATTTACAACGGTCTGGTATCAATCCCTAAGTAAAAGATCAGAGGCAATTTTTAATTAACGTCGTTCAATAGCAACTCAACGGGCTTTTGACTACGGTCCGGGATCACTCGCCTAAGGAAAGTATCCGAGAAAATTGGGTAATTTTTAATTAACGTTCTCAAGCACTACAACTACCTATTAACTAGGGTCGTAGTTAAATCCAATAAGGGAAATATACGTGGACAACCACGGTCATATCATAACATAACAACTCAGCTGGCACCCCACCCTCCAAGTAATTGTGACGTCACACCCTTTCACTCTCTTTGCAATTCCAATTTCACAATAACGAGGCCATCACGCCGTTGTCCGTGGTGTTGGTTTGCGGAGCAAACCAAATTGGAATGTGTAGCAAACACCGGTGGTTTACAAACGTTCCCAATAGACACACCTATCCCCACAAAAGTACAGCACGGGCAACGCCGTGCTAGCCACGCAGTGGCTAGTAATAAATATTTCAGTTACGTATTTCAACGACGACCATTGATTTAATTTCTGAGGATTAGTTGGAAGGTGAACTTACGTCAAAGTGGAGGAACACAACGGGCAACTGGTGATCGATTCCGAAGAAAAGATCTGAGGACCAAACCTCGTAATTTTGAACTCCATTCAAAATCAATGTCTGTGAAATTAATTAAATGGATTTATATTGCTGGAATCGAATTGCAAAATTGCGAATTTCCTATGTGCGTGTTTCAAATGCCCTTAATTGTATTTAATTGCAACATGGAGAATGTTTAGCCAAGGCGGCAAGGTTGCGTAATTTAGTGTGTAGGGAATTTAGAGGCTTCAAATAATTAAGTTGACTGAAGCAATTAAACTTAACATTTATTACAATTAACAAATTAAATTATTGAACTAAAGAAAAATCTATCAGCGCGCTAACAGAGGTGGTTACGAAACAATGAAACTGAAATCTCAAGAACAGCTTGATGTTTTTAAAGCGCGAACACATAACGTAGCATGTTCACGTCAGATGTCTCTTGAAGTGGAAGTGGAAGTAGTCTCTACTTTGTATAACACCACAATTGTTTTAGATGCGTTTTTCAAGGACGGTCTTTCATTGAATTTAATCTAGAAATTATTTTTTGATTTTCGTTGATTGAGATGAATTATTGAATGTCGAATGTCTCAGATACATGCTTCTGAGAATACTGACATTCTCAGGGAACTTCCAAATTAAAGCTTTAAGCATTGAATTTAATTTTGGGTATTTATCATTTTCATCTTTTCGTTTATTTACAACCTCAAAACTGGGCCTGTGCATTTCTTGACTTATATGAAGGCTTGCAAAGAAGTAAATGGCTCGTAAACCTTTTAGGTTGTAACTGATGTAAACATTGATGTGGCTTTTAATTATATTGCACGGTCTTACACTAATCTGAAAACGAGGATTACAACTGTCAAACAGCGAAGGACTGCTTTTTTTTATTTCATTAAAGTATTGCGATCTATATATATAATTCTCTTATGTGGCACGCAAAAAAGACGTTATTTGTAATCGCGTTTTGGCAACACGGTACGATTGTTTGTTTATCGCGAAGTCTCGCGCATCGATTGAATTTATAGCGGTTATCGGATGAAATTTTATTGAAAAATAAAGGAAATTTTAATGAGCTGTTGCAGTTAGTTTATAATAGAAATCAAAGAAAGCGGAGGATCTTTTCAGGGCCATTTAAACAACGGTCCTTTTCAGGGCCAACAATTATTGTTCAACAAGACGCTTGCACTACAACTTTCGGCAACAAACTCAATGAAAGAGTGTGGGTCGTTTGAGTGCTGGGAAAATGTACACACAAACAACATGCTGGGTATTCAATTTCCAAAGCAACGCTCACATTTCGAGTCAAAATTTGCACAAATTTTGCATTTGAATTCTGATTTTAGAGATACTGTATATATTTTTTCTGTAATACAGCAAATTTAGATTTGAAAAACATTTTTTTGGTAACATATTTTGTAAACAATCCCTTCTGCTAGGACACATGTCTTCATTGAGGCGAGCGAAGCGAGTATAGATTCGCGCAGCGAACCAATGAGGATTGCGAAGCAATCCTCCGGGGGTTGGCGAGCGTCAGCGAGCAGGGGGCAGGCCCCCTAGTACTGTTTATCACTTCAAAATACACTAGTTTCCAAAAATTAAGGAAAAATCACAAACATATTAATTACTCATAAAATTACATCTAGAATTTTATTAAACTGAGCCACAATATACAACAGATAGTAAGGTATAAAATAACTTGAAAAATAACGTACCAGACAATTATGGTGCTTTAGAAATTAGCACATGCATAACATTAACCGAGTGAATGCGTCAATTTGGTGTAGGAAAAGTGCCTTTAATGCGGAGTATGAACACCCCTAAAAGCAATATAGCACATACAGCGATGTATGATAATGTCAATTATGCAATCGATTAGTTCGCTGAGAAGTGCGAGCCATTGCTCTTGCAAAGCCACCACGTCTTCCTAAAACCTCCCAAACATACTGGATGGTATTGAAGTTCCGTGATCGAGCTTACCAGTCCATGTGCTGAATTGTATGGTGCTGAAGATAATCTTCCAGGATCCGAGCCCTGTGCGGTCTAGCACTGTCGTCCTGTAACAGGAAATCAATATCTATTGCACCGTCATAAGGGTGCACATAAGCAACAAGGATGTCATTTGTATTGACGTGGACATTCACGGTTCCATGTGGAAAGACATGGAGGTCTGTGCGTCCACCCAAAGAGATACCACCCCAATCACAGACACTGCCTCCTCCGTATGAATCTCTTTCACGAAAGTTTGATGGATGATAACGTGTTCCTTGTTCTCTCCAAATCAAACAACGCCTACTATCGCTTTGAAGGCTAAACCGAGACTCATCCATGAAGAGAACACGCATCCATTGATCAGCTGTCCAGTGGATATGTTAACGTGCTCACCTAAAACGTTCCCTCCTGTGACGTGAGGAGGGCGGCACACAAATGGCTGGTCACTATCGTGTGAAGACCACCTTCGTGAAGCCTTCTACGCACTGTAGATGTTGACACCAACCTTCCGGTGGCTCCAGCAAGAGAGGCTCTAAGATGAGATGGGGTTGCGGTTCTATTCCTTTGTGCACATAACTGAAAATATCGGTGCTTGTCGTAGCGCTTGGCCGTCTTTGGCTGAACCTTCTGGATGCCGAACCAGTTGTTTGAAATTGTTTCCAAAGTCTATGAACCACAGAAGGACTCACATTTAGCAATCTAGCCACATCCGTCTGACTTTGATATGTCTCCAGTCTCACAATGGCTCTAAATTGCAATTCGAAGGGGAAATGATACTTCGAGGACATTGTAACGAATTGGACATACCAGATTTCTTATCTCACTATCACAGCGATATCTGCAGCCTTACTCTCTAGCCTGCATTTTTTTGCTCCTCACAGAAAATGCAATCCGATTGTAGCGCCACTAATTTGCATTTTGCAGTTTTATTCAGCATCTTTTATTTAGCAACATATGTAAATTTCATATGGATTGGTTTCTTTTTGAACGAGATATCGGTTTTTGTTGTGTGATTTTTCCTTAATTTTTGGAAACCAGTGTAATATAAAGGAGAATGGCTACAGATCCACTTGCGATATACGATTTGAACTCCATGTATATGCATAACTTTAAGAGCTGTTATCACAATGCAACGAATAGCTATTTGATTTGAGTTTAAAATATCAATACCGTATCTGAAAAATAATACTCACAGGAGCTCCAATGTGCATACCATATTATCGTTAAATAATAATTTGTTCTTCAAAGTATTCTATTATGTTACATAAGTTGATATATACATAAATGAAAAACTTAATCAATCTGGTAATCAAAACCGTTCGAACTTTAAAATATGACCAATAGAGACCACACAGCACCAGGATGGCAGTAAATATAAACAGCAAAACCTGAATTAACAATACGTAGACTATAGTAATAAGTAATAACATTAAACAAACAAATTAATTAAACAATAAGTAGACGCAAATGCTAACTGTCAAACGTTTTTGAATGCTTTTGGTAGTAAAACATTCAAAGTATGACTAATAAAGATTTGATAAAGTGGTAAAATTTTTGATAGTTGTTTCTCGGAGATAAACGTCCACCATCTCTTGATGGTGATGAACGATTTGCTCCATCAAAATAATATTGATATTTTTATCACCTGTTTTATATTTATTCTATTACTAACTGAATAACTCAGCGTTTTTCGGATTGAAATGATTAAATGTTGTTTGAAGAGTGAATTAGAATAATCACTTCTTACATAGAAAATTTATTCGTTTCGTTTTAACTTTTTCATAGCTTCTACAATTCTCTTCGGATGAAAATATAAGCATTTAATTACTGAATAATATATTGTAATATGCAAAAGACTAAGACATATACAAACAGAAAAGAAGTTCCGATAAAAATGCAGAATTCTGTAGAACGAAATATGTGCAAAGTATCGAATTTCGACTTCCTGAGCTGAAATTGAGCAATTCGAAAAATACATTAAAAAATATTGATAAATACGATAATGATTTATGATTTATGAAATTCAGTACACCCATTACCTCGCTTTACGGCCTAGATACGTTCCGGGAAAGTTGGCCGTAAAGCGAAACGCCCTATAACGAATCAATTATTTTGATACAAACCCCTACAAATTTGATTGGGGGGATCTGTTTTAAATTTTTTACAAAATAATTTAGTTTTTAGTTCATCAAGCATTTCATTCTTTTTATTTCCTATAAAAATGCTTACATAAGAATAAAAGTACATAACAATGTAATAATAAACACAAATTTAAAAAAAATAAACCTTTAAATTAAAAATCAAAAGAAATCATATGCGTATTTGTATACATATAATGAAAAACATAAATTAAAGTGTTTAAAAACTGTTTTAATCTAATGACGAATAGGCCATAATTTGCTGCCATCATCGCTTTCCGCTGTTGTGGAATGAGCCAGTTTAAAAGAATTAATGTATTAATTATATATGTAACAAAAGTACAGTCTTTCTCATACATACGTACCAAATACGTTTACAATTCACCAATTAATACAAACAGGAACAAAACCCAACCAGTAAACAAACAAGAATAAACACGTCTAACTCTACTAAAACGACAACGCAGTAAAATGATGTCAATAGTTGTACCAAATGTTCCTCATATTTTCATGAGGCAAAATGTAGCAGTGCAGCATAAAGGGAGAAGCTGAAACTAAACAGAAGGTCGGTGACAGTACAGCATTTTTTTTGGCCCTATAACGAAACACTGTGGACTGTAAATTGAAAAGGGTCATAATTAAAAAAGGCCGTTATAGCAAAATGTCGTACAAGGAGCGGCCGTATAGCGAGGTATTCAACTAGTTACCACCGTCCCAGCCTAAGCCATTCGGTGTATCTCATCGTAATTTTGAACTACGGTCATATGACGAGACAACATCTGAGCTGGCACCCCACTGTCCACGTATAGCGAGGTATAGGTGAAATGCTCAAATATCACCGCGACATTTCCCTGTTTTAAGTTTTCTGTAGAACGTATATCCTTGTCAATATTCACTTCAAGAAAACAAACTTTAGATTTTAAAATTGCGGCTCCGAGGGGTACTTTAAGGACTACCTGTGTGCCAATTTTCATAGTCGTAAGTGCTGCAGATTGGTATGAAGACGACATGAAAGTAATAGCAAGTAATAGTGTTTTCCGCAGTGTTCTATGCGTTATTCATCCATTTCATTGACTAAACACATATTTTTGTTTGCAAATTACAAAACATGACACATGAAATGAAAAAAATCTTTCGTAAAATGAAAATATACAAAATCGATTTGCTGTTTTGTAAGTAAAGGGCAGTTTTCAAAAACATTTAACAGGTCGAGTTGTAAGAAAACTGCTTCGTTTAAAATTATAAAAAAAACCAGCTTTTATTACTGCGATAAATATGTTTTAATGTTTAAAATGATCTAGTATAAACAATTTTCAAACATTATTATTCTATGGTGTTATTGCAGCAGTTACAATATCTTGTTTTACTCCAATAGATCAAGCATTTCAAATTTAACCTTTATAGTATTAGCCAATCCAGAGATTATTATTTTTTTGAACGTTGATTAATTTTCTTAGTAAAATAATTTAACAAAACAATGGGGATCCACCCCTGCTCGATTACACTCGCCACCTCACTATCGCGAAATTATACTTTTTATCGCATCGAATTTATTTACGAACCAATTTAAAAAATAATTATATTATACGAAAAAGTATGTTCTAAACTTTCGTGTAATATTTTAAAATTTTAAAACTAATAGTAAAAAGCTATTGATATGACAGTTTTAGTTTCGTGTTGGAAATTACGATCTAATTCCGAAATTTGTATAAACAGCTTTTAATTGCATCGACTTTATTTATTAACCAATTTAAAAAATAATCGTACCATAAGAAAGATTATATTCTAAGGGGTTTTCAGTGATGTTTTAAAAATTTGAAAATACCAGTATTAAGCTATACATATGATAGTTTTAACAAATAGTAATAAAAATGTCCCAATAATCGGAAAATAGTATGACCCACTTTTGATCGCATCTAAATTTATAAACCAATTTCAAAAATAATTGTACCGTAAGAAAGAGTATATTCTAAGGTATACTGCGATATTTTCAAATTTAAAAACTAATAGTTACAAGTTACAGATGTGACAGTATAAAAAAATGTAACGAAAATGTCGTGATTATTCCAGAATTTCAAAAAATTACTATCAGGAACCAAATTGAAATTTCTAAAAAAACTCGACGAGCTGCAAAAATTCACATTTAGAGGTACTCTAAAAAAATTACTACTGAAGACTGAAAATTTGTACGTCTCTTGCTCACTCGCCGTAGAAATTTCGCCTTTTTAATTTTGTCACTTTATAAACCCTAAACTAATAGCCGCATTGGAAAAAAGTCTTCAAAATTGTCCAGGTAACACGATGAAGAACAGACAATGTTACAATGTTACTTTCGTAATTTTCTGATTCGTACTTTCTCGGGAAACCGTCTAAGAATCGAGCTAAACACCGCAATTTTCAATTTCTCGAATTGACCATCCTGGTGGCTGTCTCGACCCATATATTTCGTCATTAGTAAACCTGACCAGATATTTATGGACGAGACATCTCGTCATTAGAAGAAAACAGATCCAATCTTGTGTTTTTTGTGATAAAAAATTCTATAATATATTAATGACAAGATATTTCATCGTAATAAAAAATTCCAGGTCTTGATGAACGATATACCAAATTGAAATTATTTTGAGGTTTAAATGCATACTGTCTGGGCCTCAGTGTCAGTATGAAAGACGAGCTTCGGCACTAGACGGACCCTTTACGGTATTAAAATATGTATTCCTAAACACGCAATGTTCAAACCTACCCAAATGTACCAACACTTATCTTTTTGTTTTTTAGATAAAATTTTAGACACATTTTGTACATAAAATGAAAGATTTATAGATACCATTTTCATCAAATATATTTTGATAACAAAAAAAAAATTAATGTTTCTGAAAGCTTGTCTTATGCATTATTCTAATTCGCTTCATTTTTTTTACAAGCACCATGACAAGTTGTCAGCTTCCCTGCTATTTTTCTCGTATTTCTCTGAAACGAGAAATGGAAATGAATTCCAACCAACATTAAAAAAAGAGCTTCAGGCCTTCTACAGGAACTTCAACAAATCAAGAGACCGACCACATCGTTTTAACCCTTAATTTGCATATAAATTGCGCTCATTCTCACAGAGCTCGTTTTCACTCATTCCAGTTTATCTTTCGAATTCCCTCCTCTCAGTGCTGGGATAGCTTTGGGGGTTCATCGAGTAAGTGGGCACGGGTTTCGGTGGAGCAGAGAGAGAGAGAAAGGATTCGGTCTCCTTCAAACGCCACTGTCCAGAAAAATAAATTGCATTTTGTTGCAAATCCTGTAACCCTTACGCTATTTGGAGCACCGGGACTTGGCTGCGAACGGATGTTGTTTAGGCTCGTTGGCGGAACAGCTTTTCAAAAAGTATTGTTTGTTTCAAATTCAGAGAAAGAACTCGGCCATTCGAAACGAAAGGATTTTAGTTTGCATCATAAAGGACCAGCTGTAGTATGCTTTGAAAGATAATGTTACTTACGCCTACGAAAAATTATTTCAGGGTTGAGATTCGTTGTACGCTTTCTATTCACGCTATTCGTGTCATTTCGTACTGAATCGCTGATCTACGACTTTGTAAATTACTTTAGTGTCGTATCTCGAATGAACGCTTGTATCTCTTCGCAACGGTAGTTTCAGATTTTTACCTCAAGGGACGCAGCGAACAATCATATATGGTATATTATAATATAATGACGGTGTTTTTTAACAGTGGATACCTGGTCATTTCAATTTATATGGTAACGATCAGGCAGATTTTCTTGCCAAAAATGGTACTATGCTACTAAGCTGTATAAAGCGATCGTATGCTATGCTGTAAAAAAGGAGAAACTTCTCTCCTCACTGCTAAACTATTAATAAAACAATTTATGCAGTCGACCTACAAGGATGAACTCCTATTTAAAATAAGAACTTAATATGTAAAAGACTGCTTTTTGGGTGTTCCTGATAGACCAAGACGGATGCAGTGGCTGCTTTTCGCCTATTTATCAGGCACGATTGCCTTGTTGCACATCTGTGTCGTATTGGCGTTCTTAATGAAGCTGTCTGTCCCCTGTGTGACAAAAACGAGGCTATAGACAAACATTCCCTGCGTATGTGTGAAGCTCTCCGTGGAGAAACTGAAACTTCGAGGTACTGGGAAGCTAGAAGACTCATGGGGTGATAGCCTTCGGCTTTCCTTTGAACTTTTTGATGTTTCTTGTAGTTGTTGTTCTTCTGTCCACGTTCTTTTTTTTTGTTTTCTTGATCATGAACCCATTGGAAATAAATAAATATTAATATAATGACAAGACTGCGAGATTTTGATGGACGAGATCTAGATCAAGAACTGTTTAGATTTGCTAATGACAAGATACCTTGTCGTAACAGCCACCAGTTGTTGGTTAAAGCGGAAATTTTCAATCCTGTCATCAATGAACCAGGACATGTACCCAAAGGTAATGCTTTAGATATTTTGTAATCCTCGATACATAATGCTATATTGTATGCTAACATTGGTAACGGTAGCTACCCTCTGCACAAGCATAACGTATGCCGCACCAGAATATTGGTCAGGAGTTTTTAGATTCAGACCTTGTCTGGCTCATTTAATATTTTATATTTGTTAATGACTTGTTAGCGCTGTCACTCACACTTGGTTTGAGTTCAAATTCCCGTTTGGATTCTACCTAGAAAATCTACTTAAAGCAGTTGGTACCGGTCCTATTAAACATCATGTTTTAAGATTGGGTCATAGCAGAACGAATTAAAATAAGTAATCTTCGAGAATAATACAAATTTCTGCGGAGTAAGTGCAGAGTCTACAACATTTATTTGAAATTCAAGAATTAGTGAATGATATTCTTTGTTCTTGCGGTTTCCATACGAAGATATTGAAAGGGAATTGATTCGTACGTATGTGTGCATCTATGATCCTTTCGGTGAAATGGAATGTGTATGCCCTTGTTGGATGATACGGTGCATGTTGTTCAATGTGCGGCTTTCTAAAAAACATTATGTTTCTATAAAACATCATAACTTCAAACAAAATGTTTTCTACTGTCATGAATTGAAAGGGATGTAACCAAATTTTAAAGCTTTCAATATACATCCATATAAGTGCTGGATGTTTCAAATATTCCTATATCAATATTAAGGGTGACAAGGGAATGCATAATTAAACCGTATTTATCAAATAATTCATGCTCACAAGGATCTTGGAAAGGTACTTTTACAGCTCTATTAATATGCCGGGGCGTAACCTTTAAGTGGTCACCACAAGCACCCGATTTAATAGACACCGATTCTTCCTCTGTGAATAATTCGAGGACACGTTGATCAAGTCCAACTGATACATTACATTTGGTAGTTTCAAATTTGAGCAACTACTGTGGAACTTTAAGCTCCCAAATGCTACAGAAATGGAGAATTCACGCTAATAAAATTTTTTAAATTCATTTCTGCACCTTATTCTATATTTTTGCACATTCATGTTGAGCTTTCGGACATTCATCCCTATGTTAATACTAGTTTTGCGTAATCCTTATCTTTATTGTTTCTACAAAAAGTTTTGAAACGACGATATTCACAGAAAAGTTTCTAAGATTACATCTGTTTGCCCTTCGATATATGATATTATTGTTAAAACACTTCAATAACAATCCATCAAATTTGATGAATGCTTTTTACTATAAGTAAAATAGCATTTATTTGGTTTACAGTTTTATAGAATAGATATTTCATAGTTAAAAGGAAAGCATCAGAATATGTAAGAATATAACTAATGAACTACGAAACTAACCGCGGAAGTGTAGTAGGTGAGCAATCTGCGCCTATTTCGGAGCTATAAATCTTCGTTATCTGCCGAACTTTGAAATTAAACGAAAATAAGTTTCTACTCTAGCCGAGACTTGAAATACCAAACATTGATCCTTCATATGCTCTTATTTCTTAGTTTTCCTGGCTGTTCTTTTCTATTCGTATTAAATTATGCATCAAAGTTCTGTAATTGGAAACATCAACTTATGTTCCTTCTACAACGAATATAGTAGTAGTAGTTTAAAAACATATATAGCATAAATATAATTTTTTTTTTAATTTACCCACTCTGTGTTTTGTGATTCCGTAACAATGATCTCTAATACCTCTAAAATTAGTATAAATACATCTGCTTTTAAAGAAGACCATTACAGTGCATGATATAGTATAAAATGTATTACACAGTTACAAAATTACCTTTATTTTTTCCAAAAATCTATCAATATAAATTTTTAAAAAATGGAGAGTTTGTAATATTACGTAAGATTATGTTAGCTAACATTGTCATTTAGCATTAAAATTATGTAATTATTTTTCCTCAGAGATGGCCATATTCAGAAATATCGAACTTCTAGTGCAAAAATGCCACACATTAAAGAAATACTTGTAAAAGCTTATGGGTGATGGAGTGTTCACCATAGATTCATGTTTACGAAATGAGCTAGTTTATTCTGCAGGAAACGAACTTAAAAGAAACATACCTTCCCCCCCCCCAAAAAAAAAAAAAATCTAAATATGTTCGATTACAAAGAAATCGACGCAACGAGAAGGTGCAGAATTACTGAGGTGTCGACGCTGACTGGGGACGAAGATTATTTAGCGACGAGTGCCGTTTTCAACTGTGTCCTGTCGACAACCACAGACGAGACAGGAGACATCCAGGGCAACGTGGGGATACTGCCCTTATGATCGCACGCCACACATGCCTATAACAGAGCTTTATTGTCTGGGGTGATATCTCCTTTGATAGACGGACCACTTTGGTAGTCATTTCTGGCACACTTACAGCACAGCGGTACGTAGACGACATACTACGGCCGATTGTGCTACCGTTCATTTGCGACACCTCGGACTTAATTCTCAACAAGAAAATGCTCTATTCACACGGCACATGTTGCTATGAATTGTCTTCCAGCTTTCCCATCATTTCCTTGGCCAGCTAGGTCTCCTGATCTCTCTACTATAGAGCAAATTTGGGACGTTATGGGAAGGCGATTGCAATAGTCCCGGAACGTTGACCATTTAGCCCGACAGTTGGAGACAATTTGGCAAGAAATTCCGCAGGACACCATCCGGGAACTCTTTAAGTGTGTGCCATGCTGGGTGACGCATTCAGGCCAGAGGTGAATCACCGCTTAATTGACTTCCTCCCTTTGTAACGGTCAAACTCAAAAATAAATCATTGAATTGTTCTGAAATTTTAATCGTTTTTCTATGTATGTTCTTCACATTCACCAATTTATTTCGCAATCGGACAACTCCTTTTTGGTGCGTCGATTTTTATGTTATAGAGTGTAGATTTTTGTAGTAGTCATATTAGTGTCTCCTTTGGAGTGTTGTCATGCAACAGGGATGGGATTGTACCATATGGTACTTGCCGACCCTTTTCCCTAACACGTGGACGCTAGAATGTTTCGGAATACGAAAACAACTTTAGTCTGTGCACGTGCGGCTCCTCGACGGCCCGGCGGCCCATTTGATCCATTCACAGCTGGAGTTTCCGTCGGTTCCCCAATCTCGTATCTGGGATCAAGTTTTTGCGGTGGGGGACTCAAGTCGGCATGACAGACGGTTTTCGCATCTGTGTGGGGGTTTTTCTGTTCTGGAGAGGACATAGACATCTCTAGAGGGCTCGGAATTCCCCCCCCCCCCCTCTGGTTGGCAGCTGCGGTTCTGTTTGAGCGAAGCGAACGTGGATTTTTAGGAAGATTCGGACTCGAGCTTCGACGAGAGACAGACGTCTCTGTTTTGCCAATTTTGTTACTTTGGCTTCAGGCAGGTTTCGATTGTCGATGGCTGTGCCCATAATTATCTTGTAAATATTTAATTTATGTAAATAAATAGTTTAATTTTTAACCAGCTGTCCGTCAAATTCTTACATGACGGTACAGGATGCATATGAAATATGTCACCTGGTTGAATATACATGCATACGATTCCCATCGAAAAAAAAGGTGCACAATTTATAAAAATACCAAAATGCAGTTTAACCCCCCCCCCCGACATTTGAAGAATGGTATTTTTTAACGAAAGAGAGTGGTGATTATTCTGGTTAATTTTACGATACACATTTAACCAATTTGGCTAGAAAGGAAATAAAAATGATAAAATTGTAACGAAATGAAACCCAATCAAAGCAACATAAAATCCTTCTAGTAACTATTTTCAACGAACCTGTTGATATCAAGCAATTTTTAATGGTTTGTTTCATAATCTTTGAAAAAATTAACTGTATGTGTAAACAAATCAAAAGTGTAGTTCTATAAGTGTAAAATTAAAATTTCATGCTTTGGATTACGTTATTGTATTACAACCAAAATTATCTCCGCTTTCCAAAAGAAGAATGCTCCTCAATCTTTTTAAAACAATCTTCACGAATATATCCTATAAACTAGAATTATTCTAGTCTTAAAAGTCTTGAGTTGTACAGTCTCTGGAAAAACGATAATAGTTAGAGAAGTTGTAAAAGATAACATACAACATAAAAAAAGTCCCCTTTTTTTTGCAACAAAAATATCGTGAGTAGAAATTTAAAGAGATATATGTTTGGGCATCAGGTGTTCAGTTTCAAACAAGATCTAAAGGATCAAAGGAGATCTGGAAAACAGTTTTTTGAAACTCAATTCTTCATCTCTATTCTTATCGTAAGAGTTCTCTATCTGTATATTTTCGCTGTTTTCGTTTCGTATAGTTCGAGGAAGTTGGTTGCATCATTCGAAACTTTACCAAATAAAGCATTCTCTTAATTAATGATGGAGAGAAATATATGGGCGAAATCTTCCTTAATAGCAGGCATATATTTTAAATTCCCCATTGGAATTGAATAAATATTTCAAGTTTTTCCTATACATGCTTTTCTTTGTTACTTCTTAAAGCACTAAAAAATCTAATGATTGTAGAATTCTACGATTAGCTGTTTGATATATTCTGCAAACATACAGTTCGCCATCAGAAATGATTTTGAGCTTTTCCTATAGAGGTAAATCAATTTGACGGTCACTTATCAATTCAATATTAAGAAGGAATAAAATTATCTATTTCTAGTTGGGTTTCTGAAGAAAACCATTATTGTGTTACTGTAATAGCAGTAGTAGTATACTGAGGTATATACATTATTCGAAGTCCCTCCAAGTAATTCATGATGCATTTAATTAATACTATAGCGAAACACATGGTTTAAAATATCCATAATAGTAGTCAGAATTTAATTCTCCATTGGAATTGAAAAACATTTTCAATGGACAATTTTTGCAAACAAGTTACTAATACCAAGGTTGTTTCATTACTCTATGAATAAAAATACCCAATCTAATGTTTATATGAATCTAAGAATAGACAGTTGATACATTTACGACGGTGGTTAGTTGATACCTTGTAAGCAAAAGGACAAGTTAACCCTCAGAAGGGCCATCGAACTGCCTTCATGAGCACTCCTGGGTACATAACAAACAAAAAATGCTTACAAATATGGGTTTCTTAACCTTTTAAGTGATTTCAATGATATATCTCGTCGGTCAAGATCTGACTAATTTTGCAAATGTCGAGATGTCATCCATATATTGCTGTTTGGTATGATGCCGAGAACAAGGTTTGGTCAGATTTCTTCTCACAACAAGGTATCTCGTCTATCACGACATCGTAAATTCTCTTCTAATGACGAAATACCTCGTCGGGACAACCACCAGTAGGGTTAAGGAAATGACCACTGTCGTACAAGAAGGATTTTCAGTGTAAACAAAAATAATTAGCGGACTGCAGTGATTGATTTCCACGATACCATAAAAAATATTGTTTACTGCTGTTTTGGCTAAGTTATACGCTTGATCTGATTGGCGATGACTAGGGCAACTTTTGCGACAAATGAAACTTTCTTTCACACGTTCTACGCTGCATGTAAAGTAGAAAAACCAAAATTCCTCCTACATGGGGTATATTATAAGTGAGTTATAACCCCAACATAAATGCAACTTTCTGCATAAATGCAACTTTTTAAATAAATGCAACTTTTTGCATAAATGCAACCACCTCAAATTTTTTAGATTTTAACTTAAAATTTATTAATATGATATTACTATTTCATTTTATGCCTTCTCAATCAACCCTTCGATCAGGTGTGTCTGATCTTGAGAACGCCAAAGTATTACGTATCAAACAAGAAGTTCATGGAAAGAAGGTGTTCGTCCTAACAGACGAAAGTGCAATAAATCGCAAGTACCTTAACATATTGGTTGGCACTCTTAATAATCCTGAAGAAACTTGTGTAATCGACTGCAGAGTTTGTTAGGTGAGTGTCGATCATCAATATCTTCTTCGCCTTGTAAATAACGTTTTAAAATATCTGAATATTAAACGAAAGGATTTTGTGCTTCTGCTATCCGATACAGCACATTATATGACTGCAGCTGGCGCAGGTTTTCAATGTTAAACAAATTACTGGCCAAGGATCGGCCATTCAACGTTCTTCTGTATTTAATGATGTATTATAATACTGTTGTACACGACTAAAATTGTCAATATTTATTGAATTTCTACATTTTTTATCAATAATTTGCTTTAGATTTTAGTGTATGAAAAATAAATGCAACTTTGTTTCCATAAATGCAATTTTAAGGAATGATAAATGCCATATATTTCCCATTTTTACTGCAACAAAAAAGTTGCCCTAGTGATGAGCAATCAACTCTCACATATCCTTTCGGAAATAATACGCTAAAACCGTTTTCGAAATTAAGTTGTCATGTTAGTATCACATTGGACACCAAAACAGAAATATCCCCTATTTAGTCCGAGAAAAAATCCTTATTGTATTAATCTCTATCACATAATAATGGGTGTTGAACACTGAAACTTATTTTCTATCCAAAATCATGTGTCTCAAAAGTCGCGCGGATAAAATTGGCAGACTGGGGAGGCGAAATATAGCTCTTTCGGTTAAGTAAGAAAATCTAATATACCAACGATATGATGTTATTAAGCAAGACTGAAATAATGCAGTAAATAGAAACGAAAATATATAAATATTCCATACACTTCTACTGTAACGTCATGACCTACGTCATCACTAGCGGCACAGAATGCTTTGCAAAAGGCAGAAAGAACGATTTCTTAGAGGACGACTGATGACGCTGCATTCAACTAAATGTAAAATGTCTTCCATTTAATTTAATGTAATGTTTGTTCGTCCAAGAGGTGCATTTCATGTATCGTGTGTTTATGTCTTCCAAGCGAATTAAGATTTGCCGGTCTAATCCAGCTACCGTATTTCCGTCTTTGAAACAAGCTACACTACTGTGATATAAATGCCCTAATAAAAATTTCCAAAAACCACAAAATCGTTTTTGGTCAAATCTTAACCCTAACTTAGCAACTAACTACCGTCACCGCTTAGTTGCCTACTACCCTAGCTTTCTATGAACTACAAGTTTGATTCCTGTAACTACTTTAGGTGTATTTGTGTTTTTAATGCCAATTATATATTTTTTTGTATGCATGTCCATTTATGAGACTGAAAAAAATATATCTTGGTCAGATCTGTCCACTGCACCATAAAAATTCAATCTATTACCTAAAAGGTATTCACCGTGACTTCTTTGTTTAAAAAATTATATTCAAATAAATTTTACTTTTAACCCTCTAGAGAGAAAATTACTATAACCCACAACATATTTTCTGACAAAATAACCACATCTTTCTAAATTAATTCAATTTTCAGAAATACTTTTTTAACCTGTTTCTTAAAGTACAATTGCATTCAGGAACAGTTTCATTGGCTCACTTCCTTAGAATACAGAGGCACATATTTTAGACAATGTATATTGTATTCACAAAACTAAATTACATAAAATTCTTGTGTTTTAAATGTTAAATTTGATAGCACTTATTCTGATCTATCTTTCGACACCGCAATTTCCAGGATAATAATGCATTTTGAAGTGTCAGTAGAGGTATTCTATCCCATTCCTCCTGAACAGCTTTCCAGAGTCCTGTAAGGGTTGTGGGACGGCGTTTGGATAATGCAGATTTTAAAAGTCGGAAAGCACAAAAATCCATAGGTGATACATCGGGAGATTTAGTAGGGATATCAGTGAAGGGTATGGCCTTGATACCGGTTTTTTGTTCCATTTCTTTTAGGAAATTTACAGTGGATTTTGATGTGTGACTGCTAGCTTTGTCTTGATGGAGTTCCATAGATTGATGGCACTGTGGGTAAAGAGATGGTATTTCATTTAGAAAAATTGACGAAAAAATATGTTCCTGGTAGTATTTGGAGTTAATCTTGACATTTTCCCCACTCTCTTTATTTTTAACTTGCCATTATATGAAAAAACAGCAACAATCATGATTCCCTAAGAAAAACTTTTTTTCGATTCTGTGAACCATGTAATTAGATTTTTTTCTCCCCTTTTATAATAATAAATGGCTCTTTTTTTGCTGCAATCATTTAAATACACCCATGATTCATCTATTGTGACAATTTTTTTTCAATTTTTCTTTGGATAAATGTTTGTCATATAGAATTCGGCACCATGTCCTGCGTTCAGCGATATGCTTTGGAGAAAGACGATGCACATTGCGTTTTTTCGCTTTCTTAAGATTTAAATCAACGTTTATCATTTTGTTTACAGTGGACACCGAGCATTTTAATGATTTTGCAACTGTCCTTTGACTAGGGGGATTTTCTTTTAACATTAAACAACGTACCTTTGCATAGTCGAAGATGTCCGTTTCTTCCTTGGATACTTGTTTGGAATTTTTGTCCTACTTGAGGCTGCAATTTGGCCTTTTTTTTTCCTTTCTTGTTGACGATATTACCTATCGACGCTTTAGATATCACAAAACTATGACTCTCACATCGTTTGTGGATAACGGAATATGAATATTTCTCTTCGGAAAGAGCATAAATATAGCTTTCGATCCACTGCTTCGTTAGAAACGCCATTTTGAATAAAAACAAACCTCTCAAGCCGCAGACGATAATTTTGACTTTTAAAAACATAGTACAACTGCAGTTATTTCTTTTACAGCAAACGCTTTTTTTATTACCGCTAACCAAAATCGTCTAAAAAATGTGCAAACAGCCTCTGCATAATCCTTAAGAAGTATTATATTACTCCTATGCTCTCATTAGAATTATTACTCATAAGAATCATTTTGCATTTTCTTTGAATAAAATCATTAAAAAAATATGTTCTTAATTGCTTATTTGCTGCTAATAGAATCTTTTTGAAAGATTATAGTGATGAAGAAGGTCGAAATTGACTATAAGTCATAACTGCAGGTAGTAAGTTGGAATTATGCGTGTAGCCTTCTCATATGGATAAATAAAATTCTTAATTTATTTAAACTTTATCAATTGTTTTAATTTAACTATAAATAGTTCTGATAAAGGTTTACGTAAACTGAAAGAGGAGATGCGTCTGATATCGCAGCGTTTCAGACAGCTGTTGGAAGTTCAAAGAAAATTTCATGTACTTGTTTGGGGGAGCAATTGTATAGAGAAGTATAACATATCACATTAAAGTAAAAACATGTTTTTTTAAATATGGGTACTATATATGAAGTGAAAAAGGAAAATATAGTTTGAAACAAGGTAGTATTTAGTACTAAAAGTACTAATAAATGAAAAAAAAAGTTTAAATTGAAAATATAAGTATAGGTACAAAAAATAAGCTTTCAATCATATGAAGCCAAAAGAATCTAACTTTAGTAGTAGACATTATAAACTGGGCTATTTACTGTAAAGTATAAATTTTGAAATAAACAAAATTAACAATTGACCCATCATAATGATTTAAATACTCGAGAAGATGGTCAGTATTTTGTAATCTATCTAAACTCTTTAAGATAATAGTTATTGATTTTGTTTGATACCTTCTGTACCAATGCCACGTCATTGATCAAAATAAGAACAAATGTGCTACCAAGATAAGATCTGAAACTAATATGAATAACTAATACTATCATAAACGATATGGATGGGAAATATTTATGAGCCACGTTTTCATAAATTTGCTATGCAACTAATTACTACTTAAAATATTAATTAACATAAATGTATGAATAAGAATAACTCTGATAAAATGCATTCAATTTCCTGCATTATTTCTCTGGTAGAATACTATATTGTTTTTGTACAAGCCGCGATGCGAATACTACTTCATTCATTGGGTTTTTACGACATAAATAAATGCAGTAACTATATTCAATAAAAACCTAAAAATGTGATTTCCTATATCAATCAATAACGCTTTGGAACCTCTTAATACAGAACAGAAGTATTTGCTTCAATCAATTGTAGTTTACGATATAATGGATAATCCACATACGACCCAATGCTACTTTAAATTGGAGAATATAAATAATATTATAAATAATATTGGGAAATTCATACTATTAGGAGCTCATATCTCATTGTTTGCAAACATTTTAACTTTATTTGATTGTTTTATGAAAGCGATTAGATATATCAAGTTATTTCCACAAAAATATAATTATAATTGAAAGGAAATTAATTACTAATGAGCTCATTTATCTTCGCAAAATGTAATCTGATCAGTATGAAGTTTCTTAGAGAGTGAAATGCTTATCTTTTCTCCAGTAAAAAAATTGCACCGTATACATATAAGATATAATAAATAATAACACACACGACACGAAGCTACTTTGAATTAACTGCCTGACAAAAAATAAGATAAATAATATCACACTGTGTGCAAATTGTTTTTAACTTTATCTGATCACGTTTCTTAGATAATTAGATGTATAACGTTATTTCGATAAAAATAATTTATAATATGAAATGAAAGTAATTACTGATGAACTCAATTATTTATCCTCGCAAAACTGTTACCTAATGAACAAGGAAAGTATTAGGGAATGCTCATAGAAGAACAAATAACCCTGTATATATGCCTCCCATGCCAATGGGGATTATAGGAAATGCATGCCAGTAGGAAAACAGTACATGAGATATTCTCCAAAAGAAGATTGATAATAAAGATATATTAGATCCAGATTCCAGACATTACGCAAACGTCTAGTATAATTGCTGGTGAATTTACCGCGCATTGTAGGAAAACCCAATGGACTTTACTTCTATAGTAGAAGTTGGAATTAGTAATCTTATTTTCCGTATAGTAAAATTATAAAAGTACCAGGCGTTTATCTATGATCAAGTGCCTTCCTTTATTAAGGTATTCGTACACGTACGAGACACTTTTTTTAATGTGGTATGGTAACATTTTAATGATATTTTTATGTTTATATTCATTAAACAATTGCATTGTGCTATAAATATTTAAAATATATATTAATAATTTTGTAAAAATGATAATTATGCATGCAACTTCAAGGAAATTTGTCAAAAACTTCAAATGTGCTACATGAAAATATATTCAACCCATTATAAATATGATGCCACCAAAATAAACTACTTGCATTTTTCTAGCGGATGAACTTGAATCAAAAGTACATTCAAATAAACAAAAATTCTACAAGAGATCGGAACATGAAAACAAGATTTTCGATAGTGTTACAGTCCTACTTCTTAAATAAATTGCCATAATTAAAAAAATATTCAACTCGCTATAATTATTCTAGTTCTTTCTCTAGACAACATAATGAAGAACAAGTTCTCAAAGTTTTACGAGACTCCATCAATCACTTTTTGTGTTATAACATTTGAAGTGAGGAAATAATGCACAAAAATTAATTTAGAGTAAAAAATAATTTGAAGTGTATCATTTGCTCTCTCTTGCTTCTACTGTTTGTGTATACAATTTTGTTTTTCACTTCTTCTCAAAACTTTTCTCAATATTTCCGAGAGAGAAATCATTTAAACATTAGAAAAACCTTTCTAAAACTATATTTGCAAAAAAATAAGTAGTTTAAATTTTAATTTTTGACAGTTATTAAGTCTTCTAACGGCTATTTCCGGTGTTTTATTCCATACCTACTTCCGGTTTGCCCGCCTTGATTAAAATCATAATATATCTGCAACTAATTAACTTTGAGAAAAAAAAATCAAATATATTTTGGAAAGGGAAATAAATATTCTATCAAATATACCAAAAACCTTTTTTTCGGAACTCTTGTAAAAAATTACATTTTTAACGAGTTCGGATACCTTTAATCAGAATTATCTTCGTTCTTCGAAGTGCTTTTTTGATGGTTCGTTCACACGTGTCCCCATTACTAATTTCTCATTTCAAAAGAATCATTGGGGTGAGATACGCTGCGTATGTTCTTCCACCAATTTCGTACATTTAACATTTTCTAAGTTCGAATTTAATTTTAGTAAATAAAATATATAGAGAAAATTACTTCGAATATACGTGGAAAATAGTCTGGATTTAAAGACGGGGTCTAGAGGGAATAAAGTACATAAACGGATTTCTATTTCGAAACTGTGAGTGTCACTAGATTTCTGAGTAGAGTGGTATTGCTTATTTAAGGGCTCGATCAGACAATTCGGAGATTGGAATGCAAGGACGTTGAATTAATAATGATTCCATGCATGAGAACTCGATCACGAAATACGTAAATACCACTTGCAGTGGGTAAGAGAAAAGTGTTTCGAGACGACTTTGCATTCGTTTTGAGTTACAGCTCTTCATCCACACATTTAAAAAGCCATTTTTTTTATCATAGTGCTCTTCAAAGTACTAGTCATTGCCAGGAAATTTTATTTATTCAATTCAATAAACACAGCTAGTATGTGTATGGGGAGTGCGTGCTTTTTAAACCAAGAAACTTACCAACTGAAATGAACTCATTTGTTAAAAGGAGATCGGAGAAATTCGATAAAACATGAAATCTAGCTTCAAGTACCCCAGCCTAAATCCCAAGGCAGCAGCCTTTGCTTTTACGATGTATCGGAGGACTTCAATTTGTTGGATGTCTGTGTACATTTCGGAATAGCATGATGCCAGATCAGGCAACAAATTTCACTCAGATAACACTTCGAAACGATGTCTGCTTACGTGACTAGATAACTAAAGAGAGCTCTCTTATAAGCTTCTCTAGCTAAATCTCTTACTGGCCCGAAAATGTTTCATTTTAGTGAACTGTGTTTTCAAGGAAAATTGAAACTGCTTTTATTTTAAGTTGCACAGTTTCGAATTTATTGGTATGTGTTTTTCAGACTTTACGGTCCAATTTTGATTTTTTAAGTTGTGAATCATTTATTGTTATCACACTCTAGGTAATGTGACCCAGATAAACAATTACTTTTACAGGACGGACGAAATTATAGTGGAAGTATTTAAGTGTAGTAAACCTTTACTTTTATTTTGTTGAATTTTATCATCGGTATTACAAAAATTTTAGCATTTTTCATGACTCAATTTTTATAGTTTGTTCGAGTTCCATAAAATTCCTTCTAATCTGAGGATGAATCGATCTAGTTTGAGTTATTCATCAAAGGAATAAGTACATTGAAAACTAATGAGATAGGTTAAAAATTCACGTACATTTTACAACGTACTTAGCTGACCATTTGGGTAAGACTGGATCAGAATTCGCCTAACCTAAATCTCCTCTGCATCTGCATAACATCAACAGGCTTCATTTCTTGGGTTTCGAGACTCATATTTCAAGTATATTTCATTTCTAGGTATATAATATTTCAAAAATTTTCATTGAATTTTCCAACTACAACGAGGTGCCGACAGTCAAGAACTGGGACATCGTATTTAAATACAAATTTCGTATCCCAGGCTAGAATCTGGACGAACACCACCCGTTCTTCTCAAGTGGTTGTAAAGTGCGTGGCGAAAGAACATCAGCTGGTACCACAACACTAACCAATCAGAATACATTCGGCATTCCGATGACACAATGGAATTAGGCACATGCCCTGCAAGTGACCTTTCGTAAAGGTCAAGCACATCTGAGTTTCTGACGATGTCATACCGTATTGTTTTGGAGTAGTGGAATCAACTATTTCTCCTCTTTGTGAACTGGACGAAATGACTGCAGACAATCTCAAGGACTGACCTAACATTCGAGACAGTACAGTTGCAATCACTGTAAACAGTATTTTTAATGGATATCTATGACCAGGCCATCACTTGGCTACTCGTAAATTAATGACCGAAAGGCTGTAGACGGACGTAGGATGAAAACATTTTACAACTATATTGAGGATTATTTTTTCCTCACACTTTATATATCCAATGGAAGTACCTACTGTATTTATACGTACGAACATGCCATTAAGATACTAGATTAAAGCATTATTGTCTAAAGATATATGCCTGATATGTTAAAAGCACAGCAAAAAGCGATGCAGTCTCGTCATTCATTAAGCAAGCTATTCATGGATACTTTTCCACACAAATGATCCTCCGACAGATTACCAACTCGAGTCATTTCTAAGACCCAAGCCGAAAACAATGCCCACAAATATCTCATCTCTGATGAGCCTGAATGTTATTTGCATCCCTGAAGTTTGGACCATTCCCTTTGGCTTCTCCAATCAGGAAACCGTGTCTGCACTTTGATCCTCGAAAATCTCCAATTAAAGCCTGTTGAGTCGCCAGAGACCTAAGCCTTTTTATGTTGTTCGCGCTTCGGCCTTTCGACGAGGCTTAAGTTGTTCGATCAAGTTTATTGCCCTTTGATCCTGGAAAGGGATTAAAAGCTCGCTCAGTGCCACTCAAAGGGCTTAAAAGCGTTTCGGGAAATTAAATCATTGACGCTGTTAGCTGGTCGGGTTCCGTTCAAATCTATCACTTCGGGAGCTTGATCAGTTGGTGTCGATTAGATGGTAGTTCTGTAGAGAGTGGTCCTTTTGTAATGGCTCCATAATTGCACCATTTCAACAGCTGACTGAATGTTTTAATTTAGAGTTGTGGGGAATCGCGAAATTCATGTTGGCTGGTGCCGAGTGGCAGGAAAACATGCGAAATAAAGCGGATGCGTGACGTTATTGAATTACGTGAAATTATAGTGATTGATTAAATATGACCAATTAAAAAATAGCTAGCTTATTTTTCTAATTCTCTACCAATTGAACGTAATCGTTATGACACTGCAAGATCGGATTTGTTTTGTTACACACACTTAGCGTTAACCCGGTCCACCACGCTACCCCACATATTCATGGACTAAAGTATTTGGACACTGCATGTTTTTCATAAAAAGTGCTTTATTATTCCATTTAGTAACACGGGTAGGCCATCCTTTTGCTGGTATTGCAGCTGCAACACGTCGAGGCAAACTCTGTAAATCTGGATAGGAATAGCCTGTCATACATCGTGCAAAGCTGTGAGAACAGATTGTTGTGAAGATGGGCGTGCGTGGCGTTGCCGTACTCATCCCTCCAGTTTGTCCTACAAGTGCTCGGTCGGATTGAAATCGGGGCTCTGAACAGGCCAGCCAAGAAAATTCCCCTCTTTTTCTGAAAACCAGTCCAGCACACGTTTTACTGTATGACATAGAGCTCGATCCTGTTGGAAGAAACAACCATCATCGCCGTAGTATTACCATAGAGTAGACAAGATTGAAATACCCAGAACGTCGAGGCACATGTCAGAGTTCGTGGTTTCAAGTACATAAAGCAATGGGACGAGTCGTAACCAGGAAAAACAACCCACACTAAGATGGATTCTTCTTCGAATGTCTTCAATGTCCAAATACTTTTGCCCATATAGTGTACATCAACACATTCCAGACGCAACTCGTTTGTAGAAACCACACATTCATTCTCTAAGGACAAACAACCAACATAGCATTCACATCTTGTCTAGAATCGGAGAATAAAAATGAATGCATCAAAGTGTGACAGCATGATTTTCTCCAGGAGACAAGTCCATTTCAAATAGGGATTCACTTGGAATCTTAGAATATCTGTATTCATTTTGAGAATATTTGGAACCAAACTCCCGTTCCTCTTTTTGGATTTAATGTGTAATGAGGTCGCAAGAAAGAATACTGAGCACTAGACCTTGATCCCAAAATTAGTGTGAACCCCAAACACATCACTTACGCTATGAGTGGCGATATGCAAGACATGATTGCCAAAAGTCAATTTTACCAGATTATTGCTTGCACAAGAGTAGTATCTTCTCTTGTTAATAAAATACTCCCTTATACCACTTGATAATTAAACAGCTCTCACTTACGAGTAACAAATTTTGGGATTGTCTAACACGCTGAAACCTGAAATCTGCAGATCAACTGCCTTTCAATTTTATACAAAATGATTCTATCTTCTTTCACGCCCTTAAATCTATATTTTTAACATAAAATTATTTATCTCTCCTATATAGTTCGAATCCAACCAAAGGCCGTCATGTACAAAAGGGGCTGGTTCACGTTTTATACACTACCCAACAATAATGGACCTAACAGCAAAATGTGATGGCATAAGGGAAATAATACATGCTTTAATAGGGGGATTGTACCCATTGTTCTGCAATTACACTAGCAACCCTTCTGGGCATACTTTCAACAAGTTTTTGATACAGAGCTATAGATATTTGGGTAAATTCCTGCTACAAGAAAGTCGCCAGTTCAGCTGTAGATTTCGGACGTGGTACCCTGGTCGGTACACGTCGCTACGACTCGTCCCACAAATGTTCTATGGGTTTTAGATCGGGACTCTGAACCGGACATGGAAGATGTATTACATCCATAACTCGACACCACTGCTCGACAGAGTTTGCAACATGACATGGAGCGTCCTTGTCCTGGATGTAACATTCGTCAATTCCATAAAATTAACAAAGCGTAGGAAGAACCTGACTGTCCAAAATGTTTATGTAGGCGTCGGCGTTCAATTGACCAGAAATAACATCCAAGGGTCCCAGGCCATACCATTAAAAACACCTCCAAACAAGCAGTTTGATGAAATGCAAATCCGCTGGCGTCCGGTCCGTTATTATATGGTAGTGTATGTTGTGCCTGAAATATCCTAATGTTGGCGTGGTGTGGAAATTTGGAGAGGTGGTGTGGACCTCATCATGTGACCTTGGTGCAAGGTAACGTGGTGTTGTCCTCGGATCTTTCCCGGATCATTACCAATAGCCCGTTGTGTTGTTTCTGTGGGACGTTAAAATACTTATCTACCTTTCTTTTATATAATATTCTTTATTTAAAAACCATTTTCTTTATAAGTGGTGATGATGTGCTTTGCAGCGGTGTGTTATACCATTTCCTGCTATGCATGTTCTATCCCGTATTCGAGCAAGGTACATTTCAATCCGGGTGCCAGTACCCTGATCACAAGACTGATTGCTTGTCAACCAATTATACTTTATTAACCCATTAGCGCCCAGCGGTATATTTTTAGACCGTTAGACGAAGTTCAAGTACCGCGCTTTTAAGTGACCTTCAATTCATTCCATAGCAGTGGAATTGCACACGTGGCAAGAATAAACATTCCCGAGTTCAAATGTCATGTGGTTTTCTCGTTAGCTTTAATTGTTATCTGGCAGTGATAGAGGAAAGTTTATCTTAGTATTTTTTTAAGCGGTTTTTCGTTCTTTGTTCACATTTCTCCAGAAAACAGTAAAGTGATCACGGTAAGTAAAACTTTATTGGGTTTTATATTATCGTTATAGATGTAGCTATTTCGATATAATGCAGTGTTTGTTCAAAATGAATTTAATTAGTAGAAAATTGAGCCGAAATGTGAATGTACTATAAATAGATCGCTGGGCGTTCAAGCGTTCTTTTTTCCCCTTATTGCAGGCAGTAAGACAATTTAGTTTTTGTATTTCTCCAGATTGGAAAAATGAATCGGAAAATATTCAGTAATGTTCAGAATGCTGTCAAATATCTATTTTCTATAGAAATTGATGATCATATTATTGTTATACCACCTGATGTTGATGAACTGGCGGACGAAGAGGAAATAGATAAGTTAGATGCTCCAGTTATAAAGGATATTACTGGGAAAATAGAAGTTTTTTTCAGTAGATGATGAATGTGATGAAACAGATTTGCCTTCAACTTCTGAGAGAAAAATTAAAAAGCTAAAAACTGAAAAGCGAAAAGTATTCTGGTAAACGAAAACACGGAATTACACCAAATGGTTGGAAGCAGAGGAAAATAGTTAGATAAAATGCAACGTGGCACGTACGATTTTCGATTTGACGAAAAAAATGAAATTACGGTAGTCTGGTGGATAGATGACAAAAGTGTTACTGTTGCTACGAACTTGGATGACATCGAGTGCATGTAAAAAGTTCAAAGATGGTCTCGTGAGAAAAAAAAAAGAGTAACAATTCCACAACCAAATTGCATAAATGCTTACAACAAACATATGGGAGGGTAGACCATAATGACTGGTTGCTAGAAAAGCACAGCATTGCAATTAGAGGTAAAGAATAGTATTGGTGCTTGTTCACGCGAATTATTGATATGGCATTAGTCAATGCAAGCCTCCTGTATAGAAATATTCAAGGATCTGATACTATGACGATTTTCGAAGAGCTGTTGCCGTGAAATATCTCAAATTGGGGATCGGAAGAAAAGTTTTAAACGGTCGCCCTTACAGCTTCCACTCAACCTCAGAAATCGATGTTAGTGATGATGTTCGTTACGACAGAGATGATCATAATATAGGCAGGCGAAATGCCCAAAGATGCTGCCGATTTGAAGATTGCCAATCAAGACTACTTACATTTTGTATAAAGTGCAATACCACTTTATGCAAAAACTGTTTTACGAAATTTCACAGGAAATTGTAACTAATGTTTTTATTACTTTGGTACAAGTTTATTGCATGTTTTTCATATGCCACTTATAATTTTTAAGTTCTTTGTGTTTTCAACCATTTTTTTCCCTGTAAGTGCTTTAGAAATGTGAACATCATTTAGCAAATCCTGAATAAATTATTGTATTTTATTATTATTGTATAAGTTTTTTACATATTTCTAAGTATTTCGAAATATATACATGTTTTTTTAAAGTGATGTATTTTTATTTTTATCTATTTTATCATTTTTAAACATTTTATTGAAGAACTAATATTTATCAGCTATCTGCTAAAAAATATCGTGCCAACGCCCAGCGATCTATTTTTAGTACGTCATTTTTCTAAAAAACTGAAGTCCGTTTCAATAAAATTCGATTATAATATTCATGTTGAAGGTAAAATACCCCAGATTTAAGAATTTTATTCCATTGCTTCAAAAAAAAATTAATTTGGGCGTTAATGGGTTAACATATGGATCCAAATTCAAGCGCCCTGATTCCTAGACCGATTGGTTGGTATTTAATTACCTTAACATTTCGATATGAGTAATTGAAATGTGATGTGAGTGTCTCAGATAAGAGTAACCTTGTATCTCGAAATCCGAAGGAACTTAAGAATTATCAGAATCGATAAATAATATCCGGGCTACATGAATGAACTGTGTATATGTCACTAATTTAATCCAAAAAAATTTTTACATATAGGAATTTTGAAAGTTTCATGAAATTGGATGGTGTATCTTACATAAAAAGGAAACAAATGGAAGAATTCCATTCAAACAAATTAATTATCATCGTATTACTCTAAATGTATCAACTGTCCATATAAATAAAAGCCATAAACGTAATAATAGAAAGGAGGCAAATAATATTTTCATGGATATAGCTTCATAGAACAAAGGATTTTTACTCTAAAATTCTTAAAATAAAATTTCTTGGTTTTTTAAGCATTGACTGCACTGTAACTATAAACTAGTTAAATATTTGGTCAATGTTCCTAATTTTCACCAATATTTATTTGATTATATTTGAGTAAATGATTCAACCAAAATATTAAAGATTCTCACTGTGTATTATTTCATACTTCAGTAATGAAAAATATCTTTACAGTATACATAATACACCATACATAAACAGTACAGTACTAAATATTTTACTACTCTACTACTGCTGCCTGTATAACTTAAAGCAACTATAGCTATCAGCAGGTTGAATAGATATGTATTTTTACTTGAATCTTACATCCGTTAACTTGTTAATACATTTAATTGAGAAAAATAGAATATTTATTAACTAAGATATTCCAGTTCACGTTTTAGCCGAGATCGTTTTCTGGTGCTACTAGCTATTTTATTAAAATAACAAACTTTATCAAAATTTAGTATCTGATACTTAATATTTTTTAAACTCAAGTAACTATTTATCAACCCCCAAGTGGTTATATTTTCCTTTTATCTGACCATTTTTGTTATAATGAAGGCACCTCAATGATAAACACTGCTCTATCACTCCTATGGAGATGGTATGTATTTTAAAATTGTCGCATTGGAGCAACCAATTGGCTATTGGTGACGCTCTAGGTCAACCTGCGAAGGGCAGGATCCGAGGACAAAAACACGTATTTTTATCCACGATCAGATAACGACTCCAAAGGGGAATGAAAATCCTGTAAGAGAGAAACCAAATTCCCTTTACCTAGAACTGAGGATAATTTAGAGCAGGTTTCTGCAGCAGAGACTAGTCACTTCAGGACAAATTTCGACCTGAAGATAAACCACCAGGAGGGTTGAAATCTATTACTCTTACAATTTTAAAATCTGTTCAGGATGTAACATAAAATCAAAAGATAACCACTAGAATTCCCACTGAGCCTGTCCTTTTAAAGGACTTGTCTGTTTGATCAGCACTCCTGTATACTTTGTCAAAAAGAAAAAAAATCAGTTACCAAGTGTGTTTTTTAAAGCCCCGTTTACACTGGAGTTGCAGACTTCTGCTCCTCCAAACACCGAAGCCATTCCGGGAAATGACACTAATTTTATCGTCAAGATCTGGTGCGGGGTGGCGAGTTTGCAACTCCAATTTTGTTTTCCACCAGGAATCGTTAAAGATCAGAGGTTTGCAACTTTTGGGAGATATTTCTCCGAGACGAAATTTGGGATGAATATGCTCCCCTATTTCGTCCTCTTTTCGTATTGCTTGACAATCACTGCTCCCCTCTGCCCTTCGGTACCCCGTGGTCGCACACGCCGTCTTTTGTTCGCTCATTGTGACATTTGGCCCTCATCGCTTGCCTTGACCACATCTCCCGATAACATGTCAGTGTGTGACCTATTCCAAAAAAATGGAGTGATGAATGGTGATTACTCTTCACAACAAAGTGCTCATCCCTTGGTGTTGCCGATAAAGTCGACAAAGCGTTTACACTGGAGTGGGTTTAAAAGGCGTCAGCATCGTAGAACGTAAAACGATCTCGTCACAAAAAGGCGGAGAAAATATTTGCAACTTCGGTGTAAGCGCGGCTTAAGGAAATCACCACACTGTTATTGTAACTTCTCTTGCAGAGGGGATTGGCTACAAAACGATCATCAAACATTTACATTCAATCCTGATATACACTGGTGAGTATGAACAATCGACAAAGTGCCCGTTATTCCACAGCGCACTTCGATTTTTACAACCCCACTAATAAATTTAAGTTGTCAAGCCCCTCTAGACATAAATTTTCTTCAAAATTCCCACTTTCTGGAAATAATTTCAAGGTACTCTTTTCGTGATAAGCTGCTTGCAGATGATGTTCGGCAAGTGATACGTCTTGTCCAGTTCATAGAGTACACACTTCTACTTGTAAACTAGCAGGTTAGCACGCCGATGACACGGGCAAATTGCATAATGTCGCAAATTTGCATAAAATTTGGATTAACTGAGGTATCGATCTGGTGTGAAATTTTCAGTACATTTCAAATGAGTTCAAATGTTCACTATCATTAACGATCGCAAAGATAGAAAACCTCTTATAGTCTCTTTTGTGTTTGTAACGAGTATCTTCGTCAAATGTGGTCCAATTTGTATTGCTAAAATATAAAAGTTGAAGTTAAAAAATTAAATTTTTAAAGAAGTCATATTTAAGGTAACGATCTGTGGTGTAAAATTTTCCCCAGATTTCAAATGCGTTCAAATTTTTACTCTATCATTAACGATCTCAAAAAGATCCTCAAAGAAACCTCTAATAGTCTCTTTTGTGTTTGTAATAAGTATCTTCGTCAAATGCGGTCCAATTTGTATTGCGAAAATATAAAAGTTGAAAGTAAAAAAATATTTAATTTAAAAAAGTCATATTTAAAGTAACGATCTGGTGTAAAATTTTCCGAACATTTCAAATGAGTTCAAATGTTTACTCTATCATTAACGATGGCAAAAATAGAAAACCTCTTATAGTCTCTTTTGTGTTTGTAACGAGTATCTTCGTCAAATGTGGTCCAATTTGAATTGCAAAAATATAAAAGTTGAAGTTAAAAAATTAAATTTGTAAAGAAGTCATATTTAAGGTAACGATCTGGTGTAAAATATTCCACAGATTTCAAATGCGTTCGAATTTTCACTCTATCATTAATGATCGCAAAAGTAGAAAACCTCTAATAGTCTCTTTTGTGTTCGTAATGAGTAATTTTGTCAAATGCGGTCCAATTTGCACTGCGAAAATATAAAAGTTGAAATTAAAAAATTATTTATTTAAAGAAGTCATATTTAAGATAACGATCTAGTGTAAAATTTTCCGCAGATTTCATATCCGTTCCAATTTTTACTTTATCTTTAACGATCGCGAAGATTGAAACTTGGACTTTTGAATATAAAAGAAATAAACGCTAGTCAAAAATTTGTTGGTGTTTTGTTTCGCTTCGTTGGAATTGTTTATTGTCCGGAAGTGAAAGGAAAAAATAAATTTAGAATCTTATATCTCTTTATACTGTTGCCATTCTGAGGAAAAAATAATAATGAACAAACGCCAATAAATTAATTAAAAAATGTTCTAGATTAAATTTTAAAATTCGGGCTTCGCAAAAATTTTGCACAAAATCAGGAGACCTGTGTGCTAAATTTCAGGGCTTTAAGTGTTATAGATGGTCGGAAAACACACAGACATACAAGCACTTCATCTTATAATAGTAGGAATTAGAGAATTTCCAAGTAAACAGTATAACCCTCCTAGGGGTTGTCTCCTTGGGCAAAACTGACAAGATCGTTATTAACGAGATATCACATCGTTAGCAAAATAAATTGACTAGACCTGATCTCTTCAAATATTAGCAAGATCTTGATAAGATAAACCGTCCTTAGAAAAAGCGGCGATATCTTCATGCACGAGAATACCTCATGGAAACCACACTTGGTTAAAGTTCAAAGAAATGTCCATAATTTGACTCAACCATGTCTTAACTAGAAATGAATATCCTCGTATTTGTTTCTTTGCCCCTCTGATAACCACTACCATTTTTCTCGAAGACGGTCCACTTGAGACAGCAGTTTTTCTATCATAAGATATTTAGTTCTTACTGCAAGTAATACCTACATCCAACTTCTTCACAGAAGTATAAACGCCCCCTTACATATCTAGAATAAATGTCCTTGTAATAACGATGTGATAGCAGAGTTGATAAAAACTTGAGCTCAGACTGAAGGGAATGAATAAACAGAAGATGGGCTTACGTGGATTCATGAAACAAATAAAAAGCAACGATGCGAAAGGGAGAAATACCGAGCGTAATTTCGCAGAAGTAACGTGATATTGGATGTCTTGATGTATGAACATCTTGTTTGGTTAGTAGATGAACGAATGCCGGAAATAAAACTCATCATAGCTTGCTTTGATGGAACGCTAACATATTTTAAGCATTTGATTTCATTATAGAAATGGTCTGTGTCTAGAAGTGTTTTGTAGAAGTTATTTGTGTCTAGGGAATGATAGGTTTCGTACCCTCTATGAACCTGTTACCAATATCAAAAGTATACTAAATTATATTCACTACCTTACAATATTGGACCGGACGCCAGAGGATTTGCATAAAATCCGACTGCTTTTGGTTTTTTTTTTCGGGGGGTATGGCTTGGGACCTTTGCTTGTTGTTCCTGGTCAATTGAACGCCGACGCCTTCATGAACATCTTGGATGATCAGGTTCTTCATACACTCTGGCAATTTTATGGAATTTTACTTTCAGGACGACAACGCTCCATGTCAAGTTGCAGCCTCTGTCAAGCTGTGGTATCAAGATATGGATGTAAAACGTATTCCCCGGCCTGTTCAGAGTACCGACCGTAACCCCATAGAACATTTGTGGGACGAGTTAGAGCGACGCTTACAGGCCAGAGAATCACGTCAGAAATCTTTAGCTGAGCTGGCGACATTCTTGCAGCAGAAATGAACACATATACCCAGAGCTCTGTATCAAAAACTTGTTGAAAGTATGCCCAGAAGGGTTGCTAGTGTAATTGCTGCACGTGGGGACCATCCCCTTTTTAAAGCATGTATTATATTTCTTGTACTTTCACATCTTGCTGTCCAATCCATTATTCTAGGGTATTGTATATATAAAAAAGGATGTTTGTATATATACTCTGTACAAATCTACTCCGTTTAACCAATCCACACCAAACGTGGTACACTTATACTTAAAGACACTGTTGAAAACATAGGATATGTCTTTCCTGTTTTCAGACCAATCTGTTGCCATGAAAATTAGTACACAGGTATTCCTAAAAGTGCCCTCGAAACCCCAATTTTAAAATGTAAAGTTTGTTATTCTGCAATAAATGGACATGAATAAGGAAACACGTTCTACAGGGTTAATGTGTTTGAGTAAAAACAAGGAAATGTCGCAGTCAAGTTTTAGCTGTCGCGGTCATATTTGAAACCCGAGCAGCACCGGGTTATTCACCTAGTTTAAATAAAGGTTTACTTGATGGTATGTGCATAAAAATATAAGAATAAATCAACTTTAAAAAGGAATACTAAAACAAAAAGTATACACAGATGATACGCTATTGCAATCACATAAAATACCTATTATGCATACAGAAACGTACAACACACAACGAAACCAAGAACTAACTGAATAGGCATCTACAACCAGACGAAAGATACACAATTTAATGTTCATCAACCCACGTAAACACTCATAGAGAAAAACAAAGTAGAGTGAACATTGGTAACCTTTCTACGTGTACCGAATCGTGTGTGAAAACTACTATTAACGTGACCCTTAGACTAATTTAGACTGCTGGTTGGAAACGAACATTTATCATATGATTGGTCCACGTGAAACGGAAGTAGATATTTACTATTTCACCACTTTTGTCGACACTATAGAAATGTGCATTCGTACACTTACCTTTCTTAAGATTTTGTGTAGCCAAACGAGGCGATAAGATGCCAAATTGGCTGAACAAGTCAACCTTTCATAGAGCTATCATGTGACTACGACTCTAGATGTTGGTCACCTTTTCAGGAGCTGCTGTACAAAATTTCAAGTTCAAGACACCTCAAGAAAAGTGCACCCTTTTAAATGGAGGAATCTAATTTTTCACTCGAGAAATATTATTTTCTCAAATTTATTTCCCGAAAAATTACGATACACTCACTTTCACAAGAGTTATGGACACAAGAATCCGCATTAAAAACAGTACTCTGTAATGAATGGGAAAGCCATGTCTCAGTTGGCTTGTATACTGAGTTAACAATCTGAGAATTATTATAATGCATTATCTGTGAATTATCTATGAATTAAACCTATCTATGAATGAATGAATTGAATGAAACTTTATTACATTACAACTACATTATCTATGAATGAAACCCTGGGTGCATTTATCTCTTAGCTATCAGTAAAACTTTCATTGTGTGTGTACAGCTATTACTTGACGTTCTCTTGTGTTAAGCTACAGTTTGTTAAGAAAGCGGAGCCGTTACATAACAGCCGTGATATGTCATGATGCGGAAGGCATAACTAACATAACTTTATTGATATAAACAGATGGCGTTGGTTTCCTAGAGAGCGTTTTTGTGAGCGTAACGAAAATTTGCGGATCCGCCATTTGTATGACGATCGTCATAGCGGTTTCAAACAGTTGGGAAACGTTTTTTTCTTGTAGCGGCAACATTTCATTTCTTGTGCTAAACAATTCGAGCGAAGAGAAGTAAAACAAACAAATATTTTTGACTGGCATTGTTTAATTCGTTTTTGTAAAATCGGAATCATTAAAGATATATTGAAAATTTCAACGGATTTAAAATCTGCGGAAAATTTTATACCAGATCGATACCTTAAATGTGATTTTATTTAAATAAATTATTAATTATTTAATAAATAAATAAATATTTAATAACATAATTAATTAATCATTAAATAAATAGTTATTTAATAAATAATTAATTGTTTAATAAATAATTAAATAATCAAATGGTAAATTATTGATCCATAAATCTGTTTTTGTTTTCGATCTGGCGTAGAATTTTTCTAGAAAATAAAAGAGCCACTTTTTTTTTTTTCTGGAATAAAATAAACCACGGCAGCCGTTTGTATTGCCCATTTTCCACCGTATTCTGTCCGTCTAAGTTGACATCTCTGGTCTATGTTAAGTCGGACGCCTAGTTATACACGCGGCATCATGACGTATCACGGCTGCTAGATAACGGCTCCGCTTACTTAGGAAACCGTATCTTTAGGCATAGCATGTTTACGTAATGCCAATGATATATAAAACCCAACCACCTTAAAACATAATGACTTCAATCACATTTCACGTTGGACTCATGTGAAGCAATGATTTTAAGTAATCACATAAGCAGCTGACTTCAAATTAACAAACTAACAAGCATACAAGTTAACAACAGTAATAATTGTAACATTTTGTACTAAGAGTAACTTAAAAAATAAACCGGTGAATGATATTCATAATTTTACTAATTGATGAAGATCACAAATAGTTTACGAACAAGTCATTTTGTTTCACATGTATGAAGGTTTTAAAACTTTTAAAACTGCAAAAAAAGCTGAAATAACTTTAAATTAATTAATTTTTTTCACCGTGATTCTTTGCATTGGTTTTGCGCTGTCTTCGCAGTCATGTAAGTGACTTTTTTTGTGTAATTCAATTTTAATAACTAAAATAATTCTCAAGTCAAGCAAATGCATTTCAAGGGTTTGAAAGTATCCTATAAAGACAAAATGAAACTTATCAAGCACTTGTTGGGACAGACTTTAGTGCAATACCACATTCTGTACACAAGTTATGGGATCCGCATAACCAACTACACAAGTAGGTGCTTATTGCCTCCCTCCTCCAATACTGAATCATCTGATAGACTAAGTCGTGATGAAGTTAACAATAAGCACCTCATCCGTCTAATCAGAAGGAAACACGTCCATTTCTCTCCAACTCTTGAGGGGCGAAATCTAATATTTGCGTTTATTGTGAGCGAAGGGAGCGATGGCAGGTTTTGTGCCAGGGGACAGAGTTAATAGGGATTATTTATGTGCTCTGAATAGCCGTGTGGGTTCAGTCACACAGAAGAATGGAGGCGTCAAAGTGAAATAATAACCCCGGAAGAGTTCCGCAACTTGGCATGATTTATTGGATTGCATTTCTTGGGAGGAAGAAGAATAAGGGATTGGTAAGTTGAGTTGGGTTTTGTAGACCAAGGGATATATTTGGTAATGCTGTGCCAAACACAAACCGGGAAAGGCAGACTAAATTAACATAAACAAACACGAGGAAGGTTTTACAGACACAGAAGCTAGATACGAGGTCTCTCAGGAAAGCAATGATATTGCTTACCTGGAGGCATATAATTACAATTTCTCTACCATTCCACAGTATCTCTTTCAGAATAGGTCCCTTACACAGAATAAGACGTTGCTCCCACCTTTCAAAGCAATGCTGGAACTCTTCAATCGAAAAGTTGTTTAGTTCCTGGTGAATTAAATACTAGTGAATGGTTGTAATGCATCTAAAGTCATGAACCTTGAGGTGATTTTTATCCTTGGAAACAAGAAGTTACATGGATTTAAATCTGGAGAGTAGGGAGGCTGCGGAACCACTGCATTGCTTTTCGTCGTCAAGTACTCGGTGAGAGATATTGCCATGTGACAAGAAGCATCATTTTAATGGTGGAGCACCCGACGATCTACAATTTCAAGACTCTCTTCTTTAGCCTTTAAAGAACTTCTTTGTAGAAACTTTGATGACTGTTTGTCTTTGTGGTACAAACACTAAAAGGCAATGCCGTGGTGTTCTAAAAAACAAATCAACACCAATTTGATCTAGCACTTGCTTATCCTTGCTTTCTTGGCATGAGGACTCGAGTCACTTTTGACTTTGACTCTTCGTTTCGGGGTTGTACTCGAATATCCATGATTTGTCGCCCGTGACGACAGAATAGAGGACATTTCCATCGTTTTCAATAATCCGATTAAGAATATACAATTATACTGTATTTAGTATCTTATTTTGTTCCATGGTGACACTTTTTGGGATCAACTGTGCGCAGACTTTGCGCATGGCCAAACCCGAATCTAAATGTCTTAAACAGCTTTGCGATTCAGATTAAGCTCACTGCTAATCAATCACACCCTCAAAATTCTGTATAATTACGTAATATAATTACTTAAATCAATACTAAAATAAATAATAATTACTAAATTAATTAATCTATATAATTACGTTACATAATTACGTAAGCAGTAGCATTTAGCTAAGCTTTTAATTTAAAAGACGTAACTGGCTGGTTAAATCTTAAAAAAAGATAAAAATATATATCTTCATCCAAATGAATCCTTACAAAATTCCCAAGATCCAAGCATTTCCAACGAATGGGTTCTGTGCCATTAATCTCAATTATGTGTCCGTAATAATCTACTTTCTACAGTTCAAAGGATCATCAAGTAGTCGAGAAGCGTACAACTTCTACAAGCATTACAAAGAAATGCACATCTAAATTGAAACACCAAACACTACATGGTTAAACTTTAATAAAGGGTAAAGCTCCTCATATACCGATAAATCCTTACCACACTCGAATGAAATATCGTCCAACCCTAATCAAATAAAATACCAATGTACTCCAATGAATGCGTTCGTTGTATATCATTGATCTGAATAGAGTATTCCTAATTATTCCCTCTATTGACTAACAATTGCCATCGTCACATCAAAGAGTTTTCATATAGTCAAGCAGCATGTTAAAGCACTTTTATATGTATGGAAAAACACTGTGGAGTTAAATTTTAACGTAGGAAACTGCTTCTCATAGTGATGAAATAAACATTTGGTAAATCAAAGTATCCCAACTCTAATAAAATAAAACTCCAATATACTCCAAACAGCGCATACTATATCATTGATAGTATGTGTGTATTCGTAATTATTTATTTTCTGGAATAAAAATCCCATTGCAAGTTAATTATCAGTTTAGCAGATATAAAACGATGTCCGCTTGAAGTTAAATACAAATTGAGGCTCCTCATATCAATGGACTCCTACATCAAGAAAATGAAAATCACACAACTCTAATAGAATAAATCGCCGAGACACTCCAAATAATGCATTCTATGCCATTGATCGCAATTGTATGTTGCTAATTATTTCCTCTCTGGAACAACAATCTCTATTGATACAGTACAAGGTCCTCCCCTTATAGAAAAGCGAGTCAGGCACTTCCATAAGCAGGACAAAAGTACATTTAGCTAAATTGTTACTTTAACAGAAACAAACATTACCCGGTTGAATTTCAATATCAATTAAGGTTCCTCGTATTAGTAGACTTTTACATCAAGACAATGAAAATCTCCCAACTCTATTCAAATAAATGGTACCTCTACGAATGCCCGAAAATCATTAATCTCAATTGTGTGTCCGCAATTATATCCTCTCTAGAACAACAATTGCCAGTGGCATTTAAAATACCCTTTCGCAGTCGAGAAATACGTTAAGACTCTTCTATAAGCAGAACATGAGGACCAATGCACACATCTAAAATGATTGCTTTTGTGAAAACGCGATTATCCATCGAAAGAGGAAGGCCCTTGAAACCGCCAACACCCTTTCGGCTCACAAACAATCTCGATTCTTCACCGGAGATATAAATGAACCTAATCTTCTGTCGCATTGTCGGAATTGAAATGGGGAATTTGTGACCAGAATGGAATGAACGCCATTTTCGCAAATGCTTGGAGAAGGATGGTCATTGCAATTGACTTAGAGATGAAGCAGTATTTAGAGTGTCTGCGAGGGATGGTGTATTTTAGATGTCTGGGATCC
This sequence comes from Metellina segmentata, assembly GCA_947359465.1. Classification (NCBI taxonomy): domain Eukaryota; kingdom Metazoa; phylum Arthropoda; class Arachnida; order Araneae; family Tetragnathidae; genus Metellina; species Metellina segmentata. Next base: position 11,719,118 of record OX375875.1, read on the forward strand.
AGTTAATGTAGTTAAAGGGTTTTGGTTTTGCTGCGTGGGACATATCCTGTAGTGCTCAAACGGATAATGAAATATAGGTTTTGAAAACTAGTGAGAATTTCTTTACCGAAATATTATTACCGGTTTAGAATAGTAATATTAGAGTTTTGATTGCTTTACGTTTTAAGACCACCTTCAGAGAGCGATATATAGGATCACAGTTGTAGTAAATGCTTTTAGAATAGGTAGGCAGTTCGTAGTTTAATGTGCAAATTAAAAATATTTTCAAATATACTGCCCTCCAAAAGTTATGGTACAGGATGTTTTTTCTTGTCTAATTTTAAAATGAATGAACATAGAAACAAGAAATTTGGAGGAAATGTGCACTAAACAGTTCTTTATTGAATGCGACATAGAAATTTTTGTACGGTCAACGCACAGGTGATTTTCAACAAAAATTACACTCTTCGCAGAAAAGTCCATTCTCGGAGAAAACAGTACATCACAGGTTTATGTGTGAAAATGTCGTGGAATCATTAAAAAATAGGTTCTAATGAGGAATGTGTCCACCCCTAAAACTGCAATGCATTGACGGCAACAACTTTCCATGCTGCCAATTAAGGTCTGGTCTTCGCTTCACTACGAGCTCTTGGGATTGGTTTTAGATCAATCATTAACCTTTACGCTGCGGAAGGTAAACAATTGTTACCACTAAAATTTCGTGTACACCAGCTGCATGGTATAGATATGTGTACTGTGGATGTTATCCCTATTTTAAGTGACCACTGACATCAATTACCATTTACGAGCTGTTAGCGATCGACCTTCTAGAGCTCATTTTATTCGATGCCCCCCCCCCAGCCCTGCCGATCTTGAGGTGTGAACGGTTTGGGAAAAGCAGAAGGTCCCCCGGTGATATATCTTCTCACGCCACTCAATACTATGTAAGGAAAGCGTCTGTCGTAAATGCCACTCAGGGTTTCATCGCTAAAGTTTGGTAATTAGGTAAGAGGGCTCGGAGAGTCAGGCGAAAGAGACGCTCTGTGAGACAATTGAAAAAATCTAAGCGCCGCAGCGTAAAGGTCAAATAAAATCCCAACAAAATTCAAATTAAAACGTATTATTGCAAGAAACTTAATAAATTGCAATTTGTTCTAATAATTGTATTAAATAGCACTAATAAGGAAATATTGCATCCTCAAGTGGCTTAGATAAGAAAATAATTAACATATTGCAGGATAAGAGTAATTCTATAATTACTTTTGCAGTTTATATATTTATTTCCGGAAAATAAATACGCATCAGCTGCATGACAGCATAAGGAAAAAGAGAACTTAAGACGTTATAGTATTAATCGTGAGTTTTGAATTATGAAAATGCCATTAGTTTTCAAACCTGTAAAATCCAGACCCCAAATTTGTACTCTTCTCTCTATAGCCAGTCTCGATGAGAGGCCCGTTCCAAAATAAAGTATGCATTCAAAGTACTTAATATGTTTAACATCGACAAACATAATTAATTCTTTGCACACATCAAAGGTTTATTATTAGGGCAGTGTAAATTTTTATCACTTCTAACTTAAAGATACGGACTGCACATTACGTAAGAAATAATTCCACATTTGCATAAGGTCATTCGAATGGTTTTAATTTGGTATCTCTGATGAAGTAAATATGAAATTGCGTCCATTTAGTTCCAATATTCAATTTGTGCATGTGAGGGCACATAGCAGTTAAAAGATTAGCGATTTGGCACTCGGTTGAAAAGATCACAAGTTTGAATCCTTGTAAGGTCATTATGATCCAACTCCCCTTTGAAACATACATTTTCCTGTAATCAGACCGAGCAGTTTTTCAGTAAAACTAAATACACTATGTGCCAAAAAAAAAGGCTCGCCGAAGCCAGTGTTTGATATGTATGAAACGTAACATGGTGCTATGATTTATTAACAAGAAGAGATAAAAAATGCCGACAGTTTCAAACCTGGATTTATCTGTATTATAACATTCTACAATAAATGTCGTAAATGAATAAGTTGTTTGGCCTTTATGATGGCGATAAATGCAGATATACGGCGTGACATGTAGCCATATTCAATCCTTATCCTGAGGCATATTTTGACAAGCATTCTGAAGCTGATTTTTAGATACAGTAGAACTCAACTATCCGAATCGCTGATAATCCGAATCGCCCTTTCAGAATTTCAGAAAAAAAATTTAACGTACTGCGATTTGCAAAAAAATGATTCTGGGTTTCAAATTCTAAATGATGATGAACTTATTGAAAGTGTGAGAGAAGAAAGTGTCGAGGAAGAAGATGATCTGAATGTTGAAGTTGAAGCAGACACGGGACCATCTGTTAGTGAAGCATTTGCCGACCTTAAAACTGCGTTGAAGTGGATGGAGCGTCAGCCCTAGTGTGACTATATGCAACTTCTAACTGTCAAGCGGTTGCGCGACTTGGATGCCCGAAAACGAATGTAGACAGTCAAACAGCTCACTTTAACCGAGATTGGCAGCAAGAAATGACTTTCATTTACAGTACGGTACGTACATACTGTGCTAATGTATAGCACTTGTAAATACGCTTAACATGTAAAAGTGTTGATGTTACATTTAATTAATTAAAAGCTCTTTTTCTTTAAAAATAGTTTTTTTTTTCTCCCATTTTCAACATACATACATACAGTAATTAATTAAAATACATACTAGACCCTTTTTTCGGAAAAAATCCAATTATCCGAATTTTTGATTATCCGAATGGGGTCTGGTCCCAATTCATTCGGATAATTGGAGTTCTACTGTAATTTCGGCAGCAGTCGATGGCCTATAATATTCCAGTAATACTGAATGGAAGACAAATCTGGGGATCCATATGGCCAAGGAGAGGCTTCAACAAGATTTCACGGAGGTCCTGTCACGTTGTGTGTCCGGGCGTTTGTGTGGTTATAAATAATATTCCTTGAAAAGGTGACATTAGGTGTTAAAAATACACACGGTTCTACCTTAAGATCTGACCAAGTATACCAATTATATTAATAATGAGATATCTCGTCGTAAGTCATTGATTTTTATGATCCGTGATACCTGGTTTATCAAAGCATTTTCAGTTTCTTATTGTTGATATTTCGTCCATCAATACCTTTTAAGTTTTATTATATTGACGAAATGACCGTGGATACAACCACCATGAAGTTTAATCACTTGCGTATCCTTAATATTTGTTAAGCTAAATTCAACTATATTAAGCAGCAACAATTGGATTACAATAGATCAGATTAAAAATGATAATTTGAAAAGGTAAATGATATCTTAGTTTGTATAGTTTATAATAGCCTTCCTTCATAGCTGTTTATTGGAAGTATATATAAAAATTGTCTTTGTGTTATTATGTTTCTCAGAATCGCCTTGCAACTTAAAGAAATTGATTGTACATTTATTTCTTTTTGCAAAGCTTATCTTGAGGAGCCCTTTCAGTTTCCCCCTTTTTTGTTTATGTATCATCCTATAAAACATTTTTACTAGTACTCAGCTCGAAAGAAAATAAAGTTCACCACAAACTCGAAGGCTTATATTTATTCCTCCAAAATACGGCAATTTCAAATAAGTTGAAATTGCGCGTGGAGGCTTATCAGTAGCCAATTGGATGTTCCAAGCTCACTTGAAAGAGGTTTTAGCAGATAGTCTGATATTTCGTTGAATCTATTGGGATGTTATTATAAAGTGTGAAAAAAATATTATTCGTAGAAATATGCTAGCGTTGCATGTATGATGTATGCAAATGCTCTAAAGTTAAGCATTTGTAAAACGTTCGAAGTGAATATCAAAAATCAATGGCACATTGCATATTATTTTAATGCAGAAACGTCATATACTATTGTTTGTGAAAATTGCTACACTATTATAGAACCATGAAATATTTCTTATGTTACTGTACATACACAATGAAATAATAAGAACAGTGCAACCATGATAACTTAAAGCATCAGTTGTGAAGTCTACACGATCTGAAATTTGCGTTGATAATAATCGGGGCATCGAATCAAAGAGACTTTCGATTGTATTCCCGGAAAACCACTTGCTAGAGTTCTTGCATACAGTTTATTGGTAATGTATTCTGTAGGACTTTAACGGATTAGTTGTCGCGTGACTATATTTCAGATAAGTTCAATACGTGACATGCGTGGTAAATGTGGAAGCAATAGATGTAGTTTTATCTCACGTGATGAGAAGAAGGCTTTAATATTCCTGGCAACATGTAATCGGGCATTGGCCTAATGAAATATATAGTAAAGTGTGCAATGATGTAAGGGTATAACTTCTGCCTCCACCACCCTTTGTGTTGCGGTTGCTGTAAGGATTACCTTAAATCGGTTGATACATAGATCGCCAATGGTACCAAATGTCCCCCAACATCATCACGACTGATATTCCATAAATTATTTGATGGTGTGTGCGGATTGATTTGGTGCATGCTGACTGATTGAGTTCTGCATGATACCTTTTAAGGAGCAATCGCCCGACATTGTAGCTCGTGTTGAAGCTAGATGTACGAAAACATGACGTTCTGAAAGTCAGCATGCCATTGTTGGTTTTCATGAGTTTATTGCAGATGATGGTGTCGATGGCTTAAAGTCGAAGATGACGGCTGCAAAACGGTCTAAGGAAACTTGCTGTTGTCCGTTCTTTTTTGAAGTAGACATCTTTGAATTGTTGAAGCAGACAGTTCCACACATGTAGTGGAAAACCATTGTGATGACGTATGCCGTTTTCTTGTATCAAATAGTTAAACCCAAACATATTCTAAAACAAATTATTAAAGAAAATGACAGATTAATTCAGTAGATAATAATTAAATTAAAGACATTATAAATGTATAATTCTGGTAACAATAATAAGATAAAATGTTGCCAGTTGTAGGGTGTGTCAATTTAAAGCACAGTTTAAATCCCGATGTAAATACAACTTTAAAATTTTTATTTTTTTTAAAAATTGAACTTAAATTAAAGTGATATTAAAAATGAAATATCGTGAGACAGAAATTTTTTTTTTCAAAATTAGTTTAATTTTTGTTTGTTTCTACTCAGCAACTTCTTTTTTGAAATAAATGGATTACCTGCTAGAGATGTTTGCTTAGTTGAGATGCAGTGGTGCCAAAATGAAGAAATTATAAGAGGGCGTAAAATACCATCTCCTTGATATATGAGGGTGCTGGGAGCTCTTTATTTAGTTAATATAAATAATTACCAACATCGTCTGTTGGTTTTATCTCTCATGTTGGAGGGGAACAAGGAACAAACCAAAAACATAGCGACACAAGGAAGTTAGTGTATCTTAAAATTTGCTTTCCTTCTGATAAATTTATTTGTTGAGAGATATATCGAAAACATCACTCTGCATATAATTACACATATTATTTGTAATATCTAAACCTTATATTTCAGGACCCTTACATTAAAAATTCTTAGGATCATGCTACTAGGGCCTGCTTGGTGTAAGTATTTTATAACATCACACTTTGTTTCTCATTGGAATTATTAACCTCTCCCATTTGTGGGAACACAAGGGGTTTGGGACTCTTCTAAATTGGCACACGTTTCGGGATGACAAATGACTAACAAATATTTCTTTTTGAAAACTAAGAACAGGCAGTCTGGGTGTGGTACATACGTTACACAAAATGTTTTAGACTAATTTTGACAGTCTTTCCTGGTGAAAGGTTGCATAGACAAGAACTGATGTCTCTCAAGAGGGAACTTTCCTTTTCTGATCATGGAATGGGTATTGTTTGACATATCTGTTTTCGGTATGTTATAGCAAGTATTGGTATCCCACACTTCTTAGCTTATTTAGTAAGCTCTCTGGGAAAATCGACTGAGTTTGAATGGAAAGAACCTTTTTATTTTCGCAAAAGCAAAATACTCGTCTTCTTTCATGTCTGTAATTAAGGAAATTCTAGAGAAAGCACTTAAGTTTCTTAATTTCCACTTTGTAAAACATAGTTTTCCACATAACTCATTTTGTACTTAGAAATTTCATTTGAATATTTGTATTTTTGTTACAGAAAAGAGAGATATTCGTAATGCCAACTTACCACAACATTTACTTTTCTAGTTGTAGAAATAATACTTTTAACTTGTTTACGACTTCAACTGTTTTAAATCTCTTTATCAATAAAATATCCATAAATTATATATATTAATGGGAAAAAATAGCATAAAGATAAGTGAATAGAATATAATTTTGTAAAGACAATCTTTACGTACAATTGCTTTTCCAGTAATGCTAGTAAAACCATCTAAGTTTCGGAAACAATCTTAACAATACTCACTCTTATTCCCATGGTGATTGGTTTTAAGTCTCTCCAAACACCTAGGACAAATATAATAAATGGTAATATTTCGCCTTAGTTATTTCGGGGTACTAAAGATTAAGTGTACCAAGAATTAACGTCTTTGATTAAAGATACCATGAAATAATATATCAATCTAGAAACTGATTTGTTATATCAGCCCACAATAAGTACCATAAATAAGATCAATGGAAACATACAACTATTATGTTAGAGAAAATGCAAATAAATGCTAATAAAAGAGTAGAAGGATTTGAGTTTTATAAAAATCATGCGCAATGGAATATTTTCAAGTACATTTAATTGAAAGAATTACATTCGACATTCCAAGAAAATATGAAAAGCATAAAATTCTATTGAAATGTCAGCTGCCAGAATTGTGTATATTACAAATAAAGCATATGTTTTTAGTATTTGTTAGGAGGCATTATAGTAAAGACGTTTTTTCACAAATAAACGTTTTCATGCATTTGCTTTGAAGTTATTCAAATGACAACATTGTATTATTTTACTTCAGAAATGTAAAATGCGAGAGTGAGAAACTCAAATGCTTGTCTGTAAACATTTGTTAGGATTTAAAACGCATTCTGCATTACATTAAAACGTTTCTATGGAAACTATCTTTCGAAAGGTGGAAATTCGCTTGAAAATGTATGCACAACATAAACTGCCGAGATATATGAAATAATATTCCAGATCCTTCAAATTACCTTATTAAAACTGACGTTTTTGTCACATACCCAGTTTCGTCGACTACATCATATGCAAACCATTCTGTTCACTTGACATTTTCGTTCAACTTGATTCGATGGCTGGCGTCTAGCGTTCCAAGTCTCGAAACGTGGCACGGAATTGGATGAGGTGACGTCAAATGTTCCAAAAACGTGACCACTAAAATATTGAAAACGAGCATGCATTTTGAACCCGAACACGAACTCCGAATATGGGAACCATGACATAAAGGAAAAAAGCTTTTTGCCTTTGTAGTCTTGAAGTGTCGTTAAAATATTGGCATTGCCAAGGAATTCGAATAACGTTATTTTCAGCAACAAGGGAATAAAATCAGTTGGAGGGCAGTTTTTTTAAAAATTGCCTGGAATTCTTATTGGTGCGGACATACTCGTGACTCGAAGCATCAACGGTTATTTTAGTGATAACATTTTGAAATTGGCAAGAACCGGAAATGTCATTTGGTCGATTTGTTTTGATGGGACGCTTGAAGACACATCTCTACTATTATAAACGAAAGTGTTTCTTTGTGTAATTCTGTATGCAGTATCCTGACGAATCTATTGCACTTACAATTGCAAAAATCAGGACTACTTGTGTGCCAAAAAAATTTGGCACACAAGTAGTCCTAACTTTTTACGAATTTTATGTCCTGACCGAATTTCAAAATTAATTCTGGAACATTTTTAATTAGTTTATTGGCATTTAATTATTATTGTTTTCAAGGGAATGGCAACAGTATGAAGAAATCACATTCGAAATTTATTTTTTCCCTTTCAGTGATTTCAGCAGACGAATAAAACAAACAATCAGTTTTAAATGCAGTAACGTAGTTTATATCTCCTGGATCGTTAAAGATAGATTAAAAATTTCAACGGCTATGAAATCTGCGGAAACTTTTACATCGGATCAATACCTAAAAATGTGATTATTTTAAAACAAATAATTTTTCTATTGTAACATATTTTTTTTCAATAGAAATTTGGCCTTCGAGAACTTAGTGTGTAAAGAGATCAAAGATTCATTTCCTGCGCACAAAATATTCAAACAGAGGGATGCAAAAGAAATAAAAAAAATTTGACTGGCATTGCCTAGTTCTTTTTTGTATAAAATCTGCTGGAAGAAAATACAAACATTATATTTCTTTTGAGTAGCACGTAAACAGTACCTTTGTTTCTCTTTGTTATATGGAAACGATTCCATCAAACGTCACGCGATTTCAGTCGCGAATCACTTTTGTCGGCAGAGAATAATGCAAACTTTTTTAACGGATTTGGAATAAACCATGCACACAGTTTGAAATTCGTATTTAAAAACGAGTTTAATGTATTTTATGAATAATTACACCTTAGACATTGTCATGAACATCTAGTAAATGAGGCAGGCGAGTTGTTAATTAACTTCGCACCGGAGCAACAGACCGGGCTGTTGGCGGCATTCCGAAATAAATACCGAAGGGCAAGATCCAAGGACAACGCATATAAAGTTTTAACCACTTCCAGCTGACGAACTAGCAATTGAATTAATTACTCAACGTTATTATCCTAGTATGCATCACCTTTAAATCAAATTTAACCCTTTGAGACCTACCTCACAAGATTTTCGAGTAGTGTCAGATATATTTAAAATTCAACACACATGATGAGATTACGATAGTCCTGTTGGCAGAGCCACGGTTTAGCATTGATCTAGTTACCAGTTCGAAACACAATCCAACAAATGACTACTGTGTATACGTGGGCTCATGTACATTAAATCTGTCGTAAACTGAAATGTCCTCATGTTACCGTAGTGTGGTAGTTTAAGAAAGTGGTGTGCCAGATCAAATGTTTACTTCGTCATATGATCGTGTTACCTCATATGGCTGTTACACGGATTTGTCCTTGGATAGTTTCCTTTCGGATTGATCCAGGGCCGTCACCACTTTGCCATTTTTGCTTTGGTGTGACATTAGTTCAGTTACCTACTAACTACTTATGTAATGACTAAATAGTTACAGCTTTTAGTTTATAAAAAATTCTTTATTGGTTTGAAAATATAAAAGCTATTCGAAATCATAGGCAAGAAAAAGTTCTGGTAGCACACCATATGACCTTCAGAAGGAGAAAAGATACTTCTCAATTATCAACTAAAATGGAGAAACCCTATCATAATCATTATTTCATTCAAAAACTATTTTTCAGAATTCATAATTATTTCAAGACCTGACTTGGATTACTCAGCTACTTTTTTCCGCTTTGTTCTTGATCTTCCATCTGATGAAGCTTGTCCTTCATTGCATCGTGCACCATAAAATCCCTCTAATCAACCATCTTCGTATCTGCTATTTTCTATGCAAAATTGTTTGTTGAGAATTTCCTCATAATGTTTTTTTTAAGTCTGTAATGTATTCCAACGACTCCTCTAACTTTTTTTGTCTAGCCATTTTTCTGAAGTGAGTGCTGGAAAGGAGAGGAAGAACTATACATATCGTCCCATTGAGCACATTGCCGAAGGCAGGCTTTGGAATTTAGAAGAGATCTTTGATATATCGGGAAAGTGGAGTTTTCTGTCTAGATTTTGTCTACTGCTTTGCTTTAAAGAGCCGGAAGGATCAGTACTTCGATTTGTAATTTAAGTACACTACAAAAACTGTCATAAACATGCATGTCTTCATTTTATGTTGGACACGCTGTTAACGTATAAATTATTTACTGACGTCGAACCGGAAGTAACTTCAAAATAGTCGTACAGAAGATATTGCTTTTCTGCTAAATAAAAGTAAAATAAATCTATGGTTATGTCAAACTTGTGGATATTCGTTTAATAGTTATGACAAGAATAGATTGTTTCCAAACTATTCCCAAAAATAAACTAAAATTATTTTTTTAACCGATAAGGTAATGCAGAAGTTTTAAGTATTTTTTAAATGCCGACAACATCACAATGAATCATTATTGACAGTTACATTTAAAAGAAGCTTCTTTTATGTAAAGTTTTTCGAGTTATTTTGGCAAATGTTCAACATTATTTTAATATTATCTCACATTATTTAAAAATTTAGCGTGTTTTGACAGGTACGCTTTCCGTTGGACATTTTCCTCTGTATATTGACTTTGTTCAAAGTAAATGCGTGTGCTTCACAAAATTGAGTTTGCGATTTGGAGTTTTGAAAGTATATTTTCAATTCCAAATGAAGTGTCGCTGACAATTGATGAGGAAAATACCAGTTTTGTCAAACATTGTATTCTTTCAAGCACTTAATACATATTAAATAAGTTCTTTTTATTTTCTGTTTGAAATATGACGCTTACAATCGTTTTGAATGTCGCCTTAAAGTAGGTACGAGGTACAAATTAAATATTTCAGCTGTTTACTGTATAATATTATGATCGTTATAAAAAATTCAATAGCATAACTTAAATATATTACTACCTGATAGATTTTGTATTTTTAAGTCAAGAGTGAATTTTATACTTTGATCTGATAACATATAATTAATTTTAATCCTCCACGGAGTTTTCTCGACGAAATATCTCGTCATTAAAGGAAAATGACTAGAGCTTGATGTACACGAAACCTCGTCATAAGGGGAAAAATTGATAAAATCTTAATTTCTTCATAATAGAAGCAATTGGTAATAACTTCACTACGCGGTATACCGTTACTGTATATTCACTAAAAATAGTTGCAACGAAGACATAAATTTAGTCTAAGAATTTATGTAAGCAGGGGGATTCGAAATACTTTAGTTTAACGTTTAAAAGATACGCCAAAATAAACACTATTATCAAAGTGCTTCTTCTCGTGCGAAATCTACATTGTGAATTACGAAATTAATGCATTTCCAAATGCGCCCTCTAGTATCCAGCGGACATTCTGCGGCAAAAAAATGTGTTTTACTGTTTTCAGGGAGGACCTGTACAGTAGCAAAACGCTAAGAAATTGCTCATATATTCCCCAAACACAATTAAAAGCAAGTATACAAAACAAAACATTATAATCAGAAAAACTAAATCAAACCAGCAACAGCAGTTGGGAGATCAGCAACAGCAAGCCAGAAGATCGCATCAAATGCCGCTACCCACTTCGTCCTACAAAACGCCAACTCCAATGACTCAGAGGACTTCTCATCAATAAATCCTTCAATAAAAGTAATAAAGAAAGTAGAAGGGGATTTATTATTTTCAACAATTACGTAACCGATGACAAATTCTAGTTCGTATTTCGTAATATTCTCTGAGTCATTGGTGTTGGCGTTTTGTTGGACGAAGTGGGTAGTACCATTTGATGCGATCTTCTGGCTTGGTATTATCGGGGTCTCCTAACTGCTGTTGCTGGATTAATTTAGTTCTTTCTTATTTTAATGTTTTGTTTTGTGTATTTGCTTTTAATGGTGTTTGGGGAAGTATATGAGCAATTTCTTAGCGTTTTGCTACCTATTTACGTGGAAAACATCATATTATGTTGCTCCTCCCTGATAACGCCCTGAGCCATCAACACTTTTAAATATATATATATATATATATATATATATATAATTGTTGCTAATTCGTTACTCTTCCAATTAGACTACTGTGCCCCATGTTACAAAGGAATCAACATTGATTCCTTATTAGAGAATGGTAACAAGCGGATAATTAAACCAATCGTTGGGAGATTCATTCGATAATTTTTCTAGACCTTAAACATGTTTTAGTTGAATGGAAAGAAATGAACAATCAAATCAATCGTTACCAAGTTTTTCGCCATTTACTGCGCTTAAATGTACTTGATTTGAATGGAGACAGGTGAATAATTGAATCAACCAATAAGAGATTCATTCGCCAACTGTTCCACTGGTCTCAAATATGCTTGATTTGTGCTATAGAGCTCCCTATCTAAAACTATTACTAAAACTAGACTGAAGGTATCTCCAATTTGTTTAATCCTTCAGAGGTCCGATTACAGAAAGCACTAAGGAATCAGGAAGATCGAAATAAGTGTATTAGATGAAAAGGGACGGACAGTGAAGTATGTTTAGGCTGGTACCAATGCTGAATTGACTTTGAACAAGTGAATGGTGGACAGTGGAAGGAAATAATGGTAACATGACTTCATTTTTCCAGACACGTTATTGGAAACACGAAGCTGCTTTATATTTTAGCTTATTTTAATTTCATTTGGAGGCAAGGAGTGTGAATGGCTTATATTCCTTGAGATGGAATTTAAATAAGCTATCTAATGGCAGTTGCGATACTGCCATCCACACATATGGATGATAAAGAAACACGTTGGTTTGCAAGTATTTATTTCATTTATTAAGATATGAATTTTGGATTGCTAGACAGGCTTAGTGTGAATTCTTGATTACATCACAACTTGAATTCGTAGATTACATCACTGAAAATGTTTTCTTATAATGTTCATTATATACGAAAGTTCATCGAAATACCAGTTTATAAATAAATAAATAATGAACGGAGATATATGCCCACGCAAACCTAATTAAAGAATGTTTGATCATGGAAGTTTGAAAAATCAAGGATACAATTAAAATTGAAGGGTATACCGATCTATGTGGAAACATCTATTGGATTAAATTCAACAGATTCAATGAGTATACTCTCCTGGTATGAGATTTTGAATTATGAAATCATTTTCTAAGAAGATTATTTTTCTAAGATTACTCTGTCGTGGGACCTTTCTGCAAGGACGTAATCCGCCGAAATTGCTGGAGAGCAAAACTAGCATTGAGGTGTCTCTTAAAAGTAATCTTTAATAGTAAAAAATTTTTTAACGAGTACGCCAACTGGGATAACTTTGCCAATTTAAAAATATCGTAACAACATTTAATAGTTACGAAAGCCACGAGGCCATTAGTTAGTCTGTTGGCAATCCTATTGACACACTGGCAACCTATTCTGAAGTAGTAACGTTCATATTGATATGTTATCAGCCCTCGCAACTGATTTTCAGACGCAGTTGTCAATATCAAAGGATTTGAAGTACTTTCAAACTTTCATTTGCACTGCTTAAATGCCCGCTGCAATCAATTGTATATATCTATTAGTTATAGAAGTATATAGCTACAGTTAAAAATAAACTGTTGGTTGTTTTTAAACTGTCCGCTGAAAAATAAATATGGCTCTAGGCAATGTCAACCCGCTATTCAGAAACATTTGGAGTTGAGTTTTGCCATCATATTCTTAGTACTCCCATGATTGTATACCTGAATTTGAGGACTATATTGGTAGCATTAACAATGTTTATGGTTATTGACATATAGTGGCATGTTATGCTACAATATGTCAATAAAAATTCAGTACGTTCCGTACATAGAGTACGATCCATTTTTAGGAGATGAAAGAGCATCCCTCTCGATAGAAACATTATCGTGGAGCAAATCACAAGTGCTACAATACAGTATGGATAAATAAGAATGAGCTATACACTTCTCTCGTACTTACCGAAGTGTCCAAGACCTGAGTCCACTACCAGAACATAGCCAAATATGCTCTTGTGTAATAAAACATATCCAAGTCAACCAACCAACAGGAAAACCATGAAGGAAAATACATGTTCCAGTAAGGTAATCCATTTCTGCTACAGATCTAAATAACAACGATTATCGTGGCTCTGTTCTAAGTCCTTTTTATCAAACAGAGCATTCGTATTAAAATTAAGCAGTAAACTAGAGAAAGCAGCGACGAAGAAGACTTTTCAGTGCCTGGTGATACCGGTTCCTACCCTTCAGATTCTTAAGATGGTTACATTCTTTCTCTTTGAGAAGAGCTTTTAAGAACAGGATGACACAAGTGTCCCTCAAAAAAAATCTGTGAAATATTATAAGGCACAAGTGAATTAAGTTACAAGTTAGTGAACATTCATGTATGTGGAGATGGTGATGTTGAAATCTCTTGTATGATAAAAAAATTATAAAGAAAAATCGATCTGGTCTCCAGACAAAAATGATGAGTCAAGTATTTCCCCATCTGATATAGATTATATAATTTCCAGGCCTGTTAAAAAAAATGTATTTTTACAATTTTTGAAATGATTTGCCAACCCTTTAAGGTATATGTACATACTAGAAATACTGAAAATCGAACCGAAAATCTATTTTTTTAGTGCATCAAAATATTCTTCAACTCTCAAACGATGCCAGATCTTGCAACTATTCGAAATAGTTTTCTAGTTACAAGGGTTTTTATTAGGTGCTGTCACCATGAACAGACATATTTCCAAAACTTTAAACACAATTTCTGAAGAAACGAGTTTTTGCAATAGGATGTTTTGTTCAAACAGTGATAACTGAACAATAAATTAATCTATTATAATTATTTTTGTGTCATTATAATCTATATAATACAGCGGATGTTTGGAAATTCACTTATTAGTTAAGATATAAATTTTTAATGGATTTTAAATCCTAAATTTCTAGAAAAAATCTTTATTTTTGTTTGTGTGCAAATTTGGCGAGAAAAGTTGTGACAGAAAAATTTTTACCTCTTGCATCTTGGTTGAGGGTCAAAACGTGAAGAATAATATTGGACATAATTTCCAACTAGAATTGTCTTTCTATACCAATTAGAATTTGAGTTATCAGTGTTAAAAAATATGCTAATTAGCTCTGTATATCTTAATTAGCTTATTAATAATTAGTTTAATAAGATTTTTTTCTCACTGAAATAGTTTTTCGCAGAAACCAATGACCTACTGTTAAAAAACTATATTTCTAATGTTGATTTTTTTTAAAAACCTTCTAGTTTATATGTACGCCTTAATGTTACTTTCTCTATTTTTTGTTTAATTATTTAAGCTATTTTAACATTTTTGACTCTTTTGTGCAATGTATATCTGATATTGAAATAAAATTTGATTCTTCAAATATACCGAAATTGAACAGCAGGAGAAAAAATATAAACTGCGAAAAATCACCATTGATTGTTAGGTACCTTGGACCACCTGGTATCTGATTTTTCAACTAGAGAGAGAGAGTTTGAGCCAAAGACAGATAAGTATACTGAATTAATTCTACTGACAGTATGTCACACTATGCAAAAAATAACTGCTTTTGAAAGATAAATCCACCAAGCAATCGAGGAATTTTAGGAAAAAATAAGCATTCTCTCCAATTGACGAAAAGAGGAATCCTCTATCAGGTAATGTGAACAATAAGTCTCAGTTTGATATAATACTATTTTATGTACTTTGTTTCTTGCAGTGTGGCAACAGAACCTGGAAAACCGGGAAATCAGGGAATTCTCAGAGAACTTTTTAATTCTGGAAAGATCAGAGGAATTCAAGGAAAATGTTCCAAGTAGCACAGAAAATCAGAGACATTTTTATAATTCAAACGGCAACTATTATCATTTGTTCTATTTAGAGATACACGATTACGAGTACATCTTTTTTGAGAATAGAATAAATCGTATTCGCAGAAATTGTAATTCGAATAAAGAACTTTGGCGTTGTAATTTTTGAACACCGCTCAAACCGCTGCTGCCATTTTTTTCGCAGCTGCAGCGTCTCGTCGCCGTGAGTCCGTCGATAAATTTTTAAATTTGTGTAACTAATGATGTTTTCTTGTGCATTAAATTAATCTTTTCTGCTTCAAGGGTTTCACTGTTGAGATAATTTGCATTTTTAACTTAGATTAGAACACATTTTTAATTTATTAACTTTTATTTAACCTGAACTACTTAAGATTTCCAAGAAGTGCAGTTTTGCTTTCTCCCCAATACACATGATGACTAAATAACCATATCTATTGGTTAAGGGGGCTTACGACCTTTAAACCACTCTTGATGGAGTAGGAATAAGGTCAGTTTCGAAGCTATGTCATTTTTTAAGTATTGCATAAAATGGAATACTTTTTTTTCCATTATGCTGCTGCATTTTTAATGTATAAAATACATTGTACAAACATGATTTAAATATTAGCAGGAGTTTTTATGTCGGGCTCGTTAAGGTATAACTTCATTGTGAGTAAAGATTTGAGGAACAGTGCTGCGTGCAAGATTGCACATAAACAAATAGATGTATACCAATACATTTTAGTGTATGTTATTCTATTTATATAACAGATTAAAATGAAAGCAAAAAATAAGAAAAATTAATAAAAATTAATATTTTTTATCAATTATGTTTCATGGAAGCAGTAAATAGTCTGATACGTCAACAACAATGTCTTCCCCAAATTTCCAAAATAATACATTTTTTTTCACTATTGTGGTTTTAAAACAAGCATGCAGGCTTAACAAATAGGTATACCAATTTTTGAACAAGTTGCTCAAATAGTACTTCAGATATCATGCGCTCAATCTGAGATTTTTCTAAAAAAAAAAACAAAGCTGAGAAAAACAGCCATGAAGATAAAATTTTGGTTACAGAAGCCCATGGTTTGCTCAGTGTACCTTTCGATTTTCTTTCATATCTCTGGTATTTATTTGAATTTTGTCATGCGGTTGGTGTCAAAATGATCAGAAATGTATGTTCTTTAATAAATATATTTTTTTGAAAAATCGAATTTTTGGAATGTTTAAAGGTTGTAATCCCCCTTAAAAGATTCCAAAGCCAATAATCATGCTCTTTTGGACGTCGGATAAATCGCTACGTTTCTGCATTACGCCAACGATTGAAATGCCTTCCGATGCCTTAGGACATCCTTTATATATACTCCACTTCAATGTGCTGCCACCTACCTTTTGTGATTGGTTATTTCACGTTGAAGTCGAAAGTACGTGGTGGTCACATTAATGTGACTGGACTGTGTATTTCTAGACCAGAAATTGGTGATCTTTAGACTGCTAAAGTCTACGTCCGTCCAGGTCTTTTTTTATACATGAAGCAGTTTTCTTGAGAAAATTTTATTAAGTAAACACTGAAACAAATCAATAAATAATTCATTGCATCCTAAATTTTTATTAATATGTTGCTGTAGCAATACATAACTATAATGAAAGTACTCTTCTCTGAACAGTCGAAACATTGAGAAAATACAAAGTACAATAGTTTTTTGTTATAACGATAAAATTGCAACTGTCGCCTTATTTGAAATTTTGAATAATTTTTCTTCGTTAAATTCCAAATTGTTTGTTTCTGTATTTATTTCTACGCTAATGATATAAACATTACTAAATTTAATACCACTAGAATAAATGCTAAGTCTTTAAAACTCCTGATATTAAACGAAAATACGCAAAAATAAATCAGAGTTTTGAAGTTAATGCTCATTTAGAGATCTAAGAATCACTATATTCCCCTTATCTTTATCTTTTACTTTTAAGTTGTAGCTCCTTTTGAATAAGTATATGTATAGCAAAAGAACTTGTTTTAAAATTGAATGTATCTTCAGTACCTACAAGGCAAAGGTACCATGGTCTAAATGGTAAATCTATATGTCAGAGTTTTTTGAATTAAGAAAATTGTTGTTTTCAAAATACTTTCCTTTTATAAGTTGCTTTCATGTAGCTTCAATCCGTAGAATGAGCTATCTTGATCTTCTTTAACAATGACAAATAGTTCGTATAAGTACTAGTTAGTAATTTTTATGCATTAAGTATCGTTCAGTGATAGCAAAATTTCCCTTAAAATTTGCTTTATTCTAAATGATATGACGCTTAAGATCGAATATTTTGTGGCAGTGTTGCGGGTAATGAAAACGAAATAGAGTATACTAAATAAACAATAATTGCATACAGAAAACAACAGTAAACAGCGACATAAACCAAAGGAATAGTTGGCGGGTCAAAAAAGTTGTTCTAGAGACACATTAATCTGTGATTTTTTTTTATCACTTGATCTCAATTTACAACTAAAAATAAGACATTTAAAAATGCGAAATTAATCCCGAGCGAAAAAAACTGCACGCGGCAAACCAATGTGAGTTTCCATTTCGTTGCAAAATATAATCAGTCCTCAGTATTAGGGAATAATTTATGCTTCGCCAAGAATATGAATAAGACTCAAAATAAATAAGGCTCAAAATAAAAAAGCACTAAAATTAGACTTCGGCAAAAATAGGTCTTGGGAAAAATAATTGATTTTCAATCATCACTGTTGAACAATTCCTATAGTTACAATATGCCTCAAGCAACTACAAAACTACGAAATTAAGTTTGATTTAAGTATAATTAATATAATGTTTCAATATATAAATTGCTTAATACAATCAATAACAAAAAAATCGACGCACCAAGAACGAGATGTCCGATTGCGATAAAAATTAGCGGATATGAAGAACATACATCGAAATACAAACGATTAAATGTCAGAACAATTGCATGATTTATTTTAGAGTTTTACAGTTACAAAGGGAGGAAGTCAATAAGGCGTTGGTCTACCTCTGGCCAGAATTCAAGCCGTCTCCCGGCTTGGCATAGACTGAAAAAGTTCCTGGATGATGTCCTGCGAAATTCCTCGTAAAATTATCCCCAATTGTCGGGTTAAATGATAAATATTCCGAAATGGTTCAATCTCCTTTCCATAACGTCTCAAATTGGGAGAGATCTCTCCCTATCGGAGAGAGATCTGCTGACCTAGTTGGCCAAAGAAGCGTTGGGAAAGCGTGAAGACAATTCATAGCAACACTTGCCGAGTGCGGCCGGGCATTATCTTGTTGAAAAGTAAGTACCGGGCGTCGCAAAATTAACGATAATACAACCGGTCGTAGAATGTCGTCTACGTACCGCTGTGCTGTAAGAGTGGCAGAAATGACTACCAAAGGGGTCCGGTTTTCAAAGGTGATGCCACCCCAGACCATAACGCCCTGATGTGGGCGTGGGCGATAGTAAGAGCAGAATCCCCACGCTGCTTTGGACGTCTCGATAGACGTATGCGGTTGTCGTGAGAACACAGTTGGAAACGGGACTCGTCATTAAAGACTATACGTCACCAGTCAGCGCCGTTCCAAGTTCATCGAGACCGGCCCAACACCATCTTGGTGCGTCGGTTTTTTTTTTGTTATAGAGTGTTGTGGTGTCGCGAACACCGCCACTGACCTTTGAACTTTTGCCTGTTTCGCACCACCCATGATATAGGGATGCAAATCTCATGTGTAATTAGTGTAAATATAATTATTTGCAAAATAAATGCAAGTTTGTAAACTAGGCTGTTTCAATTTGTTGAAAAGCACACCACTCGGCCCACTACGTTGCAGTGTATATAAACAAATGAATTTAAAGTCACCTATTCACTAAACTAACAAAACGTAGTAAACAAAACGAAGGACATTGTTTTGAAATATATACACTCGTAATATTATCGATGTTATACTTGAACAATTTCTTCCAACACCACTGCGTTCTCCTGCAGATCTTTGAACCAAGTGTTCGGCAGAAACGTCAAAAAGTTTGAGTTTCATTCTTGGTTCATTTCATTCAAAAGTCACTGCTACCCATGTTTGAAATTAAAGAACCATTTCAAATGTCGATGCCATGAACATAACTGCCGTTTCCATTTGCATAAAATAAGTTCGACGACCTGTAATACGGTTTTGTACTGAGTCCCTGCTGTAAGATCTCATGAGTCATCACATGGGCTTAGAAACTTAATGGGCCGATTGACTATAGAATCAGAGATTAGTGGTTTTTTCGTGACACTTGACAGTTAAGTTCTATACAAGGATTTGTGCATTCTTCCATTATACCATTCTCCAGCAGATCTTCAAACCAATCGATCGGGATAAATAATACGAAGCTGCTTACACATTATTTGTCTATTTCAGTAGTAAGTCACTTCTACCCATGTTTGAAGTTACTAGATAAATTATATTGTTGTTTACGTGTCATTAACTGCTACCGCGCTACTTTCCGTTTGAAACAAATAAGAGCAGCATTCTGTAATCCGGATTTTGCTCTTAAGATGCACCACAGGCCAAAATACATCGATTTTTTTGCAGACTTAAGGAACAGTGTTTTGCCACTCTTTAGTGCCTACGGATAAATTGAAGAGTTTAAAAATGGTTGCTCAAGCATATTGGACATGAATAAACCAGATTGACATTCTGCTATCATTGTTGACTACAGCAGCGATTTATAATGCACTTTAATTTGGTTCTGTTTCACGGGTGACTTACTATTGGTAATTAAGTGGAAACGTATTCATTAACAACGATCCAAGAATTAAAAAAAAAACAGTATATGTTCAGTTGATGATCTTTTGACGTGTTTTTAAAATTGATGGAGACAAGAATCATGGTGACAAGAATCTCTCTATATTAAAAAAAAGTTACCGCCGCCGACGCCGCAGGATTGAAAAATGTGTTGTTTAGCTCGATTCTTAGACGGTTTCCCGAGAAAGTACTGATCGGAAAAAAAAATTAACATGATTTGTTCTTCATCGTTATTC
Source organism: Metellina segmentata (assembly GCA_947359465.1). Taxonomy (NCBI): domain Eukaryota; kingdom Metazoa; phylum Arthropoda; class Arachnida; order Araneae; family Tetragnathidae; genus Metellina; species Metellina segmentata. The sequence continues at coordinate 11,739,488 of OX375875.1, forward strand.
CCTGGACAATTATTAAGATTTTTTTCCGATGCGGCTATTAGTTTAGGGTTTATAAAGTGTCAAAATTGAAGAAGCGAAATTTCTTCCGCGAGTGAGCAAAACACATACAAATTTTCAGTCTTCAGACGTGATTTTTTTTTAAGAGTACCTCTCAACGTACATTTTTGCAGCTCGTCGAGTTTTTTTTTTTTAAATTTCAATTTGGTTCTTGATAATATTTTTTTTTAAAATTCGGGAAAAATCAGGACATTTTTGTTATATTTTTTTAAAAACTGCCGTATCTACCTTTTTACTATTAGTTTTTAATTTTTAAAATATTGCAGTATACCTCAGAATGTACTCTTTCTTACGGGGGTTGGCGAGCGTATCCCCCTAGTTCCTAAAAAAATAAAAACGGTTCAACTGTTTTGTGTTTTGATTTCAGAATTAGAAGAATCACCCAAGAGATAAATATATCGTAATGTAGATAAAGGATATCCGCACCTGAATTGACCTTAAGAAAGAGTGTGCAAACACACTCAACGCGGGAGAAGGAGTTCTATCTAAGGCCAACACACTCGCAGTGTGTAGAAATTCAGCGGTGTTGTTTCAGCTTAGGCCTAGTATAACTTTGAATTGCTTGGAATGCTTGTGTGATGGCATTCGGAAGCAACGAAATAAACTACATTAAATTTGGGACACATCATTTGATATCAAGTTGCAGTTTAATCGTTCGAACTGTGAATTAATTGTTCAATATTCACAATAAGGAATTTGTAGATGTTCCTATATCTGCTTCAGTCTTTCCACTTGCTAACATTAGGTCATTGCATTCACGTTAAAACTATGGTTATTGTCCTCGACACAACTTACCATTTTTTGTTTGAATGAAGCACCTTTTCAGCTTCCATGAAACAAGTGTATTGAAAAGCAAGGGACTATGCATGTTGACAAATGCAGTTTTATTTATATTTCTACTGGATAAGAGTTTATATCTATACAGTTATATATATATATATATATATAATTGGCTTTCGCTTGTGTATAATGTATAATTTCACACTAATTCGTGACTGATAATTTGGTATCTTGACTTGCAATGTACAATATTTTTCCTGTTTAATAAATCAACACTGTATTTTTATCAGCTTTATTTTTCTTCGTTCGATTTCAATTCTTTAGAGAAAATTTTCAATGCCTCTATCTTATTTTCCATTCAAATTGATTCTACTGAATAGATGTGTTTCAACATCTTATATAAACTGTTGTTTTCTGTTCAAAAATGTCATTGTAAGGATAGATAATGAAATCAAACCCTTTTGGCGGAGTGCATAAGTAAATCAATCAATATCATTACTTTCATGTATATGGCTTGACAATTTGACCCAAATGTATGAAATGAAATTATGTACTTGGTAACTGAATCTGTCTCTCTGCAGAACCATTAATCCTCCTAAGTCATTTATAACATTCATACTTTAGCTTCTCTGTTCTTTTTTTTCTCTTTAATACAACGTGAAATTCTGACTTTTCTTCGTTGATTGTCTTACGAAAAATGACTTCAGTCAGATGTAAATATATGTGGCTTGAATTATCTCTATGACAAACATTTTTTGTCAAGCTAAGTGTAGAAAGTGGTATTTTTTCTGTATCGATACTTGCTTTCTGTTGTATTATAAGCGTGATAAAAATTAACTTGTTTTTCGAAAACAATTTCACAATTCCAATGAAAGTTCCAAAAAATTAATTTCGAATTGATACACGGCAGTATATAAATCAACATGGATTATCAAGCGTTGCCAAAACCGATTAACTAAATTGTCAGGTAACTCTGATCGGTAAGATTCAAGAGCAATTGGACAGCAGAAGAAAAATCTCTGAAGACTGACTAGTCTATTTTTACACTGAAAATCCCTCTCAAGCCAGACCACCTTGATGCAATTAGAAATTTCTTGCCTACAAATATAAATAAATTTAATATCAAATACAATAATAATGGCGCGTTAGGGTAAAGTTGCAATTAAATTGGATTGCTAATAAAAATTAGGCAATTCTTATATCTTTCAGTGTAAAAGTTAATTTCGTTCTTTGCTTTGGTGGTTAAGAAAAAGGCATTTGTTCTCTTTTCATAGGGACAATTTATTTTTATTGTAATTGTGACGTAGCACTGACGTAGTGACTGAATTAATCTATATAAATAAGAATGGAGTGTTTGTTTGTACATTCAATATTTTCGACCCATTTCAAGTTTTCTATCCGTTTTGGACCCTTCTGATGCCGAATCCGCCTTTTTTTCTTTTGGTGTCTGTCTGTCTGTCTGTCCGTCTGTCTGTCTGTCTGTATGTTGTGCCCTATACACGTCCACGCGGTTTAAGATATTTTCATGAAAATTTGCATACAGTGAGTACTTATCTTCATTTAGTGAGTGGTATTGGTTGCGAAAGTCTGTCTGTCCGTCTTTCTGTTCTATGCTCGATTTTGTGTTTGTGTGTTTGTGTAGACATCACATGAATTGTATTCCAGATATTTGATTGCATTGTATTTTATTTTATACATTATCTATTAGTTTAGTGAACGCAATATTAAACATTTCTTTATTGTTATATTTAGTTGAGTTTCATGCTAAAACACCTGAGTAAGTATACTTAAATCAACCATAATTTGGTTGTTTTGAAAAAATTGGAATGTCTATTGAATATTACGATTACTTCGATTGCTTTACCAGTACTGCTAAAAAAGTAATTATTCTTCTAAATTTTTTTTTTTTTTTTGTGGAATTTCATCTCTGATACTTCATTTATTTCGGGTCTTATTTTTATTCTTTGCGCAATGAAAACGATTTCCGAATATTTGGGACAGACGATATTTTTCAATGAAACGAGAATGAACAAGATCGCGCGAGCAGTGATATTTTTTCTGGTTCTTTCGCTCTGAATTAATTTCACATTTCTAAATTTTGTACACTTTTAGTTGTAAGTTGTGGCAACTGTGCGAGATCAAGAGATAAAATTGAATCACAAATTAATATCTTTAGAACAATTTTTTGCGACTTCTTTTATTTTGTTTTACTTCGCTGTTTCCAGTTTTAAATATTTATTATTTTAATAAATGTGTTTTCCTTCTCATCACACGCAACAGCACCACAAAGTATTAGACTTAAAAATGTTAGGTAAGTCAGTATAAATTTTCAGTAAATTTTAAGTGTAGTTATGCCATTATTGAAAGAATAGTGCCGTTATTTAAAGAATAATGCCGTTATTTAAAGAATAATTGCCGTTATTTAAAGAATAATGCCGTTATCTAAAGAATAATGCCGTTATTGAAAGAATAATAATGTTTATTAATCCAAACTGGAACTTTTTCCAACATTAAAAAATTCGTTGTAATAATGACAGGAGAAGATTGTAAAAATTCACAATGTCGCATACCGGAGGCAAGAGTGCCACAAGTAAAAAAATATTGTTTTGTTGACTATGAGTGCGAGAGCACTCGCCGTAAATCGTAATTTTAATTAATTGAGTTGCACATGAAAAGAACTTAAGAAAGGGAATTCCAAATCTCCCTCAAATTAGTCTTTTGTAGTAGTAACCTTAGTGTCACCTTTCGTCATTTTGTAGATTTGTCATATAGCAATTGTGCGATGTATGTGAAATGTATTACATGAATGGATATGCATGTATAGGATTTGTGTCCAAAGTAAGTTGTAGAAAATATAAAGATGGCGAAAGATGTTAAAATAAATTTTTATTCTACAAAAAACGTAAGTCATTATATATTTTGATTATCTCTTATATCTAGAGTAAACCAATTCAAACCGAGTAAGGTCGGGTATTTTGCTAGTAGCTAATAATTTAGCTCTTAGCTTCGATTATATATTCTAATGTATCAAACGATATGTTTAATTAATTTGAAAAACATTGATATTGTGAATTAAAGAATGTGACCAGAGAACAGTGTTTGCTATTTTTTCAAGGAACAAGATAAATATTAAGAACTATTTTTTTTTCTTCAGAACGTTGGTTAGACTTTAAGAGGTGTAAATAGGACCATTAGTGTTTAACTGATGCATAAAAAACGGCCAAAGTGGTAAGTGAAATTACTGATTTCTAGATTTCATTTATACTTATCTTTCGAGATATGTAAAATATTAAAACTTTTGTGTACACATTTATTTGAAGAAATACAAATACAGAGGCTGTTCGCACATTTTTTAGACGATTTTTGTTAGCGGTAATAAAAAATCGTTTGCTGCAAAAGAAATAATTGCAGCTGTACTATGTTTTTAAAAGTCAAAAGTATCGTCTGAGGCTTCAGAGGTTTGTTTTTATTCAAAATGGCGTTTTTAACGAAGCAGTGGTCAGAAGGCTATATTTATGCTCTTTCCGAAGAGAAATATTAATATTCCGTTACCCCAAAAAGGATGTGAGAGTCATGGTTTTGCGATATCTACAGCGTCGATAGGTAATATCGTCAACAAGAAAGGAAAAAACACGTCAAATTGGAGCCTCAAGTGGGACAAAAATTCCAAACAAGAATCCAAGGAAGAGACGGACATCTTCTACTATTGCAAAGGTACGTTGTTAATTTAAAAAAAAATCCCCCTAGTCAAAGGACAGTTGCAAAATCATTAAAATGATCGGTGTCCACTGTAAACAAAATGATACACGTGGATTTAAATCTTAAGGAAGCGAAAAAACGCAATGTGCATCGTCTTTTTCCAAAGCATATCGCTGAACGTAGGACACGCTGCCGAATTCTATATAAGAAACACTTATCCAAAGGAAAATGGAAAAAAATTGTTACAATAGATGAATCATGGGTGTTTCAAATGATTGCAGCAAAAAAAGAGCCATTTATTATCATAAAAGGGGAGAAAAAAATTTAAGTACATGGCTCACAGAATCGAAAGAAAGTTTTTCTAAGGGATTCATGATTGTTGCTGGTTTTTCATATAATGGCAAGTTAAAAATAAAGAGAGTGGAAAAAAATGTCAAGATACTCCAAATACTATCAGGAACATATTTTATCGACAATTTTTCTGAATGAAATACCGTCGCCTTATCCACAGTGCCATTAATCTCTGGAACTCCATCAAGACAAAACTAGCAGTCACGCATCAAAATCCATTGTAAATTTCCCAAAAGCAATGGAACAAAAAACCGGTACCAAGGCCATACCCTTCATTGATATCCCTACTAAATCTCCCGATGTATCACCTATGGATTTTAGTGCTTTCGGACTTTTAAAATCTGCATTATCCAAACGTCGCCCCACAACCCTTACATGACTCTGGAAAGCTGTTCAGGAGGAATGGGATAGAATACCTCTTCTGACACTTCAAAAGGCATTATTATCCTGGAAATTACGCTGTCGAAAGATAGTTCAGAATAAGGACTATCAAATATAGAACATTTAAAACACAAGAATTTTATTTAATTTAGTTTTGGTGAATACAATATACATTGTCTAAAAATGTGTGAACAGCCTCTGTGTGCAGATGTGGTGCATTATTCTAAATTGAGAAATAATTTCGTTTACATTATTTTAAAACTCCTTAGATATTGCTTTAAAGTACATTTTCTTATAACCTCCTGCATGACAAAATTGATTTGCTCTCTTTTTACTTTTCTTATTGATTTTAGCTACTCTAGAGATTTTTTCAGAAACCAAATTATTTTTGTTAAACGTTTAGAATATAATGTACGTTAAAATTTTGATAAAAGCTATTTCTTAAACTGTTCATTTGTTTCTAACGACTTCAATTCATCAAATAATCAATTGAAATGTATTTCTTTTACTTTATATTACTGTACTTGTGAATGTCTTTTATTTTACATAACTGCATTTTGGTATGTTTTTATTTTATATAACTGTATTTTTGTATGTCTTTTATTTTATCTAACTATATTTGTTTATGCCTTTTATTTTATACAACTGTATTTGTGTATGTCTTTAATTTTCGAATTTTTGCATCATATATATTTTGGTAATCTGTATTTGGATATGTTTTCAGCAGATAAACAACAATTATTTTCTAAACATCTCCTTAAAAACATTTGAAAGTTAAAAATATGACCCGTTTAAAAGAATAATTAATTTAATATTTCAATTTTATTATTTTGCAAAAATTGTCCCACAAAAAAATCTTAGGGGTTTCTTTGGAAAATAATGAAATTTGTTGGACATATAATTTATTCGAAAAGAGGCTTATTCATTTGTGTCGAAAATTACAGGACAAAAGTATTTTCGCAGCAACACGCATTACTTAGCACAGCTAATTCACTCTTTTTATTTCCTGTTTAATTTACCATAAACGAAAAAAAATGCAGAAACAGCTTGCCACATCCTTGAAAAGTATCTCTACCGTTGGTAACATGTGCGTATAGTCATTCGAGGATTAAACATTCATAGTTATGAAATAAAAATCCATAAAACTAAATAGTGCTCGACTTAACTCAATTATATGCAGTTTAAACAACCATATACAATAAAAATTACTTTTTATTTATTTACATAAATTTCTGCGAACTTTCTATGAACTTGAGTACTTAGACGAAAGAAAGTGAAAAGTGTTTGAAGTTAGTTCGAAATATTTCCACCTCGCAGATTACATTAACAGAACACTTGAACTTTTAATGGCAGATCTGTAGTTTTTCATCCCTTTTTTAGGGCATAGCAATTAGTTAACCCTTTTCTTCTCGCATTTTCTCTTCAATTTAAGTTAGAAAAATCTTAATCTCAGCATTCTTTTTCTTTCTTCGTCGGGAGAGAGCTTAATGACCAGATCTTCTAATGCCCAAGAGGATAATTTGTTTCAATATAATTCAAATTTCGTTAATGTTTGTCGCCTAGTTCCGCAAGAAGCGATAATGGCAGTATTGCTACAATTACGCAGAAAGCAAGGTGCCATACGCCTTCTTGCTTAGTTTAAGGCTTACAGAGACTTTTAAGCTCTTCAATAGATCTCGGAAATCGAGAAAGAATCCCACTACTTGTATTCGATTTATTAATTAATTTATGGAAAATACATTTAAAATATTTTATTTTTCTTATTTTAACAAATATTCCCGCCGAAGTAAAAATTCTTCCAGTTAAAAGCTAGTTTACATTTTACAGTTTTGACGATTAACTTAATATGTGTGAGATCTTCAGTGAAAAAGAAGTCAGCCGGTATGTAGTTGTATTAACGTCACTCTGGAGTACCACAGTGGGCTATTGGCGACCGTTTGGTATTAATTCTGAAGGGAAAGTACCGAGGACAACGACTCGTACTATTGATCCACGGACAGATGAAGAGAAAAACAGCTCAGCTGGTATCCCACTCTCTAAACTTCCACATCACGCAAACGTGAAGGCATTTGAAGACAGGACAGATTTAACGTGTGTATGCCTCTATGTACATTAGGGTGGAGCGAAAAACACGAATTTCGGAAATTAAAAACGCATATGGTGGGAATAGCTGGGGACTACCATGTTTATTAATAATACAAAATATGAGCTAAATCAATTAATATCTTCAGGTGACAAAATCACTTTGAAATTTCGAAATTTTACCAATTTTTTAACAAAAATAGACCCCCCCCCAATAACGCATTAAAAAAACTTTAATACATCTTATTTAAAGCCATGGGTGGGTGAAATGAACTTCCCTGTTTGTAAAAAAAAAGTATTACTCCTAACATTATCCCGGAAATTTAAAAATGTCCCCCTTTTTTAGTGCGCTATATCACGCACGTCTCCACTCCTTTCAATAGACTCATCATAGCGACCACGCGTTTACACGGGCGCTTCCCCTTGCAGGTCTTCGCTGTTTTTTTGCATAATGAAAACAACCCAGAAATTAGCACGAGGAGGTGGCTGCCATATCGAGTCCCCCCCCCCTAAAATTTCAATTTAAGTTACTAGCTTACCTTAAAAAATTAAATTGAAGTTACTGGCAACTGGTTTAGCTTAAAAGGGGTTGATATTGGCTTCTGGTTTCAAATCTGGATAAAGCAAGTCTAGAAGCAATTATTGACCGAATAAATCCATCTCGTGCCTCTGTACCACATACTGTACTATATTCTTCAGTTACTAATTTAAAGCAACGTTCTACTGCTTGTGAATGGCATGGAAAGTTAAGCATGTTACTATTGGTTGTGAAACGTCTAGAATTATAAACTTGAGTTGATCATCAGAAAGAGATACTGTAGGTGGTGGTACAATAAAGGAATAGGATTGCCATTCATTAGATTTATGTAATCGTCTGCTTCGAAGTAACTTGGGAATTTTAAACTCTCGAATATTCTTTTCAATTTTATTTATGTCTTAATTTTAAATTCTTCTAAGGCACAATTATCTGACGTGTTTTCGATCATCAGCTAACATTGCCAAAATAATACTTTCTGGATGGGCATAATAAGCATTTCTTTGCAAAGTTATATCTACTACAATATTTAAAACGTCAGGCAAAAATATCGATTTATTTAAAACATAGTAAAAATGAAGACTCCCGTAACAACAGGATGACTGAATTTTAATTTTAAACCATACATATGAGTGTAACTTCACAACATACTATGTTAGTATTTTCAAGTTATGGGTTGGTTCTTCTGTTGAAACATATAACTTTAAAATTCTATTTATCGTTGTCAACCATCTAGAATGATTCAATTTTCCTGGATCTTGTTGTGACAAGCTTAATGGAATATATTTATTTGATAAACCTGTGCACATTTCGTAAAGATATCGTTGTTCAGTGCTAAGATCCTCTTGGACAATATCTGGCAAAGTTACTTCTATCTTTTCAAAGTTTGTTAAAGAAAATTTTTCACAAGATTCCAACATTTTCCCAATTTCTCCGCTGTATCCTTTTGGTCCAGTGGTTTTCCCTTCTAAATGTTGCAACAGATGACGTAAAGGTAGCTGGGTAGCTCATTTGTATGTAATAAACCAATGCACAGGACGTCCTAAAAAGAGCTCGATACGTCGAAGGACTCCATTTTTTAAACATGTATTTACCACTGTTCCATCACAACCAACCACTTGCATGTTAGAAAAATCGATATTTTCCCCCAAAAAAGTTAAAATATTAGTTTTAATATTTTGTGAAGAGCCAGTCGAGAGGGGTGGGGAGGTAGGAGTGACATGTCCCATATATTTTGATCCTGGTTCTAGTATTAGAACGATATGTTTTTCTGTTACCGTCTTTCTAGAAATCCTTTTCTTTCTTTAATCATTACTAAAGTTTAATCCTTTCGGAGATAGTAGTGACATGTCCCATATATTTTGATTCTGGTTCTAGTATTAGAACGATGTGTTTTTCTGTCATCGTCTTTATAGAAATCCTTTTCTTTCTTTAATCATTACTAAAGTTTAATCCTTTCGCTCATCAAAATATATTCCATATTCTGATAAAGAGGTTGTTTCTTCATTTTTCCTTTTCAGGTAGCTGCGGGTCTTTGTCCTTTCTCTTCTAATTTTACTACGATCAACTTTGTTTGAAGAATCATCCTTGGAAATTTTTCCCATATCCTTCAAAGCAGCATTTATTAGAATTGCTGCCGATCTATCGGAAACACCAGTTCTGTCACAAGCCTGAGCTACATTTGGAAGTTTAATTCTCGTTTGTGAAGTTGAAGAATAATTACAGAGGCTGTTAGCACATTTTTTAGACGATTTTGGTTAGCGGTAATAAAAAATCGTTTGCTGCAAAAGAAATAATTGCAGCTGTACTCTATGTTTTCAAAAGTCAAAATTATCGTCTGCGGCTTGAGAGGTTTGTTTTTATTCAAAATGGCGTTTTTAACGAAGCAGTGGTTCGAAGGATACATTTATGCTCTTTCTGAAGAGAAATATTCATATTTCGTTATCCAAAAACGATGTGAGAGTCATGGTTTTGTGATATCTAAAGCGTCGATAGGTAATATCGTCAACAAGAAAGGAAAAAAACGTCAAATTGGAGCCTCAAGTGGGACACAAATTCCAAACAAGTATCCAAGGAAGAAACGGACAACTTCGACTATTGCAAAGGTACGTTGTTTAATGTTAAAAGAAAATCCCCCTAGTCAAAGGACAGTTGCAAAATCATTAAAATGCTCGTTGTCCACTGTAAACAAAATGATAAACGTTGATTTAAATCTTAAGAAAGCGAAAAAAACGCAATGTGCACCGTCTTTTTCCAAAGCATATCGCTGAACACAGAACACGCTGCCGAATTTTATATAAGAAACACTTATCCAAAGGAAAATGGGAAAAAAATGGTCACAGTAGATGAATCATGGATGTATTTAAATGATTGCAGCAAAAAAAGAGCCATTTATTATCATAAAAGGGGAGAAAAAAATTTAAGTACATGGCACACAGAATCGAAAGAAAGTTTTTCTAAGGGATTCATGATTGTTGCTGGCTTTTCATATAATGGCAAGTTAAAAATAAAGAGTGGGAAAAGATGTCAAGATTAACTCCAAATACTATCAGGAACATATTTTATTGACATTTTTTCTGAATGAAATACCATCTCTTTACCCACAGTGCCATCAATCTGTGGAATTCCATCAAGACAAAGCTAGCAGTCACGCATCAAAATCCACTGTAACTTTCCTAAAAGAAATGGAACAAAAAACCGGTATCAAGGCCATACCCTACACTGATATCCCTACTAAATCTCCCGATGTATCACCTATGGATTTTAGTGTTTTCGGACATTTAAAAACTGCATTATCCAAACGTCGTCCCACAACCCTTACAGGACTCTGGAAATCTGTGCAGGAGGAACGGGATAGAATACCTCTTCTATTTTTAACATTTTTGGTAAAACTTGGTTTAGCAATTTTTATTTTTATAGTTTTCAATTCAGCGTAGAATAAAAAGTTTATAATATTTCAATACGTTTATAATATATTGACAGGAGTGCAGTCTGACTTTTATTCTTTATGAATTTAAAAACTTTGAAGTAATTTGTGGAATCATGGAATTTGAAGTAATTTCAAAATCAGGGAATTTTGGCATAGGCTCCCCTCGTTTCTCTAAAATCCTGAAACAGTTTTCAGACTTCTAGTGAAGATGACTATATCACAAAACTCGTATTTTTGGATGCTAACTGTTCAAAATAGGTACTGATTTTCAAGTATCTTATTTTTAACTCTTTGTTCGGCAATATATTATTTCCTATTAACAAGACAAATGAAACCATCAAACGTTAGTACATGTCCTCTACTAATTTGGGGCATGTGTTGATGTTTCTACACTGTATTTAGTTTAAAACTTAAAGTTTTGCTCATCTATACCTTCTAATAAAATAAACGGAGCATGTGCGAACAGATTCATATTATTTCTGCCAATCACTCGGTTTGAAATTATGATATGTCACGTGGTTGAAGAAAAATGTTTCAACCTTTAATAAGATAAATTAATCATTGGTTAAAGTGATTATCCAGCGTTAACGAAAATGCTATTCTGGGCTTGGATAGGCCATCGGCCTCGATTCGTAAGTCCACGTGACTTACCCTTCTGAGATCTTACGACAGCAAATCCGTTCACATGCTCGGTCTTTTCCATTGGATGGACGATGACGTCACGAGATTTCCAAGTAGTCTAATATTGTTTTTACCCCGCAATACGCTTAATGGCTAAATAACTACATTTATTGGTCAACATAATCCTAGAAAATATTATACTGACCAAGGAAGTCAAACCTGGTTAGAATTCTTACAGGGAAGACTGCAGGTTTCAGAACTGTGAATGTCTCAGAGCTGAGACGTTCACAGTTCTGAAACCTGCAGTCTCAATGCTGTGAATGCATCCATGTGTGTGCTTAGTCTGGAATCAGAACTAAGATCGTCTCAAGACATAAGCGATGATGGAATTTGTTTTAAACTATGGAAGTCGTATCATAACAGTAAACAGATTTAGAGAGATACTTTGCGTTAAGGGTCTTTAACAATATGCTTATATGACACTTCCTATGACTTCCTCTTGCGTGTAATCAATTAGGGTAAGCTTTCTTGATGCAAATAAGATGACAAGTTTGCAGGAAAGCTTTGCCTGAGGAGGTAAACTGCTTTGCTGAGCTGAGATTGGTGAATGTTTGTTGCGTGTGTGAGAGATAGATAATGTTATGAGATAGTGGAACTTTCGAAAGGGAGGACTGTGATATAGAATCTACATACCATGGATATATGCAATAATGCAGTACATTTATGACAGCTATAAGATACAATATTCTTTATCCAAATTACATTAAAACTGAATAACATACATCAAGCAAAATTGAATACAATGCATACAATAAGATTGCATACAATGCATACAATAAGATTGCATACAATGCATACAAAAAGATTGCATACAATTCTTACAATAATAAGATGTAATTTACAATAATAAGATGTAATTTACAATAATAAGATGTAATTTACAATAATAAGATGTAATTTACAATAATAAGATGTAATTTACAATAATAAGATGTAATTTACAGTAATAAGATGCATACAATAATAATGCAGTTACGACGACACATTTAAAAGACAGTTTTGCTAAAGGAAGTAATTAGAAGCTGATTAGATTGATGAAACACTCTTTAGAGACAGAAAGAGAGAGAGAGAAAAATTTTTTATAAGGTAACGAAACACTTAAATTGAAATTTGTAATGGGAGAAATCAGATAAAATGTACATTATATGATTCTCTAGAAGTATTTGCTCCATTAAGAGAAACTGTCACATACAATAACAAGATTTACAATAATACGATGCAATTTACAAAAGTAAGATTCAATTTACAAAACTAAGATGCAATTTACAAAACTAAGATGCAATTTTTAAAACTAATATTCAATTTACAAAACTAAAATGCAATTTATAAAACTAATTTGCAATTTACAAAAGTAAGATGCAATTTTTATTAAGATTGAATTTACAATAAGATACATTTTACAAAAATAAGGTATTATTTACCATAAGATGAAATTTACCAAAAAAATGCAATTTACAATGCATAAAATAAGAGGTAATACAATGCAGACAAAAATAATATGCAATAAAATGAATGCAATCATAAACTTAAATACAATGCTTACAATAATGAGATGAAGAAAAATAATATGCAACAAAATGAATGCAATCAAAAACTTAAATACAATGCTTACAATAATGAAATTTAAAGTAAGACGTAATACTTACAAAATTAAGATACAATTTACAATATGATGATTTACAAGAAAATATAATTTACAAGATGCAATTTAGAATCTTTAAAAATAAGAATGGAGTGTGTTTGTACATTGAATATTTTCGATGCATTTCAAGTTTTTTATCCGTTTTAGGCCCTTCTGATGCCAAATCCGGCTCTTCCGCGTTTGATGTCTGTCTCTCTGTCTATATTGTATGTGCTCTGTACACGTCCACACGGTTTAATATATTTTCATGGAAATTTGCATACAGCGAGTACTTATCTTCATTTAGTGAGTGAAATTCGTTGCGAAAGTCTGTTTGTCTGTATTTCTGTTGTATGTTCGATTTTTTGTTTGTTTATTTGTGCAAGCATCACATGAATTGGATTCCAGATATTTGATTGCAGTGTATTTTATGTTATACATTATTTATTAGTTTAGTGAATGCAATATTGAACATTTTTCTATTGTTATATTTAGATGAGTTTCATGCTAAAACACCCGAGTAAGTATACTCAAATCAACCATAATTTGGTAGTTTTGGAAAAATTGTAATGTATATTGAGTATTATGATTACCTAGATTGCTTTACCAGTACTGCTAGAAAAGCACTAATTTTTCAAAAAAAAAAATTTTTTAATGGAATTTCAGCTCTTATACTTCATTTATTTCGAGTCTTATTTCTGTTCTTTGCGCACTGTAAACTATTTCCGAATATTTGGGACAGACGATATTTTTCAACGAACGGGAATAAAACGGAAACTCGTGTTGTTTGATCACGTGCAGTAACATTTTCTGTTTCTTTTGCTTTTAATTAATTTTGCATTTCTAAATTTTTTGCACTTTTTAGTTGTAAAGGGCTCCCTAGATGATATATATTATTGTCAATGGTGCTCATTGAAATTACTCATTTATCGTGTAGAAAGCGATTGACGCGATTGTCAATCGATTGACGAACATTGATGGAAATTGTGATTGATGGACATTGAAGCGCCATTGACTGCGCCTGTTGATCGTGTAAAATACGCAATTGTCAATCGTAGGCATTTTAATTCTCTAGGTCATGTTTCTATCTTCGCGATCGTTAGATAGATCAAATATTTCAACGGAATCTGTGGAAAATTTTTCAACAAATTAATACCTTAAATGTGAATTTATGTTAAATAGTTTTTATTTCTAACTTTTATATATTCGCAGTACTAATTTGGCTGCATTTGACGACGCTATTCGTTACAAGAACACAAAAAGCACTATTATTTATCTCGGTTTATAGAAAAGATACAACTCAAATAAAGTACTTAGTTACCTTAATTTACTGCTTTATATAAATATCCGTTAAAAATAGGATAAAATTCGATAGTATTCGATGTTTTGAAGATTCAGTAATACCCCGAAGTTACGCGATTGGTGAGACCGAAGGAAAAACGCGTGAGTCAGGGTATAACTTTTGCAACACTAGTTTAGAAGAAAACTATGTAATAAAATTACAGCTATCTTTATACATATTAATATAAAATATTAAAAAAAATAATGAGTTACTAAAAACGTTATTTCGATGTTGATGGCTTCATAAAATCTAACAAATTCGTATGACGACGCAATGCCTTCTCTTTTCACACAGAATATCTTCGAAGCAAACTAATAATTATTTTTATCCTTGCTTTGTATCTGTAATGCGTTCTTCGTTGGAGTGTTTTCTAAATTTTTTAAGCCTCTTTCAATCAACGCAAACCGTTGTTGACAACCGTCCCATTGGTTTTGAGAGCAGGTGATTTTTAACAGATTCCCTGAAAAATCTGTCGACAGAAAGGGATCAGGGATTCAAATCTCTATTGTAATAAAGAATATAGTTTTTTTTTTGGTAAAATAAACGCGTTAATTGTAAATTAGCCTGTTTCCTTGTTTTGCAAGGCACACTACTCTTCCCACTAATTACAATACCAAATTGTCAATCGTTCGACAGTTTTAGAAGGCATGACGGATGCACCGAGCCCCAGGAGAAGCGATTGTGTCTGGGAACGAGAGTAATTACATTGTATCGTTTTTATCCTGAGCCATGGAAAGTTAATGAATATTTAAAAAAAAAAGAAGTATTGCTGTGCCAAAAATGGTTGAAGTGTTACAACAATACAAATCAGATTATACCGTATAAAAATTAAAACAGGAAATCAATACTATGCGTACAATTCAGTATCACGCAGAATGTTTAGTAAATGTTAGTGAGTGAAGCGGCTTCTCAGTTTATACCATTCTTTGGACCAGCGGTCTCTCTCTTTCTCTCTCTCTCTCCTCTCTCTCTCTCTCTCTCTCTCTCTATATATATATATATATATATATATATATATATATATATATATATATATATATATATATATTTATTTATTTATATATATATATATATATATATATATATATATATTTATATATATATATATATATATATATATATATATATATATATTTATATATATATATATATATATATATATATATATATATATATATATATATATATATATATATATATATATATATATATATATATATATATATATTTATATATATATATATATATATATTTATTTATATATATATATATATATATATATATATATATATATATATATATACAGGGTGTTTCAGTGAACCGTTTCAGAACTTCTAAGAGGGGAAGGGTACATCCTGACGAACCAAAATCATATATCAATGGGCTGTTAGAAATGCTTTCCTGACGCGGTAGATGGCGTTGTGCGAAAATCCCGAGCTTTCGTGTAGGGAATCTTCATTTCGCACAAGAACGCCAAGTTAGTAGGATGGATGATTACACGATCGCAGAGTTAGCCGATGTGCATTTGGCGTACAGGGCTGCAAATTGTAGTGGGCCAGCCGCACAGCGTTTGTACGATATCTGACGAGGCGTATCCCCAGTCATAATTTCTTTGCAAGACTGCACCAGAGGTTAGCTGAGACAGGTTCATTAGAAAGAGCTGATAGGGACAGGGTAAGAACAGCACGGACTGCAGACGTCGAACAGAATGTGCTGCAGCATGTACAGGGGAATCCAAGAACGAGTACACGAAGTGTAGCAAACGCAGTCGGGGTTTCCCATTACAGCGTCTGGAGGATTCTCCGAGAAGAAGACATGCATCCGTTTCACGTGCAGCGTGTCCAGACACATCAACCGGAGGATTATGCACCTCGTATTGCTTTCGCACAGTGGTACCTTGGAAAATGTGCTACAAATCCCCTTTTTCCTGCTGAAGTGTTGTTTTCCGATGAGGCATCCTTCACAAGGGAACGAATTTTCAACACGCATAACGACCATATCTGGGCGGTCGAGAACCCGCATGCAATACGACGTCATGCAGCGCAGATTCAATTTTCGGTCAATGTATGGACCGGCATTATGGGAGATCACATCATCGGACCTTACCTGTTACCGTCTCGTCTAACCGGACCTAACTACTTGCTCTTTCTGCAGCAAGTATTGCCACAACTTTTGAGAGATGAACAGATTTCTGCATCGACGCAACAGACAATGTGGTTCCAACACGATGGAGCCCCTGCCCATTATAGCGGATATGTTCGTAACTACCTGTATGTCACATTTGGTCAGCAGTGGATCGGACGTGGTGGTTCCGTGCGTTGGCCTGCTCGGTCACCCGACCTATCATGTCTTGATTTTTATTTCTGGGGTCATCTGAAATCGCTAGTTTATGACACCCCTGTTGACAATGTTGAGGAGCTGGTTGTAAGAATTGCAGTAACTGCCGGAGAAATTCGAGATATGCCTGGAGTATTCCAGAATGTTCGGATGTCCATGCGTCGGAGATATGAAGCGTGCATTGTAGCCCGTGGAAGAAACTTCGAACACTTACTTTAATCCATGTACCTTTTGCTTCTTTTCATGTATTATTAAAACGATTTCTCACTTACGGTCTCTTTTCTGTAAGGTGCTTCTGTGTACAACACCGCTTCAGGAAAGCATTCCCGACCCCACATTGCTATATGATTTCGAGTTGTCAGGATGTACCCTACCCCTCTTAGAAGTTCTAAAACGGTTCACTGAAACACCCTGTATATATATATATATATATATATATATATATATATATATATATATATATGCTCTTATTAGTATATGCTTTTCGATACGATATTCACCCCTAAATCCGAACAAATTGATTGACATGCTTTTGCAGCACTTTTGTGCTGGTGAAATTCGTAACGAATGCAGTGACGAATATTTCAAATTTCAACTTACGTTCTCCTTTTCCCTAGCTTCTGCGTCGGTTTGATATCTCTGATCCGGTTTCTGATATATATATATATATATATATATATATATATAGATAGATAGATAATATGTAATAAATTAGTAAAATAAAAAAACTGACAAAACTTTTGCTTTCACATAGTTTCAGAGCTGAAATTACACGAAAATTAAAATATTGAAAATCGAAAAATTACTGAAATTTTTATACATTAAATGAAGAGCTGAGATTACATAAAAAACAAATTGCCTTTTCAGCAGTACAGGTAAAGCAATCTAAGAAATCGTAATACTCAATATATTGTACAGTCCAATTTTTCCAAAACTACCAAATTATGGATGATTTAAATATACTACTCTGGTGTTTTAACATGAAACTTATCTAAATATAACAATAAATAAATGTTTTATACAGCATTCACCTAAACTAATATGCAATGTATAAAATAAAGCATATTGCTATCAAATATCTGGAATATAATTCATGTGATGCCTCCACAAACACACATGCATAGAATCGAACATAGAACAGGAATACGGACAGACAGACTTTCGCAACTAATTTCACTCACTAAATGAAGATAAATACTCACTGTATGCAAATTTCCATGAAAATATACTGAACCGTGTGGACGTGTATAGGGCACATACATACAGACAGACAGACACGAAACGCGCAAGAGGTGGATTTGGCATCAGAAGGGTACAAAATTGATAGAAAACTTGAAATGGGTCGAAAATATTCAATGTACAAACAAACACTCCATTCTTATTTATGTAGATACTTTCTAAAATTGTAATATATGAAAATACAGTAAAACTTAGGACTGCAAGCATAAATTGTATGAGCTTATAATCTTAACCATTGGTTCAAGAGATGCGTGTTTTGAAAAACTTCATACAGTTACAATGTTTTAAGTATTTGAATGTCTTCTAAAACATTCATTAACAAGCTGCACATTGTCCAAGGTTTGAATAGCATTCAAGCAGTTACTTAGTTGATTAACACAAAAGATCTCAAATAACAAAAAAATCCATTTTAGTATTTGTGTCCACTTTAGAAAACCAAAAGTTATGTTTATAATTCGAATTTTATAACTGTTAGCTAAAACTGTTTCATTCTGAATCATGTAACATGAGATAATATTTTCACCCATGCACTAAAAATACCACTAATGTTAAACTTTCCTAAAAAGCAGTTTCTAACTCTTATTACAACTGTTAGGTAAAAAATCCACATCGTAAAATTATGTTAACTAGGGGGCCCGCCCCCTGCTCGCTAACGCTCGCCAACCCCCGGAGGATTGCTTTGCAATTCTCATTGCTTCGCTGCGCGAACCTATGCTCGCTTCGCTCGCATCCATTAAGACATGTGTCCTAGCAGAAGGAATTGTTTACAAAATAACATTTTCCAAAAAATAATATTTTTCAAATCTAAATTTGCTTTATTACAGAAAAGATATATACTGTACCTCTGGAATAAGAATTCAAATTAAAACTTTGAGCAAATTTTGACTCGAAATGTGAGCGCTGCTTTGGAAATTGAATACCCAGCATGGTGTTTGTGTGTACATTTCCCCAGCACTCGAGCCACCCACACTTTTTCATTGAGTTTGTTGTCGAAAGTTGTAGTGCAAGCGTCTTGTTGAACTATAATGGTTGGTCTTCAAAAGGACCGTTTTTTAAATGGCCCTGAAAAGATCCTCCGCTTTCTTTGATTTCTAATTATAAACTGCAACAGCTCGACTAAAATTTTTTTTTTCAATAAAATTTCAACCGATAACGCTATAAATTCAATTGAAGCGCGAGGATACGTGGTAAACAAACAACCGTACAATGTTGCCAAAATGCGATAACAAATAACGTCTTTTTTGCGTGCCACGTAAGAGAATTATATATATAGATTAATAAATAAATTAATAATCCGTTTGGATAAATCAGTCAACTTTTAAAAATAATTTTTAAATGTTTATAAATGGATATATTTTTCTAATTTTGAATATAATGGTGCTAGAACACTTAGAAGTTAAAGATCAAAAATCTATCAGCCTCTAAAGATGCACCAAATTAAACTTACCTCTGAAACGATATTCTAGAGATCTTTGTATTTAGGTTTGTACACCCGTAGGCGACACAAGACATCATGTCCAAATGAAAACTAAGAAAATGGTGCTAATTATTTGGTTAAAATCGTCAATCAAAAACCATGTAAGTTCAAAAACGGTATAACCACGTTGAGTAACATGCACGAGCACAATGTTTTTAACGCACCAAGATGGCGCCGCGGTTATGGTTTTTGCTTCAACAATTCAAAATAAAGGCACTTCCATTATCTTTCCTACTTCCATGGTTCATTGAAGCTATTTTGAAACATCTATCAATCGAAAACGTCAGTCACATTAACAATAATATTGGTCGTCTAGGGACCGTTGAAGTTGTGGCAACTGCGAGATCAAGAGATAAAAAGGAATCACAAATTAATATCAGAAGAACAACTTTTTCCCGACATCTTTTATTTTGTTTTTTCGCTTTTTTCTGTTTAAAATATTTATTATTTCAATAAATGTATTTTGCTTCTCATCACACAACACCACCCCAAAATATTCGACAAAGTGGCAGATAAGTCAGAATAAAGCAAATTTTTAAGTGTAATTATGCCATCATTGAAATAATAATGCCGTTATGGAAAGAATAATAATATTTAAAACATCCGAACTAGAACTTTTCAAACATTAAAAAAATTCTTTGACATAAAGGCAGGAGAAGATTGCGAAATTCCACAATGTCGCATGCCGGATGCAAGAGTGCCACAAGCAAAAAATATTTTTTATGGATTATGAGTGCGAGAGCCACTTGCCGTAAATCGTCATTTTTATGAATTTAGTTGATCACGAAAAGAACTTAAGAAAGAGAATTACAAATCTCTCTCAAAATCTTCTTTTGTAGTAGTAACCTTAGTGTCACCTTTCTTCATTTTATAGCTGTGTCATACAGCAAAGGTGAGATGTATGTGAAATGAATGTATATGGAATACATGAATGGATGTGCGAAAAAAACGCAGGTCATTACATATTGTGATCTTCTCTTCAATCTAGAGTAAACCAATTCATACCGAGTAATGTCGGGTATTTTGCTAGTATAATGATAAAATTGAACACAATACGTGTAATAATAAGATTGAATACAATGCTTTCAATAATAAGATTGAATATAATGCTTACAATAATGAGATTCATTAAAAATTAATTCGATGCAATTTACATTAATAAAGTACAATTCACAATAAATACAATTTTGCAATAATAAGATACTATTTACAATAATGAGGTGCTATTTACAATCATAAAATGCCATCTTACAAAATAGTATACACTAGGGGGCCTGCCCCCTGCTCGTTAACGCTCGCCAACCCCCGGAGGATTGCTTTGCAATCCTCATTGGTTCGCTGCGCGAACCTATGCTCGCTTCGCTCGCCTCAATGAAGACATGTGCCCTAGCAGAAGGGATTGTTTACAAAATATGTTGCCAAAAAAATGTTTTTCAAATCTAAATTTGCTGTATTACAGAAAAAATATATACAGTATCTCTAAAATCAGAATTCAAATGAAAACTTTGTGCAAATTTTGACTCGAAATGTGAGCGTTGCTTTGGAAATTGAATACCCAGCATGTTGTTTGTGTATACATTTTCCCAGCACTCAAACGACCCACACTTTTTCATTGAGTTTGTTGCCGAAAGTTGTAGTGCACTATAATTGTTGGCGTCTTGTTTAATATCTTCTCGTTGAACTTGATCGTTGATCGTCTTGTTGAACTATAATTGTTGGCCCTGAAAAGGACCGTTTTTTAAATGGCCCTGAAAAGATCCTCCGCTTTCTTTGATTTCTATTATAAACTAACTGCAACAGCTCATTAAAATTTCCTTTTTTTTTTTTCAATAAAATTTCATCCGATAGCGCTATAAATTCAATCGATGCGCGAGACTTCGCGCTAAACAAACAATCGTACAGTGTTGCCAAAACGCGATTACAAATAACGTCTTTTTTGCGTGCCACGTAAGAGAATTATATATATAGATTTTACAATAATAATCCAAATAAGATGAAGGAAGATTTTGCTTTATGAAGTAAAATACTTTGCTGACAAGATCGGTTGAAGTCTTACACACACACACACACATAATGAGAATTGCAAAAGGGTCGCAGAACTTTCCGCACCATGACTGTCTAAAACTCTTTACTTCAACACGAAAAGATTCTTAGATACAATGGAATATGTTCACAATCATCACAAGTATTTACATTCTTTGCTTGAAAAATCTCTACCGTTTTTAATGTATGAGAAAGTGACAGCTTTAATGTTTAGTGTAACCTGTATTTTTAATTGTGCTTCCTCAAGCACTAACGCAAAACTGAATAAGGAATAAAATTATGAGGTGGAATACTTGTTTGAAACGGCACATGTGAAAACATTTCCATGAGCATCACGAAAACCATAGTTTATGATTAATGGCTCAGCTGATTCCAGAAATGTCTCGGTAGAAATTATTTTTAACTACAGGACAAGTCATTAAATTTCGGTATAAACAAACTTCTCAAAGTTCAAGATACTGACTGCATAAACAGAAAGAGTTTCGACTTCTTCAAAAAGTATTCGAACTACCATGACAGAATTAAAAAACGGTTTTAGCAATTTAAATTTTCCTGCTGGAACTCAGAGTCGGTACATCTAGTAAAATACCTTAGTAAAGTTCTACATAAAACATTGCACAGAAGAGGTTTTTATCCTCTGGACTATGAGAGATTGAAGATAATAATAATTCTCTGAGGCAGAAAATAATTGAAAGAGAAATGGAAATAAAAGCAATAAAATCATACTTAATGATATAATTAAGATTAATGATCTTACATCACATGCAATACTATGTATACTTGTATACAAACCAATATTACCTTTTAGATAGAAGAAAGAATACCCATAAACATTAAATCATTTTCAAATATGCCAGTTGAGAGTAATCAATACTAATTAACATTAATTAAAGGTAAGTGACAAGCTATTGATAATAGGGTAGTTGGTTTTACTATTTAGACAATGAAGGACCTTTTTTTGCATTGTGAAGAGTATTAATTGTCAGTTGTTACTAAGAAAAAGAATAATTTTCTGTTCAGAAATAAATTACAATTTTGTTGCTCTGTTTTTTAATGAATGTGAAATGTTCACTAATTTGAATGCATTGTTCACTAATGAAAATGGAATTAACTAAGAAATAATGTCATTTATTTAAAATAATGTATTTAATGTGCTGATTTCAACGCATGCTAAAATAGCTTCATTAAATACTCAACTAGAAAATGTAAAGTGTGCTGAAACTAATTTTTAATCTGCTGCATGTACGGTTGTTTATGCAATTTCTTGTCTGCTTTATTTTGATTTTAAATAGGAGTTAATCCGCCGTAAGAGTTGTAAATGGACTGTATGTTGGTGAAATATGGGTTTATTATAATCATTCAAACGAAGTGAGTTGACATTGTATATACTGCTACTCCTATGAGCACTCCTGCTACTCCTATGAGCAGGTATTTTTACAGAGACAAAGATGAGCGTCTTCCTCACACAGTTGGGAAGAGAACACTGATTTAGTTTTTCTCTTGGCATGCTTACAAGTAGCCAAGATGTTGCCAAGGCGAACCATCTCGGTATGGAACAGGAGTCAAATAAGCTTTTCTCGTAATAAATTTGAAATGCTGCTATTTGAGGGTGTGTATTTTATAAAAGAATACTTCAGATAATTGCTGTATCCAAACTACTTTATTAATCCTTCTGTATGATTATATTAAACACACTTTTAAGTAGAAATTAATTGTGGAATTTCAAGTAATGCATATAACGTATCATACTAATACTTTTTTAAGGTATTGCCGTCTGAAATACAGACACATCGATTTATCTTTAATTAAAGATTATAAAATTTTGCACCTTTAAAAAAAATAAATTTAGTTGCTTTAGCGACCTGCGAAATTCAGAGAATGTTTGATTCTTATAAATTACCCTGAGTATATGTTTCTCATCTGGATCAGTGCAACAGTTTTGTGTGTATGGCCTTTTACCTAAAGTAGTCTGTTGTGCTTGGTCACATATATCCTTACCACCGTAAAACCCAACTGAAAAATAAATATTTTCTTTCACGAAAATTCTAACTATCAGTATGATAACAAGTTTAGTGACATTGTAAATAAAGTCCAAGATGGGTACATTTTGGATGCATAACTAAAGAGAAAGCATGATTCAGTATTCATCACGAAATTTTCTTGAGAAATTGTAAACTAATCATTTTACTTTTATCATGCCATATTTTAATTTTTACTCTTATATCATATTTGTAAAAAGCTTACTATTATTTTATTTCAATATTCATGTTAAATTCTGTTCGATTTATTTTCACATGATGGTCAAAGGACTGTTTCGGTTCATGTTCACCGTTTTCTTTTAATTTCCCTTTAAAAATTTATAAAAGTAGCGTTTTGATTTAATTATTTTAACCCGAAAATAACGTCTCAAAAGTTTGGGTTTAAAGTTAGGTTTTCAAACAATTTTTCATTTATTAAAAGTAAAGAAATTCCTTAGAGTAGTACACTTATTTAACTAAGGAGCAAATCTGAACTGCGATTGTTTACTTCTATAGAAGATAATATTTCCACGCAGACAATAAATAGAAAGCTGTACATCAGATGATAAATAGTAAGAAGAGTTCCAAGTTCAAAAAAGCAATTACTTTTGCACATAATAGATTTGCTTACCTTCTTTTCCCTTTATAAATTAAATTTAAACATTTTATTTTTATTTTGGCTAATGGAATCAAAACTTTCTAGAAGCTTCTTGTAATTCTATCCTAAAACTTCAAACGATGCTTTCTATTGTATATAACGATGATTAGTGTTAATGATGATTCCAATTTCATTTCAGTAATACTTTGATGTGCTTCATTTTTATTCAAATAAACACTTTAAAATTTATTCTTTCAAATTTTCAATATTATTGGATGCGAACTATGTATGATGATATTCATACCAAAACTATGAGCTCTTTTAACTTCATATTAAGCTACTCAGATGATTCCAAATTAGATTTAGCTTCTTGTCGATCACCTCAACCACAAGTAAGTTTGAAAAGATCAAACTACCGCGTAGAGATAGAAGAATGTTTGTCATATATGTGGGACCACAGTGGCCATACTTCAATAAATAATGCGACGGATATTAATATAAAAAGAAGGATTTAATTAAAGCTAAGTATTAACTATTTACAAATGGTTAAATTAACAAGAGTTTGGGACTGTCTTGTGCCCTAACAGTAAAGATTAACAGCTTAGCAACCGTCTGCTGCAATCGTATTCTGTCGTTAATTCTTTCCAACTGAGCTTCGTTCTTCTGTTGCCAGGGTAAGCGCAATGCAATGCAATGTCTCAAGGAGTGCTGCGTGGGCCTTTTGAAGCACACTTGGCGTCTATTAGTCTCCACACAGACGTTCATTTGGCGACGAAGGATTCTCAATAATCCATGAATATTTTCTTATCAGGCAAAAATAATATGAATATGATGTGTGACGGGATTTCCAAATTTTAACTGAAAATGAAAGGAACAAGAAGAAAGTTAGTCTTTACGTCCTGTAAGCTATATAACAAACAAGCGACAGAAACATAAAGTTTGGGAACATGAATAAGATTTTCTCAATTTTTTATACTTATTGTGATATAAGTTAAATTTACCCTCATCACTCAAATAATCTATTTTCCTCAAATCCCAGAGAATGGACATATAGCCCTTCAAACACACACACATTCCGTTTGGTGAAAACGTGGCAGTCTGTGTTGACAAGAGGCACAATGAAAGAAGTTACCACATCACATTCATCGTGAACTGGATAACTATATGTCTCCTCGTAAGACTTTTGGAAAAGAAGACGCACATTTACGTATCGTTTGGAAGAAACCAGAGACATCAAGCATAGCCAACTCAACATAAGCACTTCCGAGATTTGACCTCGCAACCAAACACTTCAGTCTACCAGTCTTTCCAAGTCCTCTCGATCATTAATTGGAACACAATTACTATAGAATGTAGATTAGACCATTACAATAGAATGTATAGAACGTCGGCCTGTGTGAGGCAGTGTAACAGCTGATTAGATTGAATAAAGGATAACATAGTGATAAATAAGCAGTATAATAGCAATGAGCCGCGGTAGCTCAGTCAGTAGAGCGTCGGGCTCGCATCAGAAGGGTTGTTTGTTCTGTCCTCGGCGGAGCCTGCAATTCTGATGATTGTGAGATCGGCGCTTCGACCTGGCTGAAGACCGTCGTGTTCACTAATGGTGACCGGGGCACGTTAAATAGGTCGTGGTCACAAAGTCCCCCATGTTGCCATACCAAATCAATACCTCTGGGGGTATCTGATCAGAGGGTTATCGGCCTCTGATTGGTATCTAAATTACGATATATGTGAGTGAATGGATGTATGAAAGGGACCTTCCTGTAAAACGGATGTGTCATGTATGCCGAGCAAAGTCGGACTTCCTCCCAATGGGGCTCAATAACATGGAAGGCGCACCCCCTCGCCTCTTGCCGTCTTCGACGGGCCTGTCACTCCTCTGGTCTGCCAGTGTAGGCATTAGAAACAACAACAACAACATAATAGCAATAGCAATATAGCGATAAATTAGCAGTATAATAGAAACAGAAATGTAGTGATAAAATAGCAGTATAATAGCAATAACATTATAATGATAAAATAGCAGTATAATAGCAATAGCTGTATAGTGATAAAATAGCAATCTTTTTATAAAAACAAGAGAAAAAAATCTAAATTTATTATTAAATAAAAGCAAGAATAAATAGTGTTCTACTTTTCTTATTATCTTAAAAGGGTGAAAAAACTATTTATGTTTACTATTAACCATCCTGGCAGTTGTCTCAGTGAGATACCTCATCATTATCAAAACTGACCATATCTTAATAGACAAGATATCTCGGCATTTGAACAAAACAGGCCAGATCCTCATCTTTCATCACATATAAAATGGACACTAATGACCAGATATCTTGTTATTAGCAAAATTGGTCTGATTTTGGACTAGAAATCTCGTCGAAAATTTTGGTGAAGTAATTTAAAATAGTTATAAAACAATATTTATTCTTCTTATGATGTTCATAAAGACAATGAGACTGAAATTTCAATTTTTAATTCAACAAAAAAAGTTATATGTAACAAATTAATCTTCACGTCATATAGATTTTTAAGATGAACTTATCCTGCTCTGCCTGGAATATGATAGGTATTTTCCAAACTAACAATAGAAAGACAAAAACTTGCAGTTTTGGGACTTGAATGCAACTTTCTCAGATTTTTTTTATCAGCATTGTGTTGTAAGTTAAATTAAAATGCACCCACCCGTATTGAAAAGGCCACTGAAGCATGTGTGTTCATCAGAGCAAGGAATCTGACACGAATTGATTACTTCTTCCTGAACGGAATTGGGCGGAGAATAGCACCGTAACAAATGCGAAACTATTTTAAAAGTAACTACTATGCCCCATCAAGCCTTTAAAAACTAGAGATTAAAGTATTTTAAAAAATGAGTTCCATTGATGGCCTTTCACGTGAGATTTTATGTAAAGTTCATTTTTAAACAGAAAAGAAGTTACCGAATGTAGCGAGTAAATTAGTATCGATTTTTCGCATTATGTGAGAGGCTTTTCTTGTCATACTAAATATAAGTAGCGATAGTGTGTCCTGTACAAATTCCGGAAGTGAGTTCACTTGACTTGTTCTTTGAATGTGATATCCAGGTTCACATTTAAAACTTCTACCGAATACTTGATATAAAGCTCAAAAAATTGAATAAGGAACGAATATTTTATAAAAAAAATGCAATACAGTGTGGGCGTTAGTGTTTTGATAACCTCTTTTGTCTTTTATCTTGGTAATTAACTCCAATATTTTTTAGATTTAACCTTTTGAATACAGCTATAGATATAACAAGCTCGATTCTTTCTTGGCGTGATTCTTATAATTTTCAAGGTGCAACTGCTGTAATAGCCATAGTCTAATGGCGTCGAACCAATGACAGAGGAGAACCTCGTGATTGACAGATAGGCGTGATTACGCAGACCTTATCTCTAGCTTCATATGCGTTGGGGCGGAGACTACGCATACGGACATATGGAGAAACGTAAACGAGCCTTAAAGGTTAAGGAATACGTGCATCCGGTGTTGATTCGAAGAGCTTTTTAGCCCTTTTGAGGAGTTCGAATGTCCCAATGGGGCTTTCTTATTCGTTGTTGGCAAGAGTTGCTCCATAGTATGTGGTAAATTTATATTTAGACTGGCAGAAATTAGAAATTGCCTAAACACTACGGTATAGATAATACCAGGACTTGGTAGATGTATTCTGTCTTATTAGGACTGCTTATATTAACCGTCATGGTGCTTCTCTCTACGAGGTATCTCGTCATTAGCAAATCTGACTGGTTCTTGATGGATTAGATATCTCATTATTAGCAAATCTCACTAGTTCTTGATAGACTAGACATCTCGTCATTATCAAAACTAACTAATTCTTAATATACTGGATGTTTCGTCATTAGCAAAACTGACTAGTTCTTATACTAGATATCTTGTAATTAGCAAACGTGACTAGTTCTAGTACTAGATATCGTGTCATTAGCAAAAGTAACTAATTTTTGGTGGTCTAGATATAAATCTGAACATATCATAATGTCGT
Source organism: Metellina segmentata (assembly GCA_947359465.1). Taxonomy (NCBI): domain Eukaryota; kingdom Metazoa; phylum Arthropoda; class Arachnida; order Araneae; family Tetragnathidae; genus Metellina; species Metellina segmentata. Next base: position 11,767,673 of record OX375875.1, read on the forward strand.
CATCGTCAAAACATTGGCAACCTATTGATGACGATATATCTTGTCCTAATCAAAAGTGGTAAGATATTGATAGACGAGATATCTCTTTGAAACAACTTGGTGGGTTAACCTCTATGACTTGAAAATTGATCCCTTCTGCAAGATCAGCTATCTATTGGCGATTGATTATACCCACATTGATCACTGGCTTCCCTCTACTCTACGCTGCCATGTGAAAGATGGTGGGAGAAGAGGCACCGAATCTATTTACAGATTATATTTACACAGTTTCCTATTTTAGTTCCTATCTTTGTGCAGTTTTCAGTTGCCGTTATAAACTCCACCATGAGAAATAAAAATACATTTAGGTTGTTTTATTTTTCTACCAACGATTACTTGCCACGTTACTACATCAAACCGTTTCACAAGAAATGCCTGTATGGTCCAATGTTGATCAAGATTTCTTGAAAAAATCATCATCGGAGATGAATTATAGGTCTACGTATTTGTGGTTTACCCTGAAGCAAAAGCATTAGAAAATACCGGGTCTTTTTAACGGCCCATAGCAAGTCAATCAAGAAGTTACTTTGAATTCTTGTAAACAATCTTTCCGAAAACTAGGGCATATTTCATTACGGCTTCGTTCTTCAGGGATAAAATGTCAATAAAGAATATTGAACAATATACACTCTGTAACAAAAAAAAACTCGACGCACCAAGAAGGTACAGGATTACAGTGGGGCCGGGCACCCTAAGCTTCGAACGGCGCTGACTGGGAACAAATAGTCTTCAGTGACGAGCCCCGTTTCCAAATGTGTCCTGACGACAACAGCAGACTTGTCTGGAGACGTTCAGGGCAGCCAGCGTGGAGATCCTTCCCTCACTATCGCACGCATCGCATGCCCAAAACAGAGCGTTGTTGCCTGGGTGCCATTTCTTTTCATATCCGGACCCTTTGTCAGTCATATCTGACACACGTACAGCACAGCGGTACGTAGACGACATCCTATGACCGATTGTGTTGCCGTTCCTTTTGCGACACCCCAGAACTTACTTTTCGACAAGATAATGCCCGGCCGCACACGGCATATGTTGCTATAAATTGTATTTAAGCTTTCCCAACATTTCCTTGGCCAGCTAGGTCTCCTGATCTTTCTGCCGTAGAACAAATTTGGGACGTTATGGGAAAGCGATTGCAACCATCCAGGATAGTTGACCATTTAGTCCGACTGTTGAAGACTACAAAAAATTCCGCAGGACACCATCCGAGAAATTTTTCAGTCTAAGCCACGCCTAGTGACGCATCCAGGCCAGAGGTGGATCAACGCTGTATAGACCTCCTCCCTTTGTAACCGTCAGACTCTGAAATAAATCATTCAATTGTTCTGTAATTTTAATCGTTTGTTTTAATCAATGTATGTTTCTCTCTCTTCACATCTAACAATTTTTATCAGAATTGGACAACTCCTTCTTGGTGCGTCGATTTTTTGTTATAGAGTATATATTAATTGATATAATATCGATTATACGATTAAGAACATGAGCGCTATCCATCAATTAAGAGAAGAAGTTAGATGTTTCATTGAGTTTTGTGGCGCAGGAACCACGTTTGACGAAACTCCATCAAACATAAGACAGATAACGTCAAGCAATGGACCAACACGCACAAAGAAAATTTTACTGACACAAGAAATATATACACCCAGGGGTTAATGAAAACGTAAATTGAATACGGGCTACACAAATGAGACAAACAACTGTAAGTCTCATAACATTTAAACACGGTTTCAGCTGTAAAAAAAAACATTGGTAATAAATAGTCTATAGATATAGGTTTTAAATAATAAATTTTTGTTTTATTATTAATAAATTTGTAAGAAATAATAATATAAAAATATTATATATATTATGAGTATACATTTTTGAAAAGGCCTTATTTCGGACAATAGTCAGATAATACTTTATCGGACCTCGTATGTTTCCAACTTAGAGCCATTTGTACTGCAGAAACAACATATATTTGACTGCATAAGGAGGTTTTTCATTCTAGTAAATTTCTCGCAAATGTCACACCTTTATACCAAAAACTTTAATTTTCTCTAAAATTTATATTTTTTACAATCCATTTTTAACGTTTTGAATACGTTATGCTATTTTAAAGTTACTTCAAATTCAAGTTTATTTCTCTTTCAATGTATTATTTTTATGTGTATTTTATCTACGGTATGAGGCATTTCCAGTGTAAAACTAACAAGACATTGAAAGTGAAAATTTCACTTGCACTACGCAAATGCTCTCCCATGATTCAAATTGAGGTTTCATAAAAATGGGATTTATCACCATTTTTGTAAAGTTTCGTGGTCAGTCTACTTACATCAAACATTCAAATATCAATTCGGATATCATTCTTTGGAATTAGTGTCACTGATGTGAAATGTATGCGAAAAACAGTCATGACGTCGAATAGAGAATACTTTACACCCAAGAAACACTAGCGCCATCTACATTTAACTTGACACAAAAATCCTATAATACTCTGTACCTTCAATCTTAAATTTCAGAATCAAATTATTCAAGTAGTGATCTGATAGTGATTAAACATTACGAGATGTCCTCGGATCTTTTCCTTCTGAATAGGTCCCGGATCGTAGTCATTGGCTTGTTATGTTGCACCAGTGAGACATTCATTAACTAACTACCTAAAATATAGTAGTCAATAGCCCTTCAGTATGATGTAAATTGAAATACCTTCCCACTGTAATATCAACTTTTTGTAAATAAATAATGATCAATTTGAAATTGTAAAAACTCAGTCTTTGTATGGGAAGACTATTTTTGTTTCGGCTTATCTATATCTATAAAATTCAAATACCACTCACTCACTGACTCACTGACTCATCACTGTATCTCAAGAACTACAAGTCCTAGGAAGCTGAAATTTCGCAGGGGGATTCTTCTTATACCGTAGGGGTGCACTAAGAAAGGATTTTGAAAAATTCGAACCCTAAGATGCCTAAAATTGACCTAAGGCCTAAGCCAAAATCAATTTGAAATCGCCATTGAAATAACATTGAGTGCAAAACGATTGCTGCACGCATCTCAGATTGCTTTACCAGTGTTGATCGAAAAACAATTTTCTTAAAATAAATAAAATTATAATGTTCATGTTTGAACTGAATTTTTACTTATTTCCATGATGAAAATAATATTTATAAATATTTGATTGACGAAGAAAGAATATTTAGAACATTTCATTTTATATTTACTTAAATTTTATAATGGAGCACGAAAAGCACAAACGATAAAATCATTGATCATAAAAGCGTAATTTAGCTACTCGGTAATCTGGCAACCTCATAATTAATTTTTAATTTTTTAATTTGATTTATAATTCTTTTTTTTGGGTATTTGAGTTGAAAACGAGATGATTGCGGTCATACTTGGGGATTCCCAAGTATTATAAATATGTGTTCTTTTTGCTTATGAATCATTGTCCTTATCAACATTGTTCCAGTTTTTTGTCGAATTGTTTTACTTCAGAATATATTCAGGAAGTCAAAATTCAACACGCTAGAACAGATTTTTTTTCTTCACAATTCTGCCTTTTTTAAGGATCGGAATTTTGTTTCTGTTTGCTTATGTATTCCGGTATATTACCTATTCCAGAATTATTGTTTAGAAGTTGGATTTTATTTAATTCCTGCAAAATATCACTAGACATGGGTACTTTCGTGGTGGTATATGTATATTTCCACCAACTTTCTTTAAATCTTTGGTTGAATACGTAATAGTGTGTAGAAAATAAAATTTACAAATCAAAATATATTTTAAGTGTGTAATTTATTATTTTAAAATGACATGAAAAATTTCAAAACCAACTTTAAAATAAGATGGGTTACGTTTAATTAAAACGGGTAGTCATACTTTGTAGTTCAAAATATATTTCAAAATTTTGATATAGCTTTTCATTGAAAGCCGATTAAAATAAACTAAATTTCATTTGTTTTTCGTGTTTCATGGATGTTATTGAAAGTTTACGCCATAGTCAAGTAACTACATCTGTCATTCTAAATAGATACGTGCTTTCCATTTAGAAAACCAAATTTCTGATCTTAAAAATACCACAAGGGTTCAATTTAAAACTGTATGTGTGTTGGAGAAAAGGGAATTTTTAACAAGACTTTGTTGAACTTGGAATAATATCACACTAAGTAATTTTGAAAAATTGAAATTTTACGTCTTAGAAAAAAAAAGAGACAGAAAGTTGAGGTTGCTTACTCTATTTATTGAAGCTGTTCTTACCCAACTTAGATGCATGCGATTCGTTCGTTGAAAATGATTTTATTTTTGTAAAAGCTACGTAAAATCAATTAATCGATTGGGTTTAATGATGACATGTATTTCTAACAAAAGCAATGTTATTTCACATGCCACTTAATGTAATTTTCTTGAAAAAAGTGCGTTTGCTTCAAATTAAATTAGTCACGAATGCCGTAAATTTTTAGCCCCCTTGGACATATAGAACGCAGGTTAATATGTAGCCTATCATATCCACAGGGTTCTAAAATATAAGTGTATCAAATGTGTGGATTGGTCAATAGGTGGATTAGTGTAGAGAACAGACAAACGTCAACTCTGCTTTATATATCTAACAGAAGTTCCCTTATTCCACCTGCCGCTGAACGGAATTTTTAAGAAAAATTGCGTTTACTTCAAACTAAATTAGTAACGAATGCTGTAACAGTTTAATTTACCATCTTCTCATATTGATGATGAAATTCGAAACTGTCGCATACTAGGTGAAAGAATGGCACAATGAAAACATATTCATTGGAAAGCTAGGTGCACGATTATCCACCAAAAATTCGCCATTTTTACTGAAATTGAATGCACGGGAAAATTTGCAGTCACTCCAAAACTTAAAATCAACTTCAGCAGAAGTGTGACGAATATGAAATGGATTATATAGTTGGATACAACATATATACATATTTGTGTCCAAAGTAAATTGTAAAGGCGTTGGAGAAGTTAAATTGGTATTATATTTTTTCCCCGCACACTTAAATGATGTTAACATTCTTTTATGACATTTTTACTGAAATTGAATGCACGGGAAAATTTGCAGTCACTCCAAAACTTAAAATCAACTTCAGCAGAAGTGTGACGAATATTAAATAGATTATATTGTTGGATACAACATATATACATATTTATGTCCGAAGTAAATTGTAAAGGCGTTGGAGAAGTTAAATTGGTATTATATTTTTTTCCCGCACACTTAAATGATGTTAACATTCTTTTATGAAAAATAATTGATGATGACTTTTCATTCACCATATTATAAATTCAACCCGAGCAAAGCCGGGTATATATATATATATATATATATATATATATATATATATATATATATATATATATATATATATATATATATATATATATATAAATAAGATCGCTATGTCAGAGAAATACATCTTGCCTTATGTTACATTTTCACTGTAACATTTAAAAGGGTTTAGAAACTGAGCTGTTAGTAATTTTACTTTCCTTTTAAATTCAAAAACATATTGCTTTGACAATGATTGATGCAAAAACCTAAGATGTTTTGTTCATAAATTAGATCCTGGTTTTTTGATTAATTGAGATAATGCTGTGACTTTGACTAAACTTTCACACGAAATGTAGATTTAATGTTTTACTTGTAGAAAATTTACATTTAAGTAAATGGTCAGTAAAAAGAACTCAAGTTTGAAAACTAGTTTCAATTTTTAATAAATTCAATAGATTTAAAAAAAAAATTGTATAGCTCCGTAAGTTTTTTACATCCCAGTTAAACATGCTTACGAAAATAAACTTTGTGGCTTAATTTGGGGGAAAGTAGATTAGTTTAAATTAAGACAAATATCAGTGAAGTCATTGAAAATCATAACCTTTAAGTTTAATTACTATACACAACCAAACAATAGTCTGATTTTTAAATACACTCAGTAACATTGAAAATAGCGCACCAAAAAGGGAGCATCGGATTGAAATAAAATTTAATACACATAATGATATAGATGAGAGATTCACTTGTTTCGAAAATCAAGACAATTACAGAAATACTGTGTACAATTAAAAAAATACAGTGCAAATTTAATAGGGCGTCGGACCTACTCCTGCTGCAATATATGCCGCAACACGGTCCTGCATTGAGTTCATTAGACGTCTGATGTTGTCTTGAGGCAGATGGGCCCACAAATCTTGAACAGACACCACCAAATCATGTACAGAGTGACATGGCGGAATCTGGAGTTTCAGCTGTTCCACAAATGCTATATAGAAGACAAGTCCGGGGAGCGGGCTGGTCATGGAAGAGTCTGAACATGACGTAAGATATCTTGAACCACTCGAGCATTATCTTGCTGGAAAATTGCTCCTGGAAGATCATTTAGGAAAGGTCCCATGTGGGGTCTTAGAAGGTCATCAACATAACACTGGCCCGTTAAGGTTCCATGTACCACAATTAGAGTGGACCGGCTATCATAGGCTATGGCCCCCCATACCATTACGCCTGCTGTGCGGGCAGTGTCATCACTAAACACCACGTTTTGCCAATATGTGGCATTCCACGTCGCTCTTGGCTTGGTACCACTGTAGACGGAGTCGTCGATGTTTCGATGTTAAAGGCAGTATACGACAAGGGTGCTTAGATTACAGATCACTTCCGTAAGGGGTCTGGAAATTATTTGGGGAAAAACTGGCACCCCTACATCTGATTGTATCGTGTAACGAGTCACTGTGGAATCCACGAGCGCTTGCCGCACGATCCTTCGATCCTCTCGCTTAGTCGTCTTCCTGGTGGCTCCAGACCCGGTACTCTGCATGTGTGTACCACCTCGTGTCCACTGCCCCCAACATTATCTGACTGCACACTCCGAAAGATCGACCTGGTGAGAAACACTGCGCGTTGACCAGCCTGCGGTTTTCATGCGAATGATGAGGTCCTCTCAAAGTCGCATAACTGTGATAGTTGTCTTCTCACACGTCTGCCTGGCATTTTTCACTTACTAAAGTCCTCCTAGAGTTGGAATGTGATCGTCACGTTTATCAATCCTCCATTACGCGCCGGTCCCACTTCCTGATTGCAGCACCACTGCAGGGTGTGTGGTCATGAGCATTAACACCAAACTTGGATTATTTGCATATCGGATTTTACTGTACTTATTTGAAAAATTTCGCAATTGTACCTTTCTTCTTTCTTGGTCCGCTATTTTCAATGTTCCTGAGTGTATCATAAATGCGTAATCCTAGCATCAGAGTAATACTTTGTTTCCGAATATGCATCGCGAGCTACAAAATATACTTATATATAACGAGGAATTATTACATGAATTAAACAAGAAATACCATTGAAATTATTTTTATTTTTTCAGAAGTATACAAACGAACCAAAACATTGAATGAATAACTTTTTGTTTGGTAATGGGCTTGAATTTAAGTCAATTAGTTAATGTATTATTTAGGATACATTTCATAATTAAATGATGCGCTAAATACAACATACATATTTTTGGTATCTTACTTGTGAATCTCTTTTTGTTTATTTATATAAAGCACTTAACGCGTATAAGAGACATTATCGTATTAATTTTGTAACTCTGGTCGAAGAATACTCACGATTAGTTGTGCAACATGAGCATTAAATATCTTGTTGAACGTTAGAACAAACATAATTTATCTTTGGAAAAACACTTCTGTCACGATATTATTAGTAACAAATTTTGTCTTAATATTTGTAGTTACATTATTTATAATTTAATTATTACAAGGGATTAGTTGTGTTTTGGAGCTGCTCTGACTGAAAGGATTATCATGTATGTTTTTAAATTTATGTTGTTTTGAACATTTTTCGGTGTCAGATTTCTGGGAACTATTGATTATTATGTCGACATTTATACGAGTTGGTGTTACTTTATTCATCCATTTTTTTACATGGTTGGGTATCGATATAAAAAAAAAGAAAAATTTAAATTCTTCCCATCAAAAGATAATCATGAATTTCATTATCAATGTAATTTACATGTAAAGAGTGAAGACTTGGATTACTTGCATATCGGATTTCAAATAACTTGCTCACAATAGGTCCTCAATAAAACCAAGTGCCCCTCAATAATTTTAAAAGTAAACATCCAAATTAAAATAATTTCAAACTTTTCCACACGAAAAACACATTTTACGTACACAAAAAATTTGATATTATGCACTGGCTTTAAAAGATAAAATACGGAATTATAAATGTATCAATGTTAATAAAAGGTAAAAAAAATTAGAAATTGGATGTTTCCGTGGTTTGTTCTTCGGAATCAAACAGAGTACCTAGCAAGAGAATGCCATTTCCTCATGCAATCAACAGGATCTCAATGAAATTATACCGGACATTTCAGGGTAACTTTATTATTTCTCTCTTTGGTTTAATCATGATTTTGAATTTCAAAACCCTTTCCAAGATTTTTATAAAGCAGATACCTCTGATATTATTTACAAACAACTCTTTCTTAAGCATTTAGAAAAATATTCTAATTTTATACATATTAATACGGACGGGTCTAAAAGGGCAAACTACGTTGGAGCTGCGTTCACTATTAATCACTCTGTTCACAGTTTTAAACTTCATTCTTCATGTTCTGTTTTTACTTCTGAAATCATGGCCATATATAAAGCATTAGAATATATATCTGATCATTGTCATAAGAAATGTATCATTTTCACAGATTCATTAAGTGTTTTACAGTCATTAAAACATCCTGATCATGCCAGTCATCCCATTGTTTTGGAGTCACTAAAAATAATTTATAATCTTTCATCCATAAGTTTTAACTTGGTATTTTGTTGGATCCCATCTCATGTTGGGATATCGGGAAATGAAATTGTTGACAAAGCCGCCAAATCGGCCGTAAATAATTTTAACCATACTATACCTTTCCGTGATTTAAAATCTTTTATTTACAAATTTTTAGACGAAAAATGGCAGAATGAATGGAATGAGCAAACGGAGAATAAGCTTTACGCCATTAAATCAAATATAGCTGAATGGAAATCACTACCTTTAAGAAGACGGCAGGTAATACTAACTCGACTACGTATTGGACATACGCGTATAACACATAGACACCTCCTCCTCGGAGAAGACCATCCAATTTGCAATTACTGCATTTGCCTACTAACTGTAAAACACATTTTAGTAGAATGTTCTCATTTTAATTATCAACGGCTTAAACATTTTAATTCTTACACCTTGGCTTTAGAAGACATGATTGGAGAGAATCCTCATCCAAATATTTTTAGCTTTTTGCATGACATTGGTTTTATCTATCACATATAATTTTATGTAGTATTCATTCATTATGTTTTGACTCATTTCACTTTTTTATTATATTATATATTTGTTTTTTATCTTGAGTTTGGCATAATATGTCCCAAGAGGACCCAATGCCACAAAATCATATCCAATCCAATCAGGGTAAGTTTTGAATACATAAGAACTGCTGTAAATTTCTTATACACTGCACTCTAAAAATAAAGTACAGATCGTAAGTTGTTCGTATGTCAGAATAAGGTAGTACTGACAGCCTCCTGGAAATGGTGAATAAACACAGAAATAATATTCCTAAACGAAAATGTCACAAAATATTCAAGCGAGTAAAAATAATTGTTGGTTGCTTGATAGAAGGCTTAACCTACCAAGTGGTTTCCAAGAGATATCTCCTCCATCAAGATCTGACCAATATCTAGTGATGAGTATTTTGCTATCCATATATTGCTTATCTTTATATATTGCTTATGTCGATAAACAGATAACAATTTGGCCCGTTTTTTTCGATTGCCGAAATATATCGTTCATCAAAATCTGGTCAGTTTCGTTAATGACGAGATTCCTCGTCAAGACTCTAGGAGTTCCAAAGCTTCAGGAGCTTCCACCAAGAGCTTTTAAACTTGAAAATTTACTTGTCTCGGAAAAATGAGTAAAAGTGTATGGCGTATATTAAGTTTCTCGAAAGCCTTTTAACTAATGTTAATGGGAGGATAGATTTAGCCTCTAAGGAATTGCCGTTTAACCCTTACCAGTAAATAAGGAAACATCAAACATATATCCTCCCGATGGATATATATTCATACAAATTGTCATCAATTGCATGCAATAAAAAATGAAGTGCATAAATATATTTAATTTCCTATCATGCAGATAAATCAATTTAAATAATAGTGGAAAACTGAAGCAGTAAAAGATAACAGAGAGCTAAAGCACAGGTAAAATTTAAGCCCAAAAATAACAGGTCTACAAAAGAAATAAGCAGCATTCAAGCATTACAAAGTTCGGTACAGATACAGTCGACGTTTATGAGTGGTGGCAACGACCTTAGCGATTTTTTTTGGGGAACTTAAAGTTGCCAAAAAAAGTATTATTTTAAAAATCGCCTTCTTTCAAAAATATTTTTCTTTCTATAATGGAAAATGAAAGCTTGAAAACACATTTGAGAGCGTCTTGAAAAGTATATTTTTTAAGAACTTTCATAAAAAATAATAAGCTTAAACACCTTTCAAAACACATTTGTGAACCAGAGAAAAACTAATCTGCAAATGTTGGGTATGAATACCCTGAAACTTATCAACTACACTAAATACAGTGGACATGGTGAAAAAAAAAATATTTATAAAAGAAAAAGCAAGAAATAATACAACCTGATAAGTCAGAACTGTTCCGGGAAAAAATATTAAAAATGTAAATTCCGCAAACGGTAAAAAACCAAACCCCTAAACGTTTCGTGAAAAACATTATAATAAAATAAAAATTCCACAACTGTAGAAATACAAATAAACGAACAAATAATGAACCAGAACTGTTCCGGGAAAAAATATTAAAAACGAAAATTCCACAAACAGTAAAAAACAAAACTCTTAAACGTTTCGTGAAAAATATTATAATAAAATAAAAATTCCGCAACAGTAGAAATACAAATAAACGAACAAATAATGAACCACAGGAAACAAATTTAAAAGGACCAATACATTCAAAGGATATTTTAAAATCAAAATAACCAATGGAAGCAAAGAAAAAATTTCAAACGAATCAATGAAATCACAATGGATTTTAATGGATTTTGAAAGAGCTTTCTGGAATATTCAAAATCAAAATTGAAAGTTACCTTTTGTCGAGGTTGTGATGAAAACCTAAAAAACCGTAAAAAGAGATGGGTTACCTTACTCTACCGTAACTTGCTACTAGAAGTGTGCCAAAAAAAAATCGCCAAGGCCGTTGCCACCACTCATAAACGTAGAGTGTAGCTGTACCTAAAGTTCAATAATTATAAAATATTATTATTTCAAGACAATAATCTACTCTTGAAATATTAATTTACTGGGGGGCCTGCCCCCTGCTCGCTAACGCTCGCCAACCCCCGGAGGATTGCGAAGCAATCCTCATTGGTTCGCTGCGCGAACCTATACTCGCTTCGCTCGCCTCAATGAAGACATGTGTCCTAGCAGAAGGGATTGTTTACAAAATATGTTACCAAAAAAAATGTTTTTCAAATCTAAATTTGCTGTATTACAGAAAAAATATATACAGTATCTCTAAAATCAGAATTCAAATGAAAACTTTGTGCAAATTTTGACTCGAAATGTGAGCGTTGCTTTGGAAATTGAATACCCAGCATGTTGTTTGTGTGTACATTTTCCCAGCACTCAAACGACCCACACTTTTTCATTGAGTTTGTTGCCGAAAGTTGTAGTGCAAGCGTCTTGTTGAACTATAATTGTTAACCCTGAAAAGGATCGTTTTTAAAATGGCCCTGAAAAGATAGTCTGCTTTCTTTGATTTCTATTATAAACTGCAACAGCTCAACTAAAATTATTTTTTTTTTCAATAAAATTTCATACGATAACGCTGTAAATTCAATTGATGCGCGAGACTTCGTGATAAGTAAACTGTACGATTGTACAGTGTTTCCCAAACGCTATAACAAATAACGTCTTTTTTTGCGTGCCACGTAAGAGAATTATATATATAGATTTTCTCGCTCTGAGGTCATTTTTTGTTCCACTAGGGCTATTTGATATAAAAAAAAGTCCATTCGGAAGTCTTGCAAACAACTATACCTCGTTAGGGATTCAAACCCGGAGCTTGTTGAATCGAGTAATTAGTAAAAGACTTTGGAACTCCAAAAAATGTTTGGTTGCTTTGGTTAAAACTATTAATGATTTTCATATATTTGAAAATTAGTTTATTTTTAACCATCTCATGGAGACGCACGTTCAACAACCTGCAGTTTTTTCAGCTGAGGTTTTGACGTTTTTGATCAATGGTAACTGTGCTATGTTTCTTGCTACCAATCGATGAGGTTAAGTAACTGTGTCTTCACAAGGTTAAATATCTCGTGTTGCAAATACAATGCTCACAGTATGTCAGAAAGAAAACAGTTCAATATAACCGAAGCGGAATCTCTGGTGTTTAATGGGTTACATGTCAGTCCTTTCTTGTAGGCAAATTGGCCCACAATCAAAAATAATACCCATCCTTTTAAAAGCTCGACGACCTGTCTGGCCTCGCAGCAGAAATTCGATTCCCCTTATTTCCCATTAATCTTGAAGATGGTGGGAGCGGCAGACGGATCCATTACAAAAGTTCCGAAACCATTAATCCCGAAGTTACACGAAGGAAATTCAAAAAGCCGAGAAGCGTAAAATTACGAGTCGTACCGCAGAGGTCTCACCTCATTTCGCGTAGGTTCCCTGTGTATTCGCGCCTTCGGGTTCCCAGCCAATCGTCTCTTTGGAAGAAGGGATTGGTTTTGGTATTAGACACCTTCAAGACACTTGACGTGTGGTGGGGTGGTGGAAATGACTTTGATGTCGGCAAGGTTTTCGTTTGTGTGGTAAGAATTGAGTTTCTAGGGATTTCATAATTAAGTGCTCTGAAAATGGGTGAACTGACGCCTAAGTGGTGTATGAAATTATTGCTTGTCAGTCGCCAATCAGGAATCCCAGGTTGCGTATTTTTCGGAACGTTAAAGGTATTCTTTGATGCATTTAATTTTTTCCCATTCCAATACATAGAAGGTATTTGTTTAAGTTTCCCGATGAGAAGATATCTCGCTTTTTCTGGTGATGGTTCAATGTCCAGTTTCAAAAAATGTTTTCAGTCTCTCATTGCCCAATTGCTACAGTCCACACACACATTTCAGAACTTTCTCTAATAATAAAGATGGAATCTTCAGCAAATGCCAGTGGATCTGATGTTTCTGGTAAGATTATTTCCAGGACTTCTGCTTGAAAATTCAATAGTGCTGGGCCACTCACTATAAGAGCCTTGAGGACAGCTATTGTTTGATTAATTCAACCAAGTTTTTCGATGATTGTGATGACAACTTACATGTTACTAAGGATATCAATAAACATTTATTCAATATTATTTGGACAGTCTCAATTAAATAGTCTGTATTACATTATAGTCTGTATTACATATAGACTTATGTATTACATTGTGATAAGCTCTGTTTATTTCTGATTTGGTCCCTTTTTCGGAAGGTTTGGCGATTCATTGGTTTTGCTTTTCTAGGGCTGTATTGGATTTCTTGGTATCTCTAATGGAAGTTTTGATGATACGCTAGCCTTTGGGTTTTGAGTTTAGCTAACGTTTTTCCAATAGTTGAAAGGAGTGTAATTGACCTTTAAGTTATACAGTTGCTCTCTCTTTCTTCCTTGTGGAAAAGAATTACGGAGAAAGCTTAAAAATGGTCCGGAAATGTTTGAATTCCAAAGTGTTTGCTGAAAAGGACTATGGAAAAGTTTGGAAAGGCGTGGTTAGTATTTATGTAATGATAATATCGATACCGTCAAAATTCCAGATGCTTTAACTTTTGGAAGACATTTAATTAATCTATCCACTTCCTGTGATCTGCACGTCATCAACGCCACTTCTAAAATGTTGGTATGTAAGGTAAATTGTGTGCACTAAAGAGGGCCGTGAAAACAACTTTCCTCGAGGACCCTAAGATGTGCTAGCAGCATCTTTATAATGAATGTTGTATATATGTTACCGCTAAAGCTCGAAAGCCGTTAATATGCACATTACGTAGCTCAGGGGTGGCCAACCTGTGGCGCATTGGATGAGTACAAGTGGCGCATTTGCATTCTTTTGCCTACTTAATCTTTTAAAGTAGGCGCCATAACTGAATCCATTTTTATATTTTTAACACCAGAGTCTAAGAACAATTCATACAGACTTCTTACTTATCAGTTTTTTTAAATCAAATTCATTATTGAAAATGAAATTTCAGTAGCTTTTTTTCTGATCTAAATGCTTTTGACCTGATTAATTTCTTGCGTTCATTACCGTATAAACAGTTCACAGAACTAAGAATATTTGCCAAAAAATGTATTGTTTGGGAACGATATACAGATATGAACAAACATTTTCATTCATGATATTTATTAAAAGCAAAACGATTTCGCGAATATTCAAATTTGTAGAATTCTGTGCTGGCTCTCGGTAACCAATTCAACACCAAACATTGAAAGTTTAGCAAAATTGAATTAGTTATGGTTTTTTAAAACAATTGTTAGATTTTTTTTTTAATTATACGTAAACAACCAAAAAAATGTGTAATTTTTCAAAGTTTTTTAATTAAAAAAAAATAATTAACCAAATAATTTGTGAAAATTTAACCTCAGATTAAACTATGTTATACAGTGCATAACTGTAAAAAAGAATTACACATAAATATGCAGTAGTTTGGCAGAAAAGGTACATCGAAGTTTGAAATTTCATGTTTAGAAAAAACCGCATTTAAAGATTAAAGTCGTAATTTATCAAAACATGCCAGCTCCATAGACATTGTTTTGTGGTTTATCTAGGAGCTTATCGTCTTCCCTCTTCCTTTTAAGCCTTTTTTCTTTCCTTTTGTTTTTTGTGTTCTGGTTGTGGGCATATCTTGCTCGCAAAAGACGTTCCTGGTCGAGACGTTTCATGGAGTTTATCATGAACTCTCCTGGCACAATCGACAATTTAGAGAGCAATTTGACTTTTGTCACATTTCCTACATTGAAGCAGGCAACAGCATCATATACGCCAAAGGATAGAGTGTCTATGTGAACAAAAGTCGATTTAGGAACTCTCGACCAGATAACATTGTTCAGGCTTTCATTTGGATTCTTGCTGTTACCGTGCAAACACTTTTTGAGAAGTTCAGGGTGGGCCAAATCTCTGAAAATGGGACGCAACGTTTCCATCACAGCAACAGGCAGGCTATTCTTGTGGCAATACGTTTCATTCTTGACAACGGCTTTGTTGTATTTGCACCAAGAATCATCGCCTTTGGGGCAGAAACCATGCTGTGGATTGGCATCAGTCGACACTTTATGCAAGAATATTGCCCACACTGCTTGCTTCATGTCGTGAACACTCTGGAGGTTTCTTTGGATTGCCAGTCCATAGTAGCTTTGAATAAGCTCTATTTGGGTGTCGGTCAATCTGTTTTTTCCAGCGAGACGTTTACCATCTGAAAGATTTTGCCCCTTCATGCTTGATTTTAGCTTGCGTAGCCTTGTGACCATTCGTTTCTGTACATGGCCTATGCACTCCAATTTTTCAATTGGGTACTCGTTGCCATATACAGACTTTTGGCTGACAGTATTGTATGCTTTTGAGTCCCCGTCACCCAAGTATTTTGTGTATCGCACATCATATTTTTCAGAGGATCGTTCAAACATTGAAAGAGCGCCACACACTTCCATCATTCCGCTGACGCCATTGAAGTTTTTCTTACAGTTGGCAGAATGCACTCGTTTGTCCTTGCACATACAATGCTTGGACAGCACTTCAACGTCTAACACTTTGCCAGTATCTACACTTGTGATACTGACAATACCATTCAGAGACGTGTAGCCTCGTTTGTGCCATGATCCATCAACTGCCACAGCTAGATTCGGGGAATTGTTTTCGGCAACAGCTTCTGCAGCTGCTTCCACCATGGTTACTTCGCACACTTCTTTCATAACCGTTAGAAGTTGAGTCGTGTGTCGGGTAAACCTTGACGGATGATTTGGCAAATTCATAATGCCGCAAAACATTCTTCCTGCCTCAGCACCTTTCCCGATGGATCGAAGCGCATACACAAATCGAGTGTTTACAACGTGCGTCTTTGAATTATCTGCCTGCCTCTCAGACGTGTCGAAATCCAGGGTAAAATTACACTCGCTGCATTTCAAGTGCAACTCTATAGACAAGCCTGAATTTTTGCCAAGAGTCAGATCAAGTCCATTTTCGCACACTTTGCATCTCATGTGCTGCTTAAAAACTCCAGCTAGAATACCAGCATCTATGATGATATTTGCCTCATAGTATGAAGAGTTTGAATAACTCTCATTTAAATCAGGAATCTTTTTCTCGCTGGTAGATGTCTTGGTCTGTGATGAACAAGTTTCTGTTTCAGTAACTTGTTTCTTACCATAGTAAGCACCCTTCCTCTTTCTGAACACTTTGGTGGTTGATCGAGGCATTTTAAACGCTATTATATCAAACTAAAAATTTATATTTCAACAATGAAATCAGTGAAATAGTAGCAAAAAAAGTTCAAAACAAACTTGACAAGCGAAATATAAGAAAATAATCAGTAAAAGCAAATTACGAATCTTGAAAAAGACAGCGCGTTTGAATTTAAACTGATTGTAAATAAACAGGAAGAATCATACAGTCAAAGTCCCAGTGAATGCATATCCCACCAGCAAAAACTCAAAATTAAATATTAGTATAATTAAATTTAAAATGAAACAAAGTTAAGGATTAAAACATGTGTGTTTGTTTACGTTTTGCCTTTCATAAGAGGGCGTTTCCTGCAGCGAAATTATTTGTTTACTTTTTGAAAACGAAATTTAACTTACTTCCAGACAGCGTAGAAACAAAAGCAATATACCAATAGAAAGGTAAGAATTAAGAGAATAATATGCACTAAAAAACTTAAATATTTTTTTTTTCGATTTTTGGGTACTGAAGTTAGTTTATAAAAAAAATTAAGTTAGTTTATAAAAAAAATAGCATCTTTACGAATTTTTCATACCATTAAATAAATAAAAATATAAATCAGCATTTAGTGTACGTCTTACGAATATTAATTTTTTTTTTCAAAAAAAGTGTATGACAAAGATTTTACATCGCAGTTATCTTATAATTAGCTCTTGAACGTCCAGTTGAATTGTATCCCATTCACCAAGACGAATCTGTATTTCTTTACTTGCAAATCAGGTTCTCTCACATTTTCTCAGGTTGAAAGACTATAGACCGTCGTGTTCAAAGGAGACGAATGATATTTAAATCTGTCATGGCCTCAAATCTCCTCACGCTGGTGTGGTGTGGAAGTTTGGATAGTGGGGTGCCAGCTCACGTGTTTCCTCGTCATCTGACCGTGGATCAAAATTACACGCTGTTATCCTCGTATCAATCCTTTCTGGTTTGATCCCGGACAGTCGCCAATAGCCCACTGTAATAGTTCCAGTGTAATGCTATTTATAATATCTATCTACTTCACATTTTCGTTAATGCGATTATTTCCATTTTCGTTTCTCACTATATTCTGTCATCAGACTCTGTAGAGCGGCAAACTCTTTCATGCAGTACTATAGCTCCATAGATTAATCATTGAAACTAAGCGGCGAAATCGGCGAAAAATCCAGTAGTGCTTGATTTTATACTGTGTCGATGGAGTATGGTATGTAGGGGATTCATCCATCTAAATACACTAAAGTTTGAAGTATAATAGATTAGGAGTGATTTCTATAAACAAATGAAGAACTTGATTCATGGATTGCCAGTGTAACACAGGTCTTAATACAATCAAAGGCAGGGAAAAAAGTGGTGTGCCTTTTCAATATACCCTGAATGCTATTTAACTTTGCAAAATGAAGTACTTCCTGTCTGATTTCTCACGCAGCTTAAGAAACTTTCAATTAAAGAGTTCAAATCATAATTCTTGAAAGTTAATTACATTTCAAATACGAAAGAACTTATAGCTAATTATTGCAATTAATAGAAACTGGTGACAACAACACGTGGGCGTTGTAACACTGTTCACTCATTCATGAGTCACACCGCCCACCTTCCAATGGGGTTAACGTTTCGAACAAGCAGTGTAAAAAGGGTGAACAATTACCAATAATTTTATGCATACTACAGCGTAAGTGAAAAGGTACAAAATATCAAAAACGTAGACAGATAGAACATAGTTGACATAAGGGAAAATAATAATAATAAAGGATAGAAAAGGAGAAAATACCAACAATATAACACTTGCACATGCTCCTGTACCTAGAGCCAAATGGCTCTGAACTAGTTGAATAGACATAGCCAGAAATGGGCTGAGCAGACCAGGTGGAGCACATAATCCATTTAGAAAGAATCTTTAAAACCATCACAGTCCTAGACAACGAAGCCTTCAAAGACAATCGTCGTATCGAAATAAAAATTGCACTTCTAAGAAAAGCAAACGCATACATCCACTTCAAGACAACATACTGTGGCACCAACTAATTCATTAATAAATTTAATAAATACGTTGGTTCACTCAGCAAGAAAATTACAGACTGCAATAATAAGCAATATATGAACAACACAACTGATCCATTCATCCTTCAAATCATAAATAAATACTTGAAGACACACAAAATCAAAAGATAGTCACTATATTCCACTCAAAAGAATTGGACACGAGAATTGCAGTAAAGGTTTTTCTGCAGCAGGGCACAGAGATCTACTCCTAATAATAAATCAAGTAATATCAAAACATAACCAAAATAAATAGTAATAAGGGCATACAAAATTATATAAGGACACGAAAGATTGAACGTGCACCAGTCCCTTTTGTATACGACGGTGTTTAGCTGGATATGAACTCGCAACCATTCATTTGCTAATTCGTTACTCTGCCAACAAGGCCACTACAGCGCAAACTTTAGCTATGATTTACTAGTTTTATAGCTTTATGTAATAAAGTATACAAGAACACTAATGAAGAATTAGCAATACTGTGATTGATCATTGTTTCAAATTATATAAGTTGTCGCTAAAGACAGCGAACAATAATAACACTCATTTCTTATAAATAAAATGAGACGGCTCTCATGAATTAACAACCAAGAAGTTTCTATAATTTATTTACATTTTATATGCATATCTTAACTATTTACAATCACCACTCAATTGAAAAACTCACAATCCAATAAAATGGGAACTGTTCTATTTATTCCTTTTTTCGAGCTTCCTGTTGCCACTACTCTCACAATAAAGTTTAAAAAACGGAATAAGTGGCTTATCGTTTCCATGGATATGCAATATAAGTAATATAAATTAATATATTGATAGTGTACTTTTATATTTGTGATCTATGTACCAGACCATATCAATTCTATATTGGTATTCTTTGGTTTTTGTTCGTAAAATTTCTTTTTTGGACAATTTTACCTGCATAAACTCAGCAAGTAAATGCCCAAATACAATCTTTTTGAAAGCAATCAAGTATAAAATTTGTGCAATTGGATCTAGTGAAAATAAATTACATGCTTTACTAACGTACTGTCTTTGGAACACAATCACCGACAAGAAGAAACTTCAATAAATCAAAACAATATCCAGCCTATTGAATTCTATATGGAACAAATATGATCCATCAATTTAGTCATACAACCATACTTTTAACTGAGACTAAAACATTATTGACACACACACACACATTCAGTGCATCTCTAACATCTTTTCATGCCTCGTAATCAATGTTATTTGAGTAACCAAAACCACGTAACTAGAAGTACAGGAAGTAAAGTGAAACTAATCAAAATAGATGGTAGCGAAACTCCACGAGAGCTTTCAACTCTATCCTCAAGACAGACAACGTTAACTTGACTTGTCCTTCCGCAAGAGCTGTGAGCTGGAATGAAATACTGATATGGTACGTTTAGCAAACGCTGACAGCTTTTCAGAGAACTTTCAAGATCCAGACACTGCGCTAAAAGTCACCAGGTTGAACGAATTTATTTATAAATATATTCCTTTCGCCGGTGGAATCCTGTTTCCATAGATTTAAAGTGCGGGATTGTATGCTATATTTTATTCTTTTCAGGACGGCCATTTCTCCTCCTTTAGGCATTATTTGGAATGTTGATGCTTTTGCAACGGAAAAGAGCAAGGAGTTGGGGACAATTTTTTCCTTCTTCCATTTGAGGAGGACATACATTATTCCTTTTACTGGGGGCAGAAAAGCGTGATTTTCTTTTGGAGAAAGTTGAATCGAACTTTCCTTTTCACCATTTTAACTTGGTTCTATCTCAGAGCCTTAACGGTCCGGCATCTTTCAAAAGGCTTACGTTTCTTTCATGTCATGTTGTGTGAAAATCAATGGCATTTAAAGGGGAATATTAGAAATAGCTTTTTTGCAACTACTGCTCATGAGCATATTGTGTGCTGTTTTCAATTTTTTCTCCTTTTTTGAAAAGCTGTCCAATTTACTAATTCCATGAAGAATTCGATGGTTAAGATGTTAGACTCGAGATCGGAGGTTCCTGGTTTGGATCCGGTTCAGTGCATGTATATTTGTAAGTGTATGGTGTAGAGGTAGCTGGTATACCTTAAATCTGTAGTGACCGTAAGTCCTCACGTTGGGATGGTGTGAAAGTTTGGTGAGTTGTTTGCCAGATCAGGTGTTGCCTTGTTATCTGACCGGGGTTAAAAATTAGGATCTTTCCCTTAAGGGATTGAACCCGGACCGTCGTCAATAGCCCGCTGTGTTTCTCTAGTACGACGTTAATTAAAACTAACCTACCTTACCATGAGGAATTTAGAGGGTATACCAAACCTAGTGATTACACCATCTACTCCATCCCTAAGATTGCAGCGGAAATTTTAATTGCTTTGGTTTTCTTCTCTCAATTTGCTTCACTCAATATCAAGACCTTTCACAAATATTTGTTAATCTTTCTGGTGGTTGTCTCTACAACGTATCTCGTCATTACTAGAACTGACCAGATCTTATTAGACGAGGTATCTTGTCTAAACCACATAGAGGGTTAAATAAAAAAAGAATAAAATTTAATAACATTTAAACGTTGTAATAAGTATTTATATTTTCCAATCGTAAGGACCAGATCCTTATGGATGAGGCATCTCGTCGAAACTACACAGAGGGTTAAATAAAAAGGAATGAAATAGAGGGTTAAATAAAAAGGAATAAAATATAGGGTTAAACAAAAAGGAATCAAATTGAATAAAATAAATTTTAGTATAAGTATTTATTTTCCAATCTTAAAGACCAGATCTTAATGGACTTGGTATCTCGTCGGAACCCCATAGAGGAATAAATAAAAAATAATCAAATGGAATAAAATTAATGTTATTGTAAGTATTTATTTTTTCCAATGCCAGGTAATAATTAAAATGTTTGATCGAATCCAACGAACGGAACAAATAAAATTTTCAATTCACCATTTGGTTCCTCACCTCCTAGTATCGTCCCCACATTGAAGTAGAAGCAGACGTAGGACATTGGTGGAGATGTGCAAGGTCCTTATCTTATAGTAAAACGCAGATTGCAAAAATTATTTCTTACAAATATTATGCAATGCAGGTGTTTAGCAAGACAGTCGTGACCAGTAGAAAAGTGGAATTTAGCAACGCATACGTTTCTTGGACAATCAGGAAGTTCTGAGATGGTGTTCCATCACGTTTTCACGAAATCCCATTCCAAAAATTTCGTTGCGAGGGTATCTTGAAAGCTGGTTAATTTCGAAATATGAAAGAGGATCTCAACATTTTATGTCTGTCAGAGTGACCGACCGATGTCTAATTTGATTCACAGTGTGTGTAGAGTAGTGGACAAGAACAGAGGGACATACACACCTAAATTGGTCATGGACATTCATTTACAATACAGTATAAAAATTTAAAATACACGCCGCAACGTCCGGTGCAAAAACACGTCTGACTCTTCTGAATTGTACAACAATTTCTTCTCATTCAAGTTCGTTTTCAGAAATTCACCCCCATTTCATATTCTTAATCGCATCAGAACCCATCCATTGTCATCCATCGATGTTCATCCACTAGAACAGTAACAACTAGAACACAAGAACAATTGTTTTCGTAACCTATTAACCTATCTGTGTTCGTAAGGGGAAAGACAAGGAATCGTGTTTAAGGATTGCAATCCAATCCGGCATCATTTGGCCACCTACCGGATCCAGCAACATCTATCAAATCCGGTCCGGATCCGATGAACCCGAATTTTTAAAAAATTAAATAATCGATTATTCAAACACAACTTTAAAGTCGCAAAATCGTTTATAAAGCTATTGATTGTGAATGAATCGATTTTAT
This sequence comes from Metellina segmentata, assembly GCA_947359465.1. NCBI lineage: Eukaryota > Metazoa > Arthropoda > Arachnida > Araneae > Tetragnathidae > Metellina > Metellina segmentata. The sequence continues at coordinate 11,790,051 of OX375875.1, forward strand.
ACTTTTCAATCATCAGTTTGGAGAATTCTAGCAAAAGTAATAAATTAGTAGATCAATAATATTTTTCTGATAAAAGGAATTAGAAAAGCAAATTCTGTAAGAAAATGAAGACTATTGCAAAAAGACAAACTTAAGAAAATAAACAGATTTTGAGAAAATACTGAAGAAAGAAATGACTTCATATGAAATAGATCAAAGAAAAATATTTGTCTCTTATGTACGAATACTTAATGACGGTTAAACCAACTAGTGTCGAAGCTGAGAGGGCCTTCTCGGCCGCTGGTTATATTTGCAGTTCATTGAGAAGTAGTTTGGGGGATGACGACAGTTAATGCAATTTGTTTCCTTAGATTCTTTTTCAAACTCAAAAGTGATTTTCATTGCTATATAACTTCGATTTAAGCAATTAAGAAGAATTAAGAGTTCCCTTTTATGATATGCTGACCAAAAACTGCCAAAGATTATATTTTTATGTTAGTATGAGACAAGGTTAGGTACAATTTATATGTCATTTGCACAAGGACATTAGAGATAGAGACTACTTAATTTTAGATAAATAGAAGAAAAGTACTAAGTATAAAATAAACTAAGTTTTTGGTGTGGAAACTAGTTAGACTGATCATCATCAATCGTTTAATACTTACTACTAATAGTACAAGTAGTTACTATAATTAATTGTTGGTGATTGATTTCCTACCTATAGATAGTTATTAATAAAGTTGATTTTCTAATGCCAAAATAAACGATTTGTTCGTCTATTTGGAATAATATCCTTTTTATCTACTTTCACTCAGCCGATTTTGGAAAAATACATTCTGGTTTGAAAAACGTATGACAAAAGTACCAATCCGGCCGGATCCAGTCGTCTGGAACCGTCCGGATTGCAATCCCTAATCGTGATAATATCTTAGTTATCTTGGTCTCTTTTAAGGTCAGCAGATAAGCCATTTCATTGCTTTCTATGTCGCTTTGACTTGATACCCAGTGCAGACAAACCTCATTATTATGGTCACATGGGATTATTTGGAGAGACTGACATTTTTCAGTAGCTGATTAATCCTTCAGCTTGTTTGAACAAGATATCTTATCCATCAAGATATCAAAATCTATCCAACTTTGCCATAGATGAGATATCTCGTCCTTATGATATTGCCGTTTTTTATGGTGACTAGATCAAGATGTGATCAATTTGTTTCTAATAACGAGGTACCTTGTCTATAAAGATCTGGACAATTTTCTTATAATGACGGTTTGAACAAGATATCTTGTCCATCAAGATTTCAAGATCTATCCAAATTTGCCATATATGAGATATCTCGTCCTTATGATATTGCCGTTTTTGATGGTGATTAGATCAAGATGTGATCAATTTGTTTCTAATAACGAGGTACCTTGTCTATAAAGATCTGGACAATTTTCTTATAATGACGGTTTGAACAAGATATCTTATCCATCAAGATTTCAAGATCTATCCAAATTTGCCATAGATGAGATATCTCGTCCTTATGATATTGCCGTTTTTGATGGTGACTAGATCAAGATGTGATCAATTTGTTTCTAATAACGAGGTACCTTGTCTATAAAGATCTGGACAATTTTCTTATAATGACGGTTTGAACAAGATATCTTATCCATCAAGATTTCAAGATCTATCCAAATTTGCCATAGATGAGATATCTCGTCCTTATGATATTGCCGTTTTTGATGGTGACTAGATCAAGATGTGATCAATTTGTTTCTAATAACGAGGTACCTTGTCTATAAAGATCTGGACAATTTTCTTATAATGACGGTTTGAACAAGATATCTTATCCATCAAGATTTCAAGATCTATCCAAATTTGCCATAGATGAGATATCTCGTCCTTATGATATTGCCGTTTTTGATGGTGACTAGATCAAGATGTGATCAAATTTTTCTAATAACAAGGTACCTTGTCTGTAAAGATCTGGCCAATTTTCTTATAATGACTATATACAATTTCAAAGCAATCACCAAAAAGTTTAAGAGTTAATCTGTGGAGGAATAAATTGACTGCACGGCAGCAAAGTATGAAAGAATGACTGCTCAGTAAAAGTGATATAAGAGGCGCTGAAGTTGACAATAGACTATGGGAATGACCTCAATAAAGGCAGATCAGCATAATTTTATATGTGTAAAAAGAAAGATTGATCATATGTGCAGAAACAACATGGCTCGATCCCAAGAAGAGAGCACGGAATAGAAGTCATTATGATATTCTACACCTTGATAACATACCATTTAAATATTTTTTGGAATATTTCTATTAGTAGAATTAAATTCATCATAACAGTAGGTAAAATTCATTTATTTCGAAAGTATTTTATAAATTCACCTATATTATTTTAAAGCTTTAAAGTCTTTGTATATATCTTTCATCCGTTTGATTATCTATTGGTTCGTTATAAAGTGATGTTTAACAACTGAATATAAATTTATTTTTAAAATACGATTTTACACTACTCGTTATTATTCTCTAATTCAGTGAAACAGATTGTGTTTCTCATCGGTATCTTTGATTCGCTCACAGCAAAACTGTTTGATTCTTGATCTAGTCAAACATGATCTAGTCGAACTTGATCTAGTCAAACTTGATCTAGTCAAACTTGATCTACAACAAACATGAATTCGTCTTCTTTTCCACTTAAAGTAAGAGAAATTATAGAGTGTGTTGTATATATAGTGTAAAATAGTATAGTGGTATAGATGGTAATTACTGTATACATGCAACAATCGACAGATGTAATAATGTATAGATGTAATTACTGTATAAATGCAATAATGGACAGATTCAATAATGTATAGATGTAATATACTATGGATAAACATGCCATCTCGATGGCATACTATATACATCACAACAACACTTATTTTTTAAACTGGCACAGAGTCTCTCGGAACTATACCAAAGAGAGAGAGAGAGAGAGAGTGATGTTGTTTATTATGATGGTTCTATGGAACTGACGATATACTGTCGGAGCCAGATAAGTATCGTCTACTTCATTCAGCTTCAGTTATTTCTCCCGATCGCTCGGATTGAAGATACCTGGATGAAGATCAGGTAATATTGAGTGAAAGCACGATTCCTATTGCAGGACTACCCTTATGAGACGTAAAGAGAGGAACCGCTACAACTTGCTTGGCATATTTCATTAGATCAATGGGACTTAATGTTTCTCCTAGGACTCTGATTTCTTGACCTCGTCTACCTTGTGTTTGGCACAGTTTGACCAAATACCAACCTTGCGCCATAAAACCCAACCAACTTAAAAGTGTGAATTAACTTTGAAACTCTGAACACATATGACTGCGCGACATTTCAAGTTTGATATATGATATTTTGAAAAGAGTTAGATTTGTTTTCAAGCATATTTACCATTTTTTAATTTTTTTATATGTGCACTCTTATAGTCGATGCTGCAACAAATAAAAATCGTCAGATTATATCCGTCTGGTTGACATGGACTAAAATTGCTACACATTTTCAGCTGCGACAGAGCGGAGAGAAACAAGAAGATAAAAAAAATTTCAAACTTTTCAGCTTATAGGTAATCTCAAATCGTTCAGTCTCGAAAGTTAATTACCTAAATTTTTTTCTGGAAATTGCTTTTTTTAAATCTGTTGTGATTTACAGGTTAAACACCGGTCAATTAAAAGTTGAGCAGTTTTTCCCAAGCTTTCGACTTTTATTTTAATTTTTTACATAGCATAACACATTATAATATCCCGTCACTCTAATTTCTGCCATTTGATAATAATAACATAAAGCCGTTTTTAAAAAACCTGAAAACTGGGCGCTACACAAAAAACAACTTTAACAAAGTAAACATATTAAAAAGCTGAGACGATGATGCCATGTAAGTGCCCCAATGTTAACGAGGAGCTATTAACGTAAGGGGTAAAAATACTTTTTAATTTTAATTTATGGAAATGAAGTCATTAACACCTTTCACCGTCAGGAGTTGTAGTTTTTAGTGTTTCCTGCTTCAGATTTTTAAAATCATAACCAAATTGCAATCGAAAATATAATTAAAATTTATACTTTTTGGTGTGAGAAATTTATTAGGTACTAGCAAAATACCCGACCTTACTCGGTTTGAATTGGTTTACTCTAGATTGAAGAGATAATCAAAATATATAATGACTTACGTTTTTTGTAGAATAAAAATTTATTTTAACACCTTTCGCCATCTTTATATTTTCTACAACTTACTTTGGACACAAATCCTACACATGCATATCCATCTATGTTATACATTTCACATACATCGCACAAATGCTGTATGACAAAGCTACAAAATGACGAAAGGTGATACTAAGGTTACTACTATAAAAGACGATTTTGAGGGAGATTTGGAATTCCCTTACTTAAGTTCTTTTCATGTTCAACTCAATTAATTAAAATTACAATTTACGGCGAGTGCTCTCGCACTCATAGTCAACAAAACAATATTTTTTTACTTGTGGCACTCTTGCCTCCGGTATGCGACATTGTGAAATTTTGCAATCTTCTCCTGTCATTATTACAACGAATTTTTTAATGTTGGAAAAAGTTCTAGTTTGGATACATTATTATTCTTTCAATAACGGCATTATTCTTTCAATAACGGCATTATTCTTTAAATAACGGCATTATTCTTTTAATAATGGCATAACTACACTTAAAATTTACTGAAAATTTATACTGACTTACCTAACATTTTTAAGTCTAATACTTTGTGGTGCTGTTGCGTGTGATGAGAAGGAAAACACATGTATTAAAATAATAAATATTTAAAACAGGAAACAGCGAAATAAAACAAAATAAAAGATGTCGCAAAAAATTGTTCTAAAGATATTAATTTGTGATTCAATTTTATCTCTTAATCTAGCACAGTTGCCACAACTTACAACTAAAAGTGTACAAAATTTAGAAATGTGAAATTAATTCAGAGCGAAAGAATCAGAAAAAATATCTCTGCTCGCACGATCTTGTTCATTCTCGTTTCGTTGAAAAATATCGTCTGTCCCAAATATTCGGAAATCGTTTTCATTGCGCAAATAATAAAAATAAGACTCGAAATAAATGAAGTATCAGATCTAAAATTTCACCATAAAATTTTTTTTTTTGAAAAGTAATTGGTTTTTAGCATTACTGGTAAAGCAAATAAAAGTAAGCGTAATACTCAAACTACATTCCAATTTTTCGAAAACTATCAAATTGTGGATGATTTAAGTATACTTACTCAGGTGGTTTAGCATGAAACTCTTCTAAATATAACAATAAAAAAATGTTTAATATTGCATTCACTAAACTAATAAATAATGTATTCAATAAAACACATTGTAATCAAATATCTGGAATACAATTCATGTGATGTCTACACAAACACACGAACACAAAATCGAGCATAGAACAGAAAGACGGACAGACAGACTTTCGCAACCAATGCCACTCACTAAATGAAGATAAGTACTCACTGTATGCCAATTTCCATGAAAATATCTTAAACCGCGTGGACGTGTATAGGGCACAACATACATACAGACAGACAGACAGACACCAAACGAGAAAAAGGCGGATTCGGCATCAGAAGGGTCCAAAACGGATAGAAAACTTGAAATGGGTCGAAAATATTGAATGTACAAACAAACACTCCATTCTTATTTATATAGATATGACGGAGGAATGAAAGTATTTTTACTTTTGGTGATCGGTAGATATATTACTGCTAATGGTAGATATTTTACTCCTAATGGTTGATATTTTGCTCCTAATGGTAGATATTTTACTCCTAATGGTAAATATTTTACTCCCAATGGTAGATATAATATATTTTGTTATCGTTCTAATTTCAACTGTAGTTGTAATGTATGTATCTGTTAATTACACTATAGCCACACAATCGACGAAAAAAGAAGGATTGTCCCAGGAGTTGTGGTGGGTTCGATTAACTTGGAACGACGCAGACTGGAGATGTACAGTCTTTAGAGACGAGTGTTGTTTCCAACTGTGTCCTGACGACAAACGCAGACGTTTCTGGAGACGTCCAGGGCAGCAAGTTAATCCTGCCCTTACTATCGCACTCCACACATGCACACAACAGGACGTTATGGTCAGGGGTGACATCTCCTTGGATAACCGGCCCCCTACTGTAGTCATTTCTGGCACACTTACAAAAGAGCGGCATCACATTCTACGACCAGTCTACAGTTCTTCTACCGTTCCTTTTGCAACACCCAGGACCTTAAATTTCAACAAGATAAAGCCCAGCCGCACACGGCACGTGTTGCTATGAATTGTCTTTCCCAACACTTCTTTGGCCAGCAAGGTCTCCGGATCTTTCTCTCATAGAGCAAATTTGGGAAGTTATGGGAAGCCGATTGAAACCATCTCGGAATGTTGACCATTAAGGCCGGGGCACACATCCGATTTTTTACGTGCGGCGCAGCTGCGGCATCAAAGCCCAACTATGCACACAAAACCGTGAAATGACGCAAGTAATCATTTCGCGCCATTTGCGATAAATATTCTATCAAAGAAAACGTGGTGGTTTCGCTTACTTGGTGAAAAAAAAGTATGTTTTGAAACAAAATAGACGTTATTAGATACAACCATTTGTTAATTATTATTTATATTCCATTTATTTATGAAAACAAGGTACTTCAGACCGGAGAAGCATGTGAGGCGAGCAGCGGTGCCGGAGGCATGTGTGCACTACTCCAATGGATCGAATGTATCTCAAACCGCACTTGTGTTGCCCCAGCGGCACCGCACGCTGAAAATCCGGATGTGTGCACCGGGTCTTTATCCGACAGTTTTAGACAATTTGGCAAGAAATTCCGCAGGACATCCGGGAATTTTTTCCGTCTATGCCACGCTGTTAGACGCATCCAGTTCAGAGGTGGACCAAAGCCTTATTGACTTCCTCCCTTTGTAATGGACAAACTCTCAAATAAATCCTTCAACTGTTCTGAAATTGCCGACCAACCGGTCTAGTGGTCAAGGTGTTGGCCTCTTGATCGGAAGGTTCCTGGTTCGAATCCGGGTCAGGGCATGGATATAAATTGTGCTGTCCTTTGTTAGGGACAATGATGGTCCACCCGCTGGGTGCCCCTTCACAAGTGACCATCACTTCTGGCTTTGTATAAGGCTACAATGACTTTGGTCAATTCTGTACTGTATTGTATTTCTGTATTGTATTATGTATTGTATTTGTCAGTGCAATCTATACCCAGCCTTACCATTGGAAATAAAAAAAAACTGTTCTGAAATTTTAGTCGTTTGTTTTTGATATGTATGTTCTTCACATCCACCAATTTTTATAGCAATCGGACAACTCCTTCTTGGTGCGTCAATCTTTTTGTGATAGATCGTATATATTTGTTTCAATTTAATGATATAGAAATAAACCCAGACATTCTTGTCTGTAGTCCATGTTAAATGAATGATTGCTTGATGACGACGTGATCAAAAACTGGTCAGTTATCTTCTAATGACGAGATATCTCGTCCACCAGAATCGGGTCAGTTTTGTTAATGACGAGTTACCTCTTCCACATAACCACCGGAAGGGTAAAAGTAAGTTCTGTTTTGCTTGTCGCAGTACTGCCACTTTCTGATTGTCTCAGCACTGCCATTGTTTGCTTGTCGCAGTACTGCCACTTTCTGATTGTCTCAGCACTGCCATTTTTTGCTTGTCGCAGTACTGCCATCTTTTGCTTGTAGCAGCACTGGCATCTTTTGCTTGTAGCAGTACTGCCCTATTTTGCTGGTCGCAGTAGTGACATATGTTGCTTGTATCAGCACTGTCAACTTTTGGTTGTCTCAGCACTGCCATCTTTTGTTTGTCGCAGTACTACCATCTTTTGCTTGTCGCAGTACTGTCATCTTTTGCTTGTCGCAGTATTGCCATCTTTCGCTTGTTTCAGCACTGCCATCTTTCGCTTGTCTCAGCACTGCCATCTTTTGCTTATCGCAGTACTGCATCTTTTGCTTGTCGCATTACTGCCATCTCTTGATACCCAAGTACTAGTTTAGGCCAGACCTACTACTTAAAGAAATGTAGTTGGAAAATTTAGGGCAGTTAATAAGTTAGTTGTTTAAAAAAAACTACGTGAAACATTTCTGAAGAGAAATTCTACCATAGTTAAATTTGGTTTTACGCCTCTTCCCGACAAACGCGAATCTCCTTTAGTATTTATTCAAGAAATTTTGGGAAAAAAAACTTTCTCAGATATCTCTCACAGAAAAAGATGCACAGCATAAACATATATCCGCTTCTGCAGACAGCGAATCAATATGCAAACCATGGCGTCTAGTTTCACTGAAATAAAATTAAGTTTCCTGTAAGAGAAAACATTGGAAAACGACTTTCGAACAGAACGTTTTCCGACCTCTGTCTTGCAGTACACTATCTCACTAAATTTATTCGAGAATTTGTTCTTTCTATTCTGCGAATTTGGAAACTTCTTAACTCCTTATTCATGACCAGCATATTTCCAAAGAAAACAATTTAACTGATCATATCCTCCAACATATGTCTGAGAAGGAATGAGAATGAAATATGTAGTCATCTCATGTAGTTGTGTTTCGTGATCCCCATGCATTTGTTAGAAGGCAATTTAAATACTTTTATCTTCTCTCCTTTCAGTACAGCAATCCGACTGCAGGGGCTGCATAAAAAATTGACTTTTAAACATTGTATTCTATAGATGGAATGGATAAAATCATTCAGTTGACTTGTATATTATTAAGTATTGTTAAGACAAAGTTGTGTTTCACATTGCAAAATTGCTTTAAGATGATTTTTCAAGAAAAACCACTTTTCAACATATCTTTCTGGAATATCGCCCCATTAGACTACCACTCAAAGACGACTTCCCTGGCACCCCCCCCCACACACAAAAAGCTGACCATTACAGAGAGGAAAAAAAACAAAAATCAGTGTGAAAGTTGACCAATGGAAATATTACTTCCTTGCATGGAAGGAGATGAGGTGTGGCTATAACAAAAAAAATGGATGGACCAAATTTGAATATTTGAATGTTATAATTTATTATCCAGTCAGAGATAGTTCTAGCTTTAGCGCATTCCTCTGACTGTGTGATTTTATTATTATTATTTTTGAATATGTTATTTTTATAACACTCACTTCTCACGAATAAATCCTTCAAGAAAAGTAATAAACAAAGAAGAAGGGGATTTATTATTATCAACCATTAAGGGCAACCCATGGCTAAGTCTATTTCTTAATTTTCTCTGAGGAATTAGGGTTGGTGTTTTGTTGATCGAAGTGGGTAGCGGCTAGGAATGTTACAAACAGTGATTTCACAATAACAGTTCTAACTGTGACTGCTACACGACCAATATCTGTGATTCGAAACTGTGATCGTGATTCAAAACTGCGACTGAATCTGATTAGTTGAATGAAATATCTCTAGCCATTCGTTGCAAAGGACTGCTTTTAATGTTGTATTAAAATGTTTGTTTTACAACTTTGTCGAAGGAATACATATCTAATTTGGAAACAGTCGTGGCTTTCTAGTATACCGTTCGAACCCCATTTTTTTCATCCAGATCTACTATAATCTTTTTTAATTTAATAAAACGCAATATGTTACTCTATGAACCTTCAATTTGAAATGAATTAAACATTTTTATTCCACCCTTAATTTATTTTTTAAACATACTTTTTCCCCTCAATAAACTCATTTTGGCAACATAAATGGTTTTTGCAGATCATATTTGTTCGATATTTTTCATATAATTATATTTTATAATTAATCAAACATTAAAATCAAGAAATATGTAGTAGAATACTTGATTATTTTACTTCTAATTGAATTCAAATTATGGAATTTTAACTATCAAATAAATAATTTACATACTTATTTTTTATCTTTAAGTCCGTTTTACTAAATAACTTTTATATAAAATATTTGTTTGTTGAAGAAAAATGATTTCATCGTAGTATGTGTAGTAAGACAATTTCCTTACATTTGATAATCTGAGGTACTGAAATATTCAAAGAACAATCCCAAACATTAAGAAATTATTCTAAATCTCTTGTAACATCCGAATTCATTTGTAGTGTTCGTGGTGTGCAAAGACTCAAGTTTGAAACATAAAAATTTTCGTTAAGACGAAAAAAACACAACAACATAAAAGTTAAAATATTTCCGCGCTTTCTGTCCGTTGTGCATAGCGCATGCGCAAAACTTTCGCCGTGAGAGAGGTCACGTATCGTCTGCTCTTGGCAAGGAGCCAAGATTTTCAATTCGTATTCTAGTAAGTACAGAACTCAAATTAAAAGAAAAATGTTTGCTTTTGCCCAAGATAGTATAGTTTATAGTCATTTTTATAGATTCTTATGCGAAAAATGTATATTAAAGATTGTCTTCGTATTAAATTGTATACATCCACTCAATTTTAGTGTAAAATTTATAATTTAGTACATAAAAATTGAGTTTCACCCCTAGAGAGTGATTAATCGCTCTCCTACAAATGAGATACGATATTGTTATGTCTGATAGTCCAATATAAATTATTACCAGCTCTAGGGTTCTGTCAGTATATCGTCAAAAAAAAGGTGAAAAAAATTGAGTCAATGACAGTACTCTACTCTTAAGGTTTGTAGAATAATCGGCTTAGAGCTTCGACTAATTCATACAGCTTTTTTCTTCTGCAAATATTTATTACTCAATTCATTATTGACTGTTTGCTTATACTAACAGATACCTATTAATTTTTATTCCAAAAATGTCATCAATTGAAATTACAAGCAGTAGATTTCAGAAGTCAGTTGTCTGCTACATATTATATTTTTATCGTAAGTAAAGACATTTTTTCCTCTTATGATGAGCGTTTGTTATTTTAACACTAAAAATGCAAATTAAAAACCGCATTTTCATAAAAATGCGATATAGTATGTGTATTAACTCGGCAGTTGAAATTGAAATATTAAATTAATGGCAGGCGTAAGTGATTTCATTATTCAAAAACTGTTTTTTTTTTAATTTAAAAAGGTTTTAAATATTTACAAAAATTAAAATAACGGAAAAGAATCATCAAAAATCTACTATAAAAATTATAACACTATTACCTAATGCTCAAACTCTTGATAATTATTTATTTCGTATTGTTACAGAAATTACGAACCTTGTTTCTTTTACACAGGTTGTAGCATAGGAAAGTAAATTTTATCTAAATATTATCCACAACTCTTTCAGCCAAATCGTCTCGTTTACCATTGTTTTACTTCCTGATATTCTTTTCTTTCCTTCAGATTTAACATAAATTTTTCTGCAATTATTACATACATTTTTCTATCAAATTTTTTTTTTTCATTTTGTTTTCCAAATATTTTTATTTTTTTTATGTTTTCCACAAATATTCTTATTTTTTTATGTTTTCCAAATTACTTTCGACAGATCAAACTTTTCTGTGAAAAATCTAGTAACTTTTGACTTGTTTAAACAATTTCTGCCCCATACTTTAGTTTATAAATCATACAATTTTTATAAAATATTGATTAAAATGTGGAGAAGTAGGGATTTATGACACACTGGAGTAAACACGGACTACAGAGGCTGTTCGTACATTTTTTAGACTATTTTGGTTAGCGGTAATAAAAAATCGTTTATCGATAATTTTTCTGAATGAAATACCATCGATTTACCCACAGTGCCATCAATCTGTGGAACTCCATCAAGACAAAGCTAGCAGTCACATATCAAAATCTACTGTAAATTTCCTAAAAGAAATGGAACAAAAAACCGGTATCAAGGCCGTACCCTTCACTGATATCCCTTCTAAATCTCCAATTGTATCACCAATGGATTTTTGTGCTTTTGGACTTTTAAAATCTGCATTATCCAAACGTCATCCCACAACCCTTACAGGACTCTGGAAAGCTGTTCAGGAGGAATGGGATAGAATATCTCTTCTTACACTTCAAAAGGCATTATTATCCTGAAAATTACGGTGTCGAAAGATAGTTCAGAATAAGGGCTATCAAATAGAACATTTAAAACACAAGAATTTTATGTAATTTAGTTTTGTGAATACAATATCCATTGTCTAAAAAATGTGTGAACAGCCTCTGTTTTGTCAACGGTCCCCAGATCAACCCCAAACACAATAGAGGGAGATATTCTCTTTAGTAGTACTTTAATATTGATATGCTGAGTGAAAGTATATAATTTATCTCTAAAACAACCAGGGAATATTCTAACGAGTAACATTTTTATTTGTTTGGAAAACACAGTCTGACAAGGAATTCCAGAGAATCAATGTTCTTACAAACAACAAATTATACGCTTTAAAAATTAAATATTCAGCTATCATAATTTTTTGTACTTGTATTACGATAATTCACAATGTATTAACTACCGCTGTAAACATCATTGTGTTGATCCTCCCTTTGAAACAGTTTCACCTTAAGAGACGAACTTTAAAAAAAAGGAGAAACTAGTAAAACGTATTTTATTCACTAGCGAAATGAAATAATCGTCTATTCCCCTTCCATGTGATTTCGACTCACTCAATTTATACTTCAGAAGCGCAAAGTTCATTTTTTAGAATTAAAAAAAACCAATTTACAAGACGTTAAAAAGAAAATTTTAAATTATAAACAAAGCCAAAAAAATAATGAAACAAATTCTAGCTCATGTTACTCTGTTTAAAAAGATAATTAAATAAATAATCAGTTATAGTTGAAGAACGGAAAAAAAATCGTCATTTAAAACAGCGAATTTAAAATGCTTCTATCTGAACCTTCCCTGAAACTGTTGAGCTTCTCTTTTTGTTTGGGAAAATGCGCGGGTATCTGGTGTGTCATAAAGCCTACTTAAGCATCCTGTTAAAATCCTTCAGAGCATTGTTTCCCAAAGTGTGGTACGCGTACCCCCAGGGGTACTTGAAGAGTTTGGTGGTGGTACGCGTTGCACCGGAGTTTCGTGGGGATATGCACTGCACTGTGCTTAGCTGCGCCTAATTCTACGTTCTCATGAGTCAAGTCAAGGCAGTCTTGTGAGGCGTGAGATGGTTCGGAGTGACACGGCGAAAATATACCACACTTCGTTACAGAAACAACTTACTTCGTTAACCCTCCGTCGGGCGCAACAGGCCTGACAGGCACAGCTTTGACATGAACTTCAATGTTTTCTTAATGATAGATTTGAGTTGAGATATTGTTGACATGGCTGGGAATGGCTTTGTAAACTAGCATACTTAGCAGATATATTCTCTGTTTTAAATTGCCTCAACTTATCGTTACAGGGCAAAGAAATTTCATTGTTTCACGTTCAAGATAAAGTGAACGCTGCCATCGCAAAACTAAAGTTATGACAAAAGAGAGTTGGTATTGTAGTAGACTCGTTTCTCTCTCTTCATGAGTGTATAACAAGTTCGACTATAAAAATTGATGCTGATACTCTCACATGCATAACACAGCATTTGGAGAGTTTGCAAGTGGACTTGAAAAACTATTTTCTTGATTTAACCAAAAGTATTGAATAGATAAGATATCGGTTTAAAATCAGCACAACATCCATGCCAGAAGATTTATCGCATGTGGAAGAAAAGCAATTGTTGGAATTGGCTTCAGACGGATTCTTGAAAAATAAACATAAGGAGAGTACTTTAACATCATTCTGGTTACAAATGCAACCTGTGTATCCGGTTTTAACGGAAAAAGTTCTAAAATACATCTTGCCCTTTCCAACTTCATATTTATGTGAAGTTGCTTTTTAAGCATTTGTAGACATTAAGGGGGTCCGAAACACAAAAATCCTCAAATTTTCGAAATTTTTTTTTATTATTTTAAGAATTTATCTGTGTTTTTCTGCTTAAAATGACGTCTAAATCCTGTTTCTATCTTAATTAGAACTAGAGATGTAATAATTTTTGTGGTGCGATATTTTGAAAATCTAACACTCTTGACAGTTGTTGTCATGGCAACAACATCTGTCTTTAAAACTTTAAATGCGTTTTTCTCCATGATACATTTTTCAAGATTTCCTGTATTCAAATTGCTATAAGTCGAAAACCGATAAAGTTTAAGGGTTGAAATTTGGAATATATCTTTTTCAAACTTTATACTTTAATTATGATTCAGCAAATTTGAAACAAATATTTACTTTTAAAAATATGACTTTTTCAAAAAAAAGTACCTTAAAAATTTCAAAAATTTTCATTTAGATATATTTTATTTTTTATTAAATTAATATTTTTTAAATTGCTGAATCAAAATTAAAGTTTATAAATTTGTGAATAATTTACTGCAAGAATTTTGAAAATGGATCAAGAATATTTTGAGTTTTAGCAATTTCAAATGACCCCTCTTTTTTTCAAAACATTTTAATTTAAAATTTTTTTTAAAATGTTGGCAAAATTTTGTGTTGTGAATTTGTTTATTAGTTAAATGGGGGTAATCAGTACAAAAAAATTTTAAAATTCTAAATTAATTAATAAAAATTTTTTTTCAATGTGTCCCGGACCCCCTTAAGTCGAAAAAAAGGAACAGACTATTGGACGTGGAACAACATCTGATATTGAAATTAACAACCAGAGAACCAAATTATGACGATCTGTTACAAACGTTATTTATAATATAACTTTTATTTATATTTTATTATGAATAATTTTAGTTCTCTTTTCTTATTATTTTATGTATGTCACAAAAAAAGAAAAAAATACATTTTGATTGTTATTAAAATACATCCATTTTTCGAAGAGGGGCACTCAGCGTTACGAAAACTATAGAAGGGGTACACATATGTCAAAAGTCTGGGAAACACTGCTCCATAGAAATCCGAATCCGTCACAGACCAACTGTCGCCCCTACCAATTCACCGATACTCAGTCACAGCTTTCACTGCTACCGAATCCCCATCCCGTTCGCAATAACCGATCGCAGTAGAAGTAACAGAATCAATATCAGCTTAGCGATATCAGTTTAGTCACCATTACCGAATCACCGTTACTCAATCACTGCTACCTAATCACTGTTATTTTGATATTTGAGTAACAGGTAAGTACTATTTTTCACAAGTATAGGTGATTGAGTAGCAGTTCTGTGATTTGCTTAACATCCAGGGATGCCTTTTCAGAGGTTTTACCTTTTGATCTAGAGGTTTCAATTCGCTTAAGAGATCCGCCTACCGTCGACAACTTTAAAAAAAAATTGTTTTATCTTTTTGCTTTTTATGTTTTTATATAGTTAACAGATGTAAAACAAAGAAATGGTACCAAAAAAAAATTATTCTTTGTTGCCATTTGAAAAAATTGGTTATTCAAGGTAAATTTTAATAAAATTTTATGGAAACTTTTAGAGCTGTAGAAAAAAATATAATATCTTAAAAGCAATTTCCTTTGTTTACAGTATAAATGTAACCACAATCTTCAAAATGGACTAAAATCTAAGAAATATTTTGTAAACATAAAAAGATATGCCATGTAACGCACATATTCATGAAAAATTTCAAAATTTGTAGCAGATTATTCACAAAAGCAGCTATAAATCAAAGAATATACTATATTATTTAAAATTTTTAGTTGATATCATAGTTAATAGTATTTAAAATGCATGTACAAAATTTCTAGTAAAAATATTAAAAATTGTGGAAGTCATTGAAAAAACAGTGGTAACTATTTTGTAAAATTATCATTTATGCATTTAAAGTTTTTGCTACAAAATAAATTATATTTTTACAAAGTAATATACAGGGTAATTACGTAGGTATCCTTATAAACTGTTAAAAGTAGCTCGGGTAATTTCTGCCATTGTGATATATATTGTGGTATAATACAGGAGAATGAAACTCGATTTTTCCTTTAATGTCCAGTTTCGAACTGACACTTCCGGTTTTATTCGACTGCTATCACTTTGCGTTTAAATAACGATATCTTTGGTTCTAAATGTCGTATAATTAAAAATGAAACAGTTTTGGAAACGTTAAAATACAGGCAATAATAATACGTAATAAAAAAAAATTTGGAATTTTCGTCGAAATTCGCTATTTTAAGGTAGGCGGACCCCTTAAGAGTTAAAAAACAAATATACAAAATTCTCAGAGGTAAAAACAGAGGCTTGGAAAAACGAACATAGGTTTATGTTTTGAGGTCTGAAGTATAATTATAACACACCGTTTGTAAACTAGCCTACATAATTTTTGATGTTTTGAGTTGGCAACACTGATTTGCTGGTTTTTCAGAAGTGATTATGATTTGCAGAGATTAACCTAGGTTCAGAGTGTTTTACGCAGTGACCATTTCTACTCCGTGTTGCACAAAGGGCAAGAAGAATTGCATAAAATCGAGGTAGGCTTAACGGAATCCACATAAGTGAAGTAGTTTCCATTATATAACCGCTTAGAGTGCCAATCGATTGAATGAATGAACATGGCGTCACAGTAGAATAATATTTATCACTACCCACATCATAGAATGTATCCAATAACTTTTCAGAAATCAGTGTAATGTTCTAAATTTCCGAAAAAGTCATTTATGCGTCATACGATGCTCTCCGTGATATTTTTAATGATAAGATTAATGTGCAGTAAATTATGTTAATGTTCACAGAATATCGTTACACAAGATGTTAATAAAATAAGTTTTACTATTTTGATGCATATGAAGCTAAATCGCATAACAGAATAATTTGGTATAAGACTTTTGAAGACAAGAAATATTTTCTTCAAAAAACATTTTAGTTCGCAAAGTCGCCAAAAGAGGGAAATGTGGCGCTATTGGAGTCAAAAACAGTCGTACCATCTTACCTTTCATGTGTATAACATATTGCTTCCTTTGTGTGGCATGGTTCCATTCCGTTTAATCAATTTAGTTACAGATGCTTCAAAAGAGTGAAAACTGTTTAATGACCACCTTGTATTTCAACACTGTTACAATGCTTAATTTTTTTAAACTTTTCTGAAAGCAAAATCTTTTCTTGGATACAATTTTTAAAGAACGAAATTACTTGTTAAGGAATCATTAATTAAAAGTTAGTGACGTTGTTAAGTAAGTGTTTGTATGCCATTCATATTATTGACAATTGAGAACAAATATATTTAACCTTAAATATTTACTAAATATACAAAATATATATAATTGGGGTTCACATTAAACTCCTACGACACATTAAACTTATATTCTTGTATACGACGGCTTGTTATCACGGAATGAACTGACTAGTTTTTATTGTGTTCTTAAGTAATTGCTTTATAATAATAAAAGAATGTGTTTTCTAAATACTTGCAACGATGAAATAAATTACTTCTAAAACTGTCTTCGGAATTTCTAGTTTCAATCCACAAATATGGCTTGAAAGGTTTAGTTTGATCTAATAAGCTTTTATCGAAAAGCTTTTTACACGTAACCCTGTAAGTGCATATGCAATCAATCCTCTTACAGGTGGTCTATCATGGATAAGAAGGTAAATCAATTTTCGCTCTATTCATTCGGAAGTGATTGATGCTAAAATGACAACAACCTATTTCTCGGAGAGGAAAAACCGTGTACCTTTTCTCTCGACAGGATAATTTTAGATATATTTCCTATAGTACGAGATGAAAATACTTACCACTGATATTCAACTGAGAACAATGGGGATCTGCTACAATACTTCGGGCTTATTATATGTTTACATATGATAAGCCCGAAGTTTCTCAGCGCTATTATATCGTAAGACGCATAAGTATTGGT
Organism: Metellina segmentata; assembly: GCA_947359465.1. Taxonomy (NCBI): domain Eukaryota; kingdom Metazoa; phylum Arthropoda; class Arachnida; order Araneae; family Tetragnathidae; genus Metellina; species Metellina segmentata. Next base: position 11,807,757 of record OX375875.1, read on the forward strand.
ACATACGAATTCTGATTATATATGTATTACAAATATAAAGGACTAGTCCTTTACATTTGTAATATAATCCAGTACTTCGTGTCCAGCACGGCATTGTCCGTGACAGTTCTTTTCGTGGGGTCAGATGTGACCACTGCAGTTAACGCTCTTCAACCATTCATTTAAAAACGTTCCAGATTAAATTTGAAAATTTGGGCTTTACACAAAATTCGCAAAATATCAGGACTTCCTGTGTGCCAAATTTCACTATCATAAAAAGGAAAAAACAAAAAATTGTGTTGGTCCAGTGTGCCAATCAAATACTTACCTACCAAAAACAATCGCGAAAACGATTTCAAAGGACGAAAAAGGTCATTGTCTAATTCGCCCATATTCGTATTGCAAAAATAAAAAGTTTCAATAGAAAAATTATTTATTTAAAGAAAATCAAATGTAAGGTATCGATCTGGTGTAAAATTTTCCGAATATTTTAAATTCCTAGAAATGTTTAATCGATCTTTAACAATCCCGATTTTACAAAAAAGGACAAAATAATGCCAGTCAAATATTTTTATTTGTTTTGCTTCCCTTTGCTCTAATCGTTTTTATGCAGGAAATGAATCTGTGATTTATTTACCCTCTTTAACGATCGCAAAGTTCAAATTCGTATGGGAAAAATATAAATGTTACAGTTAAAAAATTACTTATTTATAAAAAATCACATTTTTAGGTATCAATCTGATGTAAAGTTTTCCGCAGATTTCAAATCCGTTGAAATTTTTACTGCATTTTTAACAATTCAGTTAAGAGAAAAAAGAGCTCTTGAACTCCAGAAAAACTGTTTGTTTGTCTTGTTCGTCCGCTGAAGTAGTTGCTAGGAAAATGAAAAGGAAAAAATAAATTTTAAATCCGTGATCTCTTTATACTGATGCATTCTAAAGAAAACAATAATAATTCAATGCCAATGAATTAGTTAAAAAATGTCCTAGATTCAATTTTAAAATTAAGGCTGAACACAAAATTCGCAAAACTTTAAGAGTAGATGTGTGTCAAATTTCATTATTTTAAGTGCCATAGATTAGTCAGGACACTCCATACGTACAGCGACACATTTAAACACTTCTTTTATAATAGTAGAGATCGAGTGCTGGAAAAAATTAGAATGAAATCAAGTTACTATTATTCTATGTTGCATTGATTCTTTTGAAAGTATTTTAATTATTTAACTTTTTCATTTGTCATTAGTTTAATTTTGATATAGAATATTTGTTATTTAATAAATTATTTGTTTTCGTTTTAGCGAAATATATATGTTAGTCTATTACTTAAAAAACTTATAACCTCTTTCTTTTTCATATTACCATCACAGAGTACGCTGTACAAATGCTAAGCTCACTCCTCCATTTTACTTCCTATATAGTGTTTAGAGATACCACCATTGTTATACTAAATAGCCTTAACTGAAGTACTGAAACAAGTTGGGTACTTTGTTTGCGGCAAACGTTCCTAAGGTTACTAAACGATGAAGTGAAGATGCGTGTAAGATTAAAGAGCTTGTTTAAAACTAATATAATTGTATGTAATACAACTTGCAAATCAGGTGTCTCTCATCCAGTGCCATCTGATTTACTAGAGGGGGAATGTTTGTGAGCGCGTCAGTTAGCCAGTTTAACGTTATCCGACGCTTCCTTGAGTGCGTTACTGTTTATTTATTGGAACTTTGGAGGATTGGGGGACTATAAGAGTGTAACTACTGTCAAAGTATACACTTGAATTAATAAACACGCTAGTCACAAATCTCTATGTGGATACGGATATTTATGGACGTTTTGAAACACACTGTATAAAATAAAGAACTATGTAAACACGAAACGGGATACAGAATTTAAGGGGCTGAAAATAATCCTAAGTTGAAAGGTGCCGCTAATGAAATAAGGTTGTAAATCATAAAAATGGATTCACATAGGATTTATCTCCCCTTCATTTCAATGTTAACCGGGACTCAAGCACGCATTTCCTATAAATAAGGGAATTATATGGTGCCGGAGTGCATAAATCGGGTCAAACATTGCAACCGTTTCGCCCATGAAAATTGCACATGGCGATCTCACAACGAAACGCAAACCAGGTATGGAATTACTGCACCTTAAAATTCATAAATTTTAAATTCGTTACATAGCGAGCATTTGGCACGACGTCTATTTGAGCAATGAAACGATAACTAAACGTTAGTGCTAAATGTTTCTCATTCTAATGGGAGGACTTCAAAAACTTTAAGATTTCGGCAATAATTTTCGAATACTTAAACACACACACACATACTTTAGGAAGGTCAAGATCTTATATTTCATAACCTGAGCCATTAAAATATTTATATATTCAGATCCATAGCCCAGAATCGTCGATCGTACAAAGTTTCAAAGTAAGGTAATAAAGAAATGGGCTTAAAAAGCAATTTTATGATTTATTTAGCGAGCTCCTTGCCACACTTTTTTTCTTTTCCAACAACAGAACAACCTCCCTACGCCTCCCCAAATTACAACAAACACTTTATAAATAACACATCTTATATGTCAATGACAAAATATTTATCTTCAAAAGTTATCGACAGAATTGCAAATTCTGAAAGTATGCCTTGGTTTTAAGTAAAGTAAGTTTATTAATTTTGATGTTTTATTATAAATATGTAATACCTATTTAGCCGATAACTGTGTTTTACCTCTGTTTTTGATTTTCTGCAGCTTTCAAAATTCGGACAAAATGCCTCCAGAACAATTGCAATTGCTTGGATTTGTGTTGCAGAACACTGAATATAATTCTGCATCTGGGGACTGCGGCAGACAATTCCTAGACATTCAACCAATCAATACATTATATTTAATTAAATAGATTTTGATAGTTACGAAAGACTGTATTTTATTAATATTTAATTTATAAACTGACTTTTAAAATTTTTATATTTTTTTTTACAGTTAGACAAAAGAAATGTCGACCTTTATTTTGAAGAGTTTGGCTATCATGCCTATCATTCATCCTTAAAATACTTTTCAAGATCGTTTTTATATATGTTCTTTGGATAAGGTTTCTTCAATATTTATTTTCTTTTAGCAATATTTATAGGATGCGTCATTTAAATGCTTCATACAAAGAACTCTTAGGAAATAATCATGAAAATATTTTATTTTTGTGAGCTAGATCAGAACTCATAGCTTTGTACGATTCAAATTCCAATATCATATTTCAATATAAAGGGGCAGGCCAATTACAATGAATCACATACTACGATATTGAAACATTTTAAGTACTTTGTGTTTAAAATTCCATTCGACATTATAAATGGTACCGAGAACTATTTTTTTGTGAATCACTATTACACAAGACAATTTATGTACTGTTCAAACTTCTGCTCTTGGAACTAGCCTTCTGATAAGCAAGTTTTATAAAATAAATTACAGCTGCATTAGAAATAGCATTCCTTCTCCGAATATCTTTGGAAATACTAAGAGATGAAAAGGAATGTATTGAATGAAATCGAAAACATCACCTATTCAATTTTTTGTTCATCTATATTAAAGCTAGAATTTCCTATCGAGGAATATTCGGAACTTTCCTTTATTTACAAGAACCTCTTGTATCCAGTTTTACGATCTATGTATCCAATTTCATATACGAATATTTTTGTTTTTTAAACTCTGAATCATAAAATATTTGTATCGTTGGTGCTTACGCTTAGTTTAGATTTACGAAAAGAAATATGTGGAAACATTTCCATAGACAAACAATTATTTGGAAAGAATAAGATCATTATGATGTTAGCTCAGCGATTCAAAATATATAACATGTCAGGAAATGTCTGATGTATACCATCCAGAAATACATCAATAATCTATTTCAGGTCTGAGGATAGGAAATTATTACTATTGTTATCGTATCACTGTATGGTTGATGTTCTTTGTGAGTTATTGACTGTATCGATCATTAGTACCAGTCCTGTTTGTGGTCAGAAGTGGGCCAAATGATGTATTGATTGCCATTTCCTTCTCTTATTTCCTCTGCTATGTTGGATATTCTCTTGATATATAGTCTTATACTTATGCGATACGTCTTTAGTTTCTTATATGAATCAACAACCTTTGAAATAATAATTTAAAAAAACGTATACTTTAACATTCTATATTGCATGTTACATTTCGGAGTCTTCACTATAAACAGTACATTTAACAGTAAAAGTTAAATTAATATTAAATAATAATTAATCCACAAAAATTGAAAAATAATATAGCTGTTTTGGATTAAAGCTAATGTTAGAGTTACAGGTGATCGACAAACAGACGCAAATGCTAAAAATTTCTTAGAAAACATCTATATTCATGCAAAATTATCATACATACAGTAAAAGTATTCTCAAAAAATATTTTACAGAACAAAAGCTGGTTTTTGGTTGAATTGGATATTTGGCAAATAGGCACATCAGTCAAGCTGTGTTAGGGTATCTGACTACGTTCGGAATACTTTTTTTTTCTCAAGTGATTCAATAGCACTTTTTTTTCTTTTAAAAGTTGAATGAACATAAAAAAACACATTCTAACACAGTAAAACTCTGAAAAAAACATTTTTTTAATAAATGCCAAAAACCGATTAGTTTTGGTCAAAAAATGATGTTTACTAAAAACACTCCAATTTTCTCACTCATCACAATATTAACATAAAACTTTGAACTAAGACTCTTATATATATAAGCTAGTGGCTGAAGCTGGATATAAGATAAATTTTATTCTAATCTGGAAAAATAAGAGATGACGTACAAACTATATGAATTTCTGATATTTTTCTATACAACATAACAACGAAGTGACTGACAATTTTTTTCTATTAAAGATAGTCATAAAATTCAGCTTCAGGCCCTAAAATATACATATAAGAACCATAATGCCAAATTTCAGAAAATATATTAATTACGTTTTTTGGATATCATTGTAAACTTACAATGATTTGGTTAAAAACAGCATTCAGAGAAAAAAGGATTTAAAAATAAAAAAGCAATTTTTTGAATACTAATCTTTTTCTATTAGCTCTAAAAATAAATGTTGGCTGGAACATAGTACAACTAAAAATCATAAACTGCTCTTAAAATTTTTAAATCCTGCGGAAAACCGAAACCTGAACCAACTTCCGTCGCGTAAACACCACATCCGGTTTGAAAAGTTTGCATCAAGGTTTTTTCAAATTGAAATATCTCAACTTCTGTTTTCGTTAGAGACAAAACAAAAAAAAAAGTTTTGGAAAGAACAAAGTTCATGTGTTAAGTATAGTAAATTTTAAAAAATTCAAAATTTTGGTCAAAAATTGACCTGAAAAATCACCACAAACAATGGAAAATAAATGGTCATTCGAGGATAGTGACACAGTAGAGAGAAATATACCAAGGAAGGAATCGAACCTGTCAAGATGAAACTGCACCACTTACAACTCGCAGGTTACTTGATCTGGGGATCTCATCGACTGAGCCACAATCTCCATGCTTAATAATAGGAAAGGAAAACGTTTCAACGTGGATTTTATTTTAGTCTACTTTGAAGATTGCTTACCTCCAACATCACAGCGTGAAAAGCTAATAGTATCATATAAATCATGTGATGATGTGAAGGACAAAGCGAAATCCGATTGAGGAAGGAATCAATAATTTAGTTTCATATGGTGTCACCTTCGAGCGAAAACTCACGAACTAACTTTTTTCCTCAAAAACGAAATGCCAGTATTTATAATAATGAAAAATACATAGTCACATTATTAAGTGTTTAAAATGTATCTACACTATCAAAATGCATATTATTATTATTTTTTTTGTACAGAAAATTAAAAGTTAGTCTTTAAACAGATGCTCAGTAAAAAAACAAAGATTTTTGTTAGTTTATGAGTTTATTCTCAGAGCCGACGAAGTATTTATGAATCTGTATAGCGGTATTGAAGAAATATTATCGCTGAGCCTCATAAAGCATGTAGATATTTACCTCTCCTGGTGGTTGTAACGACGGAATATCTAGTCCTTAGCAAAACTGGCTTAAACAAGTTGGACTAAATATCTTGTCATTGGAAGATAAAACTGACCTAAACATGTTGGACAAAATATCTTTGTCATTAGAAGAAAATACTATTTATACTTGTATCTATTCATCATCAAACCAATCGGCAATATCTTGAGGTCAAGATATGTCGCAATTAGCAAACTTAAAATAAGCCTGAATCGGGGACGAGTTATCACTATTTTACGTGTAATAAATTGAATGACTTTCAAGAACTCCCCTTCATATTCGATAGCCGACCCAACGGTCTAGTGGTTAAGGTGTTAAACTCTAAATAGGAACATTCCTGGTTCGAATCCGGGTCTGTGGATGGATGTTTGTAAGCATATGTTGTAGAGGCAGCTGGTGCACCTTAACCTTTAACTACTGTCATGGGTCTCACATACCCCGAGTCATTTTTGACAGGTCGTTTCCACCCCTGAAAGTGTATATTGGTCCCTGTCCTATTCAGTACCTTCCTACTACGTCCAACCGAAGCCACATACCAAGACTGGTTTGGCTACCCCAACTATTTCGTATTTTACACTATTTGCATTTCCCGTGTGGTCTCTTAGACCCCTTCACGGTATTTGCGTTACCGTTCTTGTTGAATGAAACCGTCTAATTTTGAGTAGGGAATTTCGGCAGAGAGCCTAAAATGGCAACAAACTTCACAAAAAACGACCTGTGTATTTTACACAAAACGAAATTCAGGATATTGTTGATAATTGGTCGGAAATAGAGTACTGGAACAGTGAAATTTCGGATAATATTATTGAATGCGAACACGAAACGGATTCGGAAATTTATGCAGGTGAAGATGAAGACAATTCAAGAAGAATATTTCTAAGGAAAAAATAATAACCTAATCGTGCCGTTAGAACACCAAAACACAACATAGTTTTACGTTTCCAGGGTTGAAACGTCCTGTAAAATTAGTTCCGAAAGCTGAGCCTGAAGAGACACAGAATCTACTTAACTTATAGAGTAAAATAAAATATATTTCATGTTAAGAATGGAATTACCCAAATTTAAAATGTATAAATAATAATTATCTAAAGAATCTTTCATTAATATATTATATTAATCAACATTATACACACTTTAGTGAGCGACGTCTGATAGACCCCGCCACACTTGTTACGAGACGTTTTGTGACACAGCAGTTAAGGGTTAAATCTTTCGTTGCTGAAAGTCCTTCCGTTGGGTTGGTTTGGGAGTTTGGAGAGTGGGGTTTTAGCTCAGGTGTTGCCTCGTCATCTGACCGTGGTTCAAAATTGATCTCGGACCGTCGTCAATAGCCCGTGGTGCTGCTCCAGTGCAACGTTAATTAAAAATTACCTATCATGTTCGATTCTCCCTGGGTTTATTCTTCTTTTTCAGTACGGCTTTGTTGGCGATGTTTTTTGTGTTTGATGTATCGTGGCCAAATATGGACCTTGCGGCACGAATCTCATAACCAATTCACCATCATTCAAGAGGTTTCACTGAATTCGAAGGAACCTCGCTTCGTTAACAATATTTCCTTTTCGAGCAATTGGCAATGTAATAAAAAAAAAGCAAAATTGGCAGTGTAATAAATAAAAATTGACTAACAAAATATTTGATGGAGTATTATTGTGTACAACAAATTCAAAGAAATGAAATTGTAATATCAATAAGCAAAATGTGTAATATTAAAGAAGAAAAAACTTTTAAATGTACAAATCAAAAAGTTTTAGATTCCAGGCAAATATTGTAATAAATAAAGCCTGGGTTGAATTTAAAGACAAAACCGAATTTCGGTATTTGAGGATTGATATTTTTGGTAAGTAATTTCAAGGATCTAGAAACTCTACTGAAGGAACGAACAATTAAAAAAACTACATCAGCATCAATGGTGTAACTTACGATGCACAATTATTTTCTCTTCCACGAAAACCAAGTGCTGGACCGTTACCACCTGTTGAGTGACGTCAGGCGTCCAGGACCAGAAGATCTCTGCGGCTGCACCCTTGTGTCTGTCCATCATCCTTCTTTCTGTAAACATGTCAAAATCACTGCACGGATCCTACTCGTCCAGATGCTTCATTTTTGGGTATGCCGTCAGCTGAATAATATCGAATGTTTATATTGAAGATCTAATAACAACATTCTACAACCCCAAACCGACTCGCGTCTATTTTGATCATGTTGAATCGAAATTCTAATCGCATTTAAACTAAAGAATGAAGGTGGGGCCGATGTAGCTTAGTTGGAAGAGTAACGTTATAGCAACCAGAGGGTTGCGAGTTCAAATATCGATCCAACCAAAAACCTTCGTTTTTTCTGGTCCATAATATCTATTCTCCATTCACCGTCTCGAAAAAATAATCAAATCTACCTCTCAGCTGAAATAAAACAACTTATCTAAAAACGAAATAGAATTAAAAAATCCTGGCAAAAAATTTGAGACTCCGTTTTTAAGTCCTTGCTCAATAAAACTCAAAAACAACTTCAGAAAAACATATATTCCCATTCTGAGGATTCCTGGAAAAGTAGTCTTAAGTCACTAATTACTGAAGACAAGTCAATATGGAACACAGCTTAACATTTCCCGAAAAAGAAATAATATTACCCCTCACCATTCCTCAACAATTTGCTGTTTCAGATATTGATGATATCCGATAACCTTGAAGAATAATGCAAGGAATACGATAGTAATCATCCCAAAACCAAAAAACATTTTTTTTAAAGTAATAAGGAGTTCTATAAAAATAATAATAAAAAGCTTACGAAACTATTACTATCCTTCCATTCGAAATGATTATCAATATTCAAAAACGTAAAATCAAAAAAGCTCCTGGAATTGAAATAATCGCTAACAAAAAGGTTCAAAATTGACCCCTCATAATTATCCTTATCTTTTCTCAGATTATTAATACCTTTTTAAAATTCTAACTCTTTTTTTATTTCCTGGAAAACAGCAAATATTTTCCCTATTTTATAAAATCTGATAAACCTTTTTAAATTCCCAACTAGTCACAGACCAATCTCCTTACTTCCCACATCACGGGAAATCGCAGGTCGTTCTTGGACACTACAAGTAATTTATTTACATGAACCACATCATGATTCCTCAACAGTCTGGCTTCATCCCCCACCTCTTCACTAACCACCAACTACTGAGGGTCGTTGAATACATCCATTCAGTAAAATCATACATGAAAAGAAGACACACCATGTGCTGCTTTCTTCGACATTGTCAAAGCATTTAACAGTCTGGATTCAATTCCTAATCTATAAAATGATCCAATACAATTTCCGCCGACTGTATAAATTACCATATTTCTTTCTACCGTACAAACTGAAATTCTACAGTCAAAATTGATAATCACAAGTCAACCAAAAAATATATATGCTGGAATTCCGCAAAGATCCAAGCTCGGCCCCTTTCTTTTAAACTTATACTTGAATGGTATTCCTCAAACAACGGCAACACCAAAATTAGTTTGCTCAGAGATGATACAAAATTTTTTATGGAAAATCAAAATTCAAAATTTCTCCTCAAAGACCTTAATTTATACATATCCTATCTCGAATCCATCCTGCCTTGTCAGATGGAAAATCAAACATTTATTATTACCCCTTTATTAACCCAGGCATACTTTCAGAATTTGCAATTCTGTAAAAAAAATTTAAAGTTAAATATTTTGTCATTGACTTTCTAGAAGATGTGTTATTTATAAAGTGTTTGTGCTAATTTGGGCGGTGTAGAAATGTTGTTCCGTACCTAGAAAAGAAAAAAAAAGAATGTCAAGGAGCGCTTTGCACTGCCAAACATTGGAACTTATGTTTAAAAAAATCAATAAAAATTTTAATAAATTAAGGAAATTTGCAAAGACTTTGTTCTGCGACGCACATTGCAGTTTCAAGCACTTTCTGCTCGCGAGATGTTTACACATTTGCGTCCGAAGAAAATGGTAAAAGCTATGAAAAGGTTTAAACAATATTAAAAATTATTTTTCGTACACTTAATGGATGCTTACATTTTTTTTTATGAAAGAGAACTGATTAGTCTGATCATATTTCAATCAACATTTAACTAACTCTGCCTGAGAAACGCCTTGTTGATTCTGCTTCCTAGCAATAAATGAACTCAATCTAGCCTTTTCAAACGGCAGCTAAATTGAAACTTCTGAAGGATTTTACTAATTTTTCACTCTAGTCTTTTTTTAGAATGTTTGCTAAACGTAGAACAAAAACTAAAACCGAAAATGTTCTCTCTCTGAATATTTGTCAAATAGTAATAATACTTTCCCAATGTATATGCCAACATACTTGATGTTTAATGAATACTTTTCAACGTAATAAGAATTCCATGGCATTTAGAAAACAAAAATGTCTCGCAAATATTTGCTAAAATAAAAAGTTTTCCAAAGAAATTATTTAAACTTAACAGCTTTTTGCAATCAATACGTTTAGCACCCGTTCTAAATAATTTTCTACGAATCTTCATACAAAAAATAAAATAAGTACTGAAATTGCCTTGTATTTTTACTTCAAATAGAAATTAAACACTCATTGTACTTTTAACAAACTTAAGTGGCAGAACTCAATGCATTTATTAAAGTAAAGAGTATCACTTGGCAATTACTGAAATGAAATAGGTTCATTTATGTTTTCATTAATAACATAGTTACACGGATATTTACTATAATACAGTAGTTCCACGGATACGAACAGTAGTAAAACATTTTACACTAAAATTTAATAAAGTAAAACTTGTTCCGTGACCGAAATTTTTGACAGACTCTTACAGTATTTTTTATTTACAGAGTGCCAATGACTCCATTCAGAAGCAAATAAAAACATTCCTCAGGGAAAAATTGACCTTAGTTTTCCCATCATTTGCTAAACTGACGTTACTATCAGCTGGGTCATTACTCAGCAGGACTCGAGGGCACATAAGACCAAAAAAGTAATGCAAACACTTTTTCTCGATAAAGAGACGAAAGGAAGGAAACATGCCCCCAAAAGAACTAACCTAGTATTTCTGTTAGAGGTCATCGAGAAGGGTGATAATGCCGTTCATTTCCCTCTCTGGACGTTGGGAAAATCAATTTCTGCCGGCGTGTGTTTTTGACTTGGAGTACTACTTGCAAAATGCGAGACGCTTTTACTGTTGACATCCGTAAGTACTAGGTCATGTGTACTCCTACGATAGATCTTCAGAAAGTAACTCGCTGATAACTTTCCACAGTGTGTGTGTGAGCTTGTCATCTATGTCAGCTTTAATAACTAAAGAATTTTGGGACGTACAGAGTGACATTTTATCTACCTTGTGGGTATTGGAAAGAGATGTATGATTGCGTATCATTACAAACACTGAAGTAGTGAAAAAATAAAGATGTGTTGTTTCGCCGTGTTACATATATGTACAATATATATGTATATATGCATCACGTGCTGTAATTACACCGGCAACCCTTCTGGACATAATTTCAACATGATTTGATACACAGCTATGGATATTTGTGTCCCTTACTACAGCAAGAATGTCACCAGCTTAGCTGTAGATTTCGGACGTGGTTCCTTGGTCCTTTAGCGTCGCTCTAACTCGTACCACAAATGTTCTATGGGGTTTAGGTCGGGACTCTGAGCAGGCCAGTGAAGACGTTTTACATCCATATCTTGATATCACTGCTTTGTAGAGGCTGCAACATGACATGGAGCGTCTTTGTCCTGGAAGTAACATTCGTTCATTCCCTAAAATTGCCAGAACGTAGGAAGAACCTGACTGTCCAAAATTTTCATGTAAGCTACAGCGTTCAATTTACCATAAACAACAAAGCAAAGGTCCTAAGCCATACCACGAAAAGCACCACCAAACAAGTACACCACCAACATCGAACTTGACAGTTGGAACAAAGCACTCGGGTAACAGACGTTCACATTGCATTCGCTAAACGCAAGCACTCCCATCCGACTGGAAGATTGTGTAACGTGATTCGTCGCTCCATAAAACAGTTTTGCAGTGATCCACAGTCCAGTTGCGATGTTGCAAACACCAAGCGAGTCTGCCGGCTTTGTTGGATGGTGTGATGTCTGTTTGAGTGCTGCAACACATCCGTGGATATTGAGGGCGTGCAGTTCTTTCCGAAAAGTATTGGGGTACACCGTAACCCTTACTGCTGTTGAAACTTAAAGTTGATTCGTCATATTGATTCAAAATTACGTGGTGTTGCCCTCTGAACTCTCTCGCGTTGCGCTGGATCCCGTACGATGGCCAATAGCCAGTTGTGCTGCTCCAGAGTGCGACGTTAGTTAAAATACCTAAATATCTACCCATTTCTGGAAGGTAGGTTGGTATTTTTATTCACGTACTGGAGCAACAAGCAACACAACAGGTTATTTTATCGGCGAAGGTCCAAGATCAATCCCAACGGGAAAGATTCGAGGAAAACACTGCGTAATTTTTAACCTCAATCTCCAAACTTCCACACCACGACAATATGAGGACATTGAGGCCATGACAGATCTAATGATCTAACGTACATCATCCCGCTTTGTACACGTCGGTCTTTGACTTGATTCAAACTTGCAACCCTCCTGTTGCTATTCTTATGCACTTGAAACCAAACTTTTTTTTTTAATGGCGGGCACTGGACTCTATTTTTGTCCACTACAACGCCGGAAGTGATGGTCGAATACTTCCAATGGCAGACACTAAGGACCTGTACAAGGCCGGAAGTGATGATCACTTGTGAAGGGGCCCCCAGAGGGAGGACCATCATTGCCCCTAACAAAGGACAGCAAAATTTACATCCATGCCCTGACCCCGGATTCGATCCAGAGGCCAACACTTTAACCACTAGACCGGTTGGTCGGTCCAACCAAACTACCGTGGCCCATAATTGGAAGGCTACATGGCGGATGGACAGCTTTCAATTTCTCTTGTCTTACCTTGTTTCTTTTTCAATTTCCTGAAGTACTTTTGGTAATACCCTTTCTATTGTGTATTTTGGTTTTCATTTCTGCATGCCGTTAGAAATAATAATAAAAACGCTTTGATTTAACATCCACACTTAAAGATAATATCTATCCGCTCAAAATAAAGTCATTCCCTATTAAGAAAAAATATCAGGGCATTAAAGGTAATCCACCATCGCGTGCCATTATTTTAATGGTATTTAGCTTAACGTAAGTAAAGTAAAATCCATGGGCGAAGCTCGTTTTCCTTAGTACAAAGGTTTTCAAACGAGCGAGCGGCTTCCAAGGGAGCTTTAATGTTTCGTCAACCTAGACCGATTACACTATCGTTTAGTATGTACGTTTGTGTTTACCGAGATGTTAAGTGTTTCTTGAAATAAAAATCAAGAATAAAGCTTTTGCTGTTAAGGGTACTTTATAAAATATTGATGGGGCCGAAGGGAATTTACCAGGGTTTATTTAAATATAGAAATACAATCTATAACACAAAAGATCGACGCACCAAGAAGGAGCTGTCCAGGAATTATGCCGGGCTCGAGCGACTTGGAATGGCACTCACTGGGGACGTATAGTCTTAAGTGACGAGTGCCGTTTCCAACTGTGTCCTGAAGACAACCGCAGAATAGTAAGAAGACATCCAGGGAAGCGTGGAGATTCTGGCCTTACTATTGCACGCCACACATGCCCACAACAGGGTGTCATGGTCTGGTTTACTATCTATCTTGATCGCCAGACCACTTTTGTGATCATTCCTTACACACTTACAGCGGTACGTAAGCTACATTCTACTGCCGGATGTGTTACCGTTTCTTTTGAGACACCCCGGACTTTCTTTTCAACAAGAGAAGAAACTCAAACGGCACGTTTTGCTATGAACTGTCTCCAAGCATTCCCAGCACTTCCTTATCCAGCTAGGTCTCTTGATCTCTCTCCCATAGAGCGCGTTTGACAAGTTATGTAAAGGTGACTACAACCATTTCGCACGACAGTTGAAACAAATTTGGCAAGAAAATCTGCAGAACACCGTCCGGGAACATTTTCAACCCATGCCACGCCAGGTGACGACTTGATTCCAGGCTAGAGGTTAACCCACGCCTTAATGAATTCCTCTCTTTGTAACGGTCTGAAATAAATAATTCAATTGTTCTGAAATATTAATCGTTTGTTTTTCTATGGATGTTCTTCATATCCACCTATTTTTATCGCAATCGGACAACTTCATCTTGATGAGTCAATTTTTTGTTTGTTTTAGAGAGTCCTATTTTGACATATTTTTATTTTGCAATTATGAAATTAATTACTCACATTTATTTCACTTTTCTCTTTGAAATAACCAGTATACTATGTTAACACTAATTACACTTCAAATTCAATTATAGTTTCGTAGTATTTACAACAAAAGCAAATTAATTCTGGCGACGCAGAACACAAATATACCGATCTATTACGTCACGCTGCCATGAGCATCGATTGATCCTCCAGTTCCACCATTTATTATGGTCCGTAAATGGCATCTGTGCGCTACCAATCAATACCTATGCCGTTGCCACGCCCCCGGTAACCCCATCGTTATTACGAGTTAAAATCGTCGCCCACAGTTATGTCATGTCCCACAGCTAATCTCTAACGTTTCAAAAGACTTAGTTCTACGTCTCAGAACCACGCCATGTTTCTGTTGTTCTCGTACTCTTGCATTTGTAAAATTCTGAGAAAGACAAAGCAATTTGCAATATTTTTTACTTCTCCCTTTGTTTAAAATAAACATTTAAAATGTTAAACAATTAATCGAAGACAATTTTGCAAAAATGAATTCGTTTATTTATGTTATTTAATGCAATAGAGCTTCTGAAACAAAGTAAAGAGAGCTGTGAACCATAAACGTTTGAAATAAATCAGCTTTAGTTTATAAAATGCAGCACACACATGCAACATTAGGTTTGGTTTAGTTTGGTCATTCATAATCATTGTTTGCTACACGTGAGTAAACTAAATTAGGATCTACTATATCTTATGGCTGAACAGATATCCAAATGTTATTTGTAAAGACTATTAATCAGGACAAAGTGCTGATAGTATTTGGTGATGTCTTATCAAATAACTGAGTCCCAATTAGCCACGGTTGTGTAATGTAATTACAACCCACTACTTCCTGTATGAGTAATGGAGTTTTGCAATCACATAATCCTATCTGCTGTTCAACCTCACTGACTTTCAATGGAGCAGTGTATCGTTATTGAAGAAAAGAAGATTGTCCGTTAAAATAATAATACATATAAGAATAAAGTTTTAAACGATTATAACACAATGCTAAACCTAGGTAAAATTGTAAAGCGTTTACTGTAGGAATACATCATGGCAATAAATGAGCAGTCACGCAAAAAATTCACGAACCAGTTCCCGTCATTCGTGTAGTTTTAACAGTGAGAAAATTCAAAGATGGGATTTGACAGGAACTTACATCTTCTATAAATTCAAATTCATAACATTTGCATAAGGGGCCGTCTTCACATTAAATTGAACTCCAACTCCATAATTTTCAATAGGAACCTGCTATATGAACTCACAATTTCAAATGTACATCAAAACTTAACATGAGATACCAAACTTCATGTCATTAAGTCTTACTTTTTCGAAGTAAGGAGGACAGAAATATTGGAGCTAATAATGTTAAATCTGTTTCTAAGACTTTTATGGATATCTTCCTAAATAATGTTTCTATGTCGCTGTTATTTTGTACCATGTTACTGTTAAACAACCCAAACAAAATCCACCTAATATTTTATTTAAAAAATAGTTTATAATACGTGAGAATAATTATTAATTGGAACCTTTTTATATTTTAATGGAAATCCATTCAAATGGATTTCTAGTATGGCCATGCAAAATTTCAGCTAATTTCGATAATTAGTTTTTGAGCTACATTAAATTTTTCAATAACTTAAAATATGGCTGATTTGAATTGTCTTTTGAATTAATTAAAAAATTAATAGTTACAAAGTTTCACTAGCTAACAACCTTATTTTATTTAAAAAGGTTTTGTCACGTATATTTTATTTCTTTTAGCTAAACGGAATCCTTCATCCACTAATCTAAGCACTTTTAAAGGAATTTGGTCAAAAGCTACACAGATCAAACCTTTTATACTATGACCGGTCCTGCAGTTGTACCATGATCGCGCAAAGAAACATTTTAGACAACTACCAGTACATCAATTGTACCTTGAAAGTTATAAGAATCGCGCCAAGAAAGAGTTTTAACTAAGGCCGCGCGTTACAACAATTTTACCCCTTGAAAGTAATACGAAGCGCGTTAATAAAGAATCGCTCTTGTTCTATCTATAACCGTAGTCAAAAGATTAAGAAGTCGTCATCCAGCGATTCTTTCCAGCGATATTGAACACACAATATATTGCATTTAATTAATTAAAAAAAAAACCGAGAACATTTATTTTTGATATTTAAAGAATGGAACACACATAAGAGTATTTTAACACATTGCGATTAAATTTAGGTTATTCATGAAACGTATTAATCAGTAAAAATAAGATGAGAACAAACTTGTCGCATTTCAACTTTCAAATCTCTACTCTGGATTATAATACTTCCAAATATACTTTAAAACGATGATTCGTTTACAAACAGAACACATATTGATAATACTTAGAAATGTTCAAATCAGAACATATTACGTTGAATTTACTCACGTGCACAAACTCATAATTATAAATACAATTAAAAATAAAACAACATTTTTGTTTCTGCTATTGACAACATACCAAGTATTAAAGTACATTATTATTACCTGTTGGCATTTCTCTGCATTTGTAATTGGAGTAAAATTGTTTCTTTCAAATTAATTCCCATCACTGAAATTTCTTTAATTAAAGATTTTGAATTATATTTATATAGTCTTGAAAATGTTAGAAAATTTTCACATTTTGGAAAGAACTGAAGATGAGTTTAAGCATAAAGAGTGAGAATTGAAAATGCATATATTTAATTTTTGGAAAACATTTTCACCTGATAAAGCAATCTGAGTTTGACTGATGTCTCTTTCGGAGATAGATTTAGGTTTTGAAGCCAATTATAGAAAGTGTATTGGAGCAAAATTTATAAAGAAAAGGAAGCTTTGGCGCATGGTTTGAGTTTTGAAACTGATTGTGAAACATGTATAAAAGTGAAGTTTTAAAAATTAAATATTTTGGGATTGAAATGCACTTTAAAGCAAATTGTAAAAAAATGCGTTGAAGCGAAATTTTGAAAAATAAAATGTTGTAAATTCAAAATTATTTGCTTCCCAGACAGCAAAATCAACAATCACAGCGTATGGATTCAAGCAAAATGCGATTCATGTCTATATTATTCTTACAGGCACAAAGCTGAAAGAGCATTGTGCTAGGATTAAGCCAATAAATTCATATGACAATTCATTGACATACTCTATCCAATGAATACCCCAAGGGATGAAACGTCCTTTTAGATTAAGTCCAAGTATCCCTGACCAAACCTCTAGAGCTCAAGTCCTTAAGAGACAGCTAAATGAATTAGTAACATCCGTTTCATCTTTACTTAACTGTCTTCCTAATTATGATCTCTACGGGCTTAAGGTAAAAACCGGGAATTGCCAACTACTCTGATAGCCATTAGTCGAGTCGCATTTGTTTAATGATCTTTTATGTGCTTGGGGAAAAGAAAGACAGCATTGTATCCGCCAAGATGTCGATTTCAATGGTAAAAATTTGTAGGTTGTGTTGAAGACACAAACAGAAGGTTTGATGAGAATCTCGGGCTTGATGTTGAATTATAGAATGAATGAAGCAAATAAAAAGAAGTTTTAACGGTTGTTTATTTTGAATACTCAACAAGTAATTTACAGTTTGATACTAATATTGAAGGATAATTGTATTTTGGTAGTTTAGAATGACAATACTTACGCAGTTGTCACTCCAGGCAATCCAAAGTTACACTGGCCCAAATCCTGCCCAGCACCGCAAACTAGCGACATACACTAGTGGATAATACAGGAGGCACATCTGAAATATAACGCCTATTCAAATTTCGCTCTAAACGAATAAGAGTGGCATTACTAAGCGCCACTATGAACATGAAAATCACATTTGCTTTAAATAAGTGATGTAAACTTCATGAGCGTTATTTATCGTTCGGATTGGGCATTGCGAGCTAGATTTGAGTTAAGATTGCCTTTAATGAGAAGATGGCAGTTTCAGCATCTTACTGAGTTTGAACGAGGCCGTGTATTAGGGTAAAGAGAAGATGTATTTTCTTTTCGCTATATTGCAGAAATACTTGATAGGGATGTATCCACTGTGCATGATTATTGGCAGCATTGGTCACGGGATGGTACTGTCTCAAGAAAACCGGGGTCCAGCCACACACGTCGCATGGTTTTGGAGCCTCGTACTGCAGTAGAAATTCGAGCTTCTGTTGGCGCCAGAGTGACACAGTGAAATGTAACAAATCGATTACTTGAGGGACAGCTTCGAGCCAGACGCCCTGTAACATTCATGCGACTAACTGTAAATCAATGCCATCTGTGACTTCTGTGGTGTCAAGCTAGAGCTTATTGGAGGGCAAAGTGAAGATCTATTGTGCTGTCAGACCAGTAACGTTTCTTTTTTGGTGACAGTGATGATCGGATGTTAGTTAGAAGGAGGCCAGGTGAGTCCTGCTTCCTAGTCCCGGGAACCAGAATAACTTGGTTCTCAGGAGGAGAATCCAAGCAGTCTGCGACGTAGACACACTGGACCTACACCAGGAGTTATGGTCTGGGGAGGAATTTCCTATGACAACAGGAACACTCTCAGCATTATCTCAAGCACCTTGACAGCCAATTTTACGTCAGACTGGTGATTGAACCGGTTGTGCTGCCATTCATGAGGGTGAAAAGTAGGTAAAACAAGTTAATAGGTAATGTTGAAGAGGGTGTATTCCAACAGAATAACTCTAATTCACATTGCTGACACCCAACATGCGCTATAGTGTCGATATGATGCCTTGGCCTGCGAGTCCACCAGATCTTTTCCCCATCGAGCACGTATGGTACATTATTGGACGATAAATACAGCGTCATGCACAACCAGGACTGACCGTTGCTGATTTGTGTGACCACGTGCAATATGTATGGAACTCCATCCAACAAAATGACATACGGTACCTGTGCAACACAATGAATGCACGTTTACATGCTTGCATTCAAAATCGTGGTGAGTACAGTGGTTATTAATGTTCCACCATTTCACATTTGAAATGACTCTTCTCACGCATACTTTAATCTATGACCTTGAAACGTAAACAAATATGTTACCTATAGAAATGCTTTTTTTGAATTTCATTCCTCTAATCTAACTTCTTATGATTTTATATTCCGCCAGTGTATTTCGAATCCACTCTCCGCTCTCAGTGCAGCCAAGTACTCTTCACGAGGACCATGTTAGGAAAGGACATCCTTTGTTAACTCAACACTGTATTTATCACCTGGATATTTATTCTAGCTTTGAAATCGTAAGACAAAACAATTGTAACGATCAATGTTTAATGCATGCCCCAGTAGTGTACCGATTTTAAAGACATATTCACGTAAAAAGTGCTTGTAGTCATCCTGCTGATTATGATGGTGAATTTCGTGGGAAAACGCATCGGGGTGTTTGTATCCAAACTCGATGTTTGTGTTTATTAACAAAATAAGAAAAATTAGGGTATTTCTTAAAACAGTCTAAATCATATCTACTAACTGTTTCTGATTGTGTGTCTACTTATAGAAGGATGTATACGAACGAGAGTCGTTAGGAAAGTAATACCCGTTTGAGCATGCACACCACTGTGAAAGTGGAAGGTGCACCGGTCAAGGTTAACCAGTTTTATGGACTCGTCTGTCAATTATTTACTGAATTACATATTAAGAAAAAAATATTGTATATTAAGTTAGTGAAAAAATATTAAATAAAAAGGCTATTCTTGATTTGTAAGCAAATTAAACTTCTAAGAAAATAGAGCGTACCGCCAAATGTGGAATGAGATCCGTGATCATATTTCTAAGCGCAAAGAATGTGCGACTAAGCGAAATTTAACGTGAAATCAAAGCAGTGTGTGTGATATGATGATTGAATCATGTGTGCGTCGTTGGTGCCGACATTTTAATGAAGGAAGAGAGAACGTTCATGATGAGGAGGGATATGGCCGCCCAAGTGTCAGTACGCATGAGCTTGTCAAGTCTGTCGAAAATTTCTCAAACAAGATTGGGTTATGACTTTGGATGTAATTCATGTTAAATTTCACACTTGTCTCACACATCATTTACAAAAGGGTAACAGATCCCCTCAAATGCAGAAAATTTTGTTCAATGTGGGTGCCCCGCATGCTCAATGACGTCCACAAAAGCAAATGGCTACAGCATGAAACTTTTTGGAACGCTACTGAAATGAAGGATAGGAGTTTCTTTCTCATATTGTTACAGGAGATGACAGTCTATGGAGTGACAAGATGCTCGTACACCAATCATGCCGATATGGACCAAAAAAGTTTAAACAAAGAATCTCGATTCGTAAACTCATGGCAACGGTCTTTTGGGGCCGTCACGGAATATTGCTTATTGAGTTTATTCTACTGGAAGCATGAATAAACGCCGATATACTGTGAGACATTAAAGAAGCTAAGGGGTGCTATTCAGAATCGAAGACGTGGCATGGTCCTCTTGCATGTTGTCTAGTAGTGTGGTCCTCTTGCATGACAACGCATGGCCTCACGCAGATCCGAAAACAAACGCAACAGTTGATTAACACGTTTCGTTGGGAAATTATTGACCACCTCCCCACTCTATTGCCCGAACTTAACCACCACTGACTTTCATTTGTTCGCAAGACGTAAAGAGTTTCTGGGTAGGAAACCTTTTGCGAATCAATGAGATGCCTAAAGACGTTGTTACTATTTATCCCAATGGACTGGCGGCAGAGTAGTATGACGCTGGTATTCAAAAGCTCGTCAAAAGATACGACAAATGTTTAAATTTACAAGATGGCTATGTAAAAAGGTAATACAAGGAATGAAAATGTAAAGTAAAAAGTGTGGTAGAAAAAATTAAATTGGTCTGTATCTTATTTAAAAACGAGCATTACTTTCAGAACGACCCTCGTAATTTTATTCATTTTGTGACACATAAAGATATATAGCACTGCTCCAAATGACATATTATCTGAAAATAACAGTAGTTAAATATTGCGAGCTTCAAGAAATTACTGAATATAGATCTAATCATACTCACCTTTAGTCTTGAGAATAGAGGACGTTTGTTTCACTAAAGAGTCATGATACATCTAATTAAAACATTTTTAACACCAGACAGAATACAAAAATGAATACAGCCAATTGACCATTTATATTACCTCGTGTTCGTCTTTATTAATCATATTTGAAATAATTAATATCAGAATATCAATATGATTAAGGATTTATGTTGTTGCTTTTTATATACTGTGCAGCAAAGTACACTCATTGCCATAAAAATTTGCGCACTAAGAAATAACTGTGGGATCGTAACGAAACATGGCATGAAGGTACATGTCGGCCAGATATGCAAATGATTAGAAATGCAGAGTGATTGCACATTGCATAATGCCACTAAAGGGAGCTGAACTTTGTTCTCCTTGGAGTATAAAACAGGTAAGCAGAGCTTGTTTGAGTGTACTTAATCTTTTGCAATGGACGCGCTGAGGTAGATATGCCGTTACGCCGCCATCGAAGACGATATGAGCAGCTGTCAGAGTTCGAGAGGGGAAGAATCATCGGGATGATGGAAGCTGTGTGGTCAGTAGGGTGGAGCGAAAAACACGAATTTCGGAAATTGAAAACGCCTATGGTAGGAATAGTTGGGGACTACCATGCTTATTTATAATACAAAATATGAGCTAAATCAATTAATATCTTCAGGTACCAAAATCACTTCGAAATTTCGAAAATTTGCCAATTTCTTCACAAAAACATTAATAACGCATTTAAAAAATTTAATGCATCTTATTTAAAGCCATGGGTGGGTGAAATGAACTTCCCTGCTTGTAAAAAAAGTGTTACACCTAACATTATCCCGGAAATTTTAAATTTTCCCCTATTTTTAGAGCGCTATATCAAGCACGTCTCCACTCCTCTCCATACACTCATCATTGCGTTCCTCGCTACTAGGGTGCACGGATGCTTCCCTTTCTTTCTTGTTCATAAGGGGTATTTAACTCGTATTTCACCACATGGAGTGGAAGTGTTTGGGTTTCTTTAAATACCCGCCCACTTTTTTTGTAAATATCTAGTAGGTGTATACTCCTGCAAATGTCCTACCGAGCTTGTCTATTGAGGACAACTAAGTCCTTTGTTCAAATTGGTTCGCTTCGTTTCTTGGTGCGTATTTTACTGTTTATTTTTACTTATTTTATATATTTTTATACAGAATTTTAATCGTTAAGTTCAGTTTTGTTTGGGTTTGGTTTGGTTTGTTTTGTTTGTTAAGGATACATGGTACTGTGAATTAGTCGAAATGCCTAGGACACGAACAGTAGATGTATGTCCTGTGTTTGGAATGGCTGAAATAATGAAGCATAACATGCTTCTAACATATGCAGATGTTATGAAGTATTATCTTTACATACATAAAGATTATAAAAGAGATGCTGGTATGTGGCTGATGTATGTTCAATTTTAATTAAAGAGCTTAAAGGATTATAGGGGAAAAGTTCGATTCGAACTGTAACAAACCAAGAAATAATATATATGCTGAAAAAATACCATAAAACATATAGAAATATTAAGAAACTATTAAAAAATACTGGCAAACTATATTTCTCGAAAAAGGTTGTGTCCTTCAGGGAATCAGAAGAAAAAAATCTATTTGATATTAGCATATTTAAATGTAAGAACTTTGTCAGTTGTACTTTAAAAATGAAAGTACTTATTACTGAAAGAGCTTTTTTAACAGATCAAAGGACATTTCGAAAAATCGTCATTGGAAATGTTGACAGTAAACCAGCAGAATGATTGAAGAAAAGATTGCAGCGCAAAGAAAGAGAAGCAGAGATCCAAAACGTTCAGCTCAAAGATTGTAAAGGAAAACAATCCAAAATACTCTCGCCCTCTATTACGGGAGCTGCTTTGAGTTTTAATTTGCTTAAGAATTCTAATGACACTATAAACACAATCATTGATAATAATTCTTCTTAAACTTCACAAACGAGAACTAAACTTCCAAATGTAGCTCAGGCTTTTGACAGAACTGGTGTATCCGATAGAACGACAGCAATTCTAATAAATGCTGCTTTGAAGGATATGGGGAAAATTTCAATGGACGATTCTTCAAACGTAGTTGATCGTAATAAAGAAGAGAAAGGACAAAGATCCTTAGCTACCTGAAAAGGAAAAATGAGGAAACTACCTCTTTATCAGAATACGGAATGTACTCTGATGAGCGAAAGGATTAAACTTTATTAATGATTAGAGAAAGATAAAGGATTTCTAGAAAGACGGTAACAAAAGAACATATCGTTCTAATATTAGAACCAGGATCAAAATATATGGGACGTGTCACTCCTACAACTGGCTCTTCTCAAAATATTAAAACAAGTATTTTAATATTTTTGGAGAAAAATATCGATTTTTGTAAGATGCAAGTGGTTGATTGTGATGGTACAGTAGTAAATGCATGTTTAAAAGAAAAGGAGTCATTCTACATACCGAGCTCTTTTAAGAACGTCCTGTAAATTCGTTTAATTGTTTATTACATACAAATGAGCAACCCAGCTACCTTTAAGTCATTTCTTGCAACATTTAGAAGAGAAAACCACTGGACCAAAAGGATACCACCAGCGGTGAAATTGGAAAAATGTTAGAATCTTGTGAAAAACTGCCTTTAACAAACTTTGAAAAGATAGAAGTAACTTTGCCAGATATTGTCCAAGAGGATCTTAGCACTGAACAACGATATCTTTACGAAATGTGCACAGGTTTATCAAATAAATATATTCCATTAAGCTTGTCACAACAAGATCCAGGAAAATTGAATCATTCCAGATGGTTGACGACGACAAATAGAATTTTAAGTTTATATGTTTCAACAGAAGATCAAACTCATAACTTGAAAATATTAACAGAGTATGTTGTGAACGTACACTCATATGTGTGGTTTAAAATTAATAGTCAGTCATCATGTTGGTACGGGAGTCTTCACTTTTACCATATTTTACATAAATCGAGATTTTTGCCTGAGGATTTAAAAATTGTAGTCGATATAACTTTGCAAAGAAATGCTTATTATGCCCATCCAGAAAATGTTATTTTGGCAATGTTAGTTGATGATCGAAAACACGTCAGAGAATTGAGCCTTAGAAGGATTTAAAATTAAGACAAAAAAAAAGTTGAAAAGAATATTCGAGAGTTTAAAATTCTCAAGTTAAACTTCAAAGCAGACAACTACATAAATCTAATTGAATGGCAATCAGATTCCATTACAGATCCACCACTTACAGTACCTCTTTCTGATGATCAACACAAGTCTATGATTCTAGACGTTCCAACCAATAGTAACATGTTTAACTTTCCATGCCATTCACAAGCAGTACAAAGTTGCGTTAAATTAGTAACTGAAGCATATAGTACAGTATGTGGCACAGAGGCACAAGAGGGATTTATTCGTTCAAGAATTGCTTCTAGACTTGCTTTACCCAGATTTGAAACCAAAAGCCAATATCAATCACTTTTAAGCTAAACCACTTGCCAGTAACTTCAACTTAATTTTTTAGGGTAAGCTAGCAACTTAAATTGAAATTTTTAGGGGTGGGGTGGGGGTGGAACTCGATATGCAGCCACCTCCTCGTGCTGAAATCTGGGTTGTTTTCATAATGCAAAAAACAGCGAAGAGCTGCAAGGGAAAACGCCCGTGTAAGCGCGTGGTCGCAATGATGAGTCTATTGAGAGAAGTGGAGACGCGCCTTGATGGCGCTCTAAAAAAAGGGGAATTTTTTTATTTTCATGGATAATGTTAGATGGAAAACTTTTTTTTACACGCAGGGAAGTTCATTTCACCCACCCATGACTTTAAATAAGATGTATTAAATTTTTTTTAAATGCGTTATTATTATTTTTGTGAAAAAATTGGCAAAATTTCGAAATTTTAAAGTGATTTTGGCACCTGAAGATATTAATTTATTTAGCTCATATTTTGTATTATTATTAGCATGGTAGTCCCAAACTTTTCCCACCATAGGCGTTTTTAATTTCCCAAATTCGTGTTTTTCGCTCCAAACTAGTGGTCAGCTCGGCGATTAGCTCTTTAAGTTGGTCGTTCTGATTTTACTGTTAGGAGGTGTTGTGATCAGTGGACAGAAGAGACGTCATTTACAAAGCGACCAGGCTCAGGACGCCCTTGATAGACCAGTCGTCGAGAAGAACGTCACATTATACGAAACGCACGCGTAGAGCCAACTGCCTCATTGGCCGCTATCCAGACACAGGAAGCACCTTCACTATTGGTCCCTGTGTCTTCCCGAACCATCGCAAGGCGCCTGGCTGAAGGACATCTGGTTTCGCGGCGCCCATTACGTGTGCTGCCAATGACACCCACCCACCGACGCCTCCGTTTGGAGTGATGTCGCGCACGACAGGATTGGACTGCAACGGAGTGGAATCAGGTTGTCTTCTGCGACGAATCTAGATTCAATTTGAGCAGTGATGACAATCGTGTTCGTGTGTGGAGGCCACGTGGTGAACGCCTCAATCCTGCCTTCGCTTTACAGCGACACAGCTGGTGTGATGATATGGGGTGACATTGCTAACGATACACGGTCACCCCTAATATTGATCCATGCCACAATGACAGCCCAGCGGTACGTCCATGATATCCTTTAACCACATGTGATGCCGCTCATAGCAGGGCTCCCAGAAGCCATTTTCAACAAGACAATGCTCGGCCACACTTAGCAAGGATGTCACAAGACTGCCTCCGCCACATTACCACCCTTCCCTGGCCTGCTCGATCCCCAGATTTGTCACCAATCGAGCATATCTAGGATAATTTAGGACGGAAAGTTGGACACCCTACAAGTTTGATCGAACTAGAGGCGCGTTTACAGCAACTTTGGAACGAGATGTCTCAGAACATCATACGGAACTTGTATGCCTCAATGCCCGCTCGTATCGCATCGTGCATTTGCGCTAGAGAGAGTACAACAGAGTACTAAAACTTCCGTTCATTTTTACTTTTTTCTGCAATAAATGATCCTTTTTCTTTGATTTTCTAATCACTCACTTATATTAAAGTAGTACTTACATGTGTAAAATTTCGTTTCATTTTGACGATTTTTTCTTGGTGCGCATATTTTTATGGCAAGGAGTGTATTTTAAACTGAAAATCACACGCCTTTGTTGAAAGATGTGGTACTTTGTAATTTAGCAAGCCGGAATGAAACACTGCAAATTTGTCTACCAAAAAGTACATCATGATAGGTTTCACTGTTATATACACTACTACACCATGTGTTAATTTTTGTAGTGTTGGCTAAGCTCGCTACAATACTTCCCCTCCAGAATTTAGCGGCAACCGAAATTTGATAGATGGCGCCACTAGTAGAATGATTGCCATTTGCATGAGATTGAGACAGTTGTAATTGTCCTGTGTCGCCTTTAGTGAGTGTGAGTTCCCTTGTGAAGTAAAGGCTGAGCTGCAATGAATTGAGTGAAGCCGTGATTGTAAATGAGCAGTGTATCCTATCATGAGAGCATCAGGTGGTTGTTGAAAGGGATTATCATCGGTTTGGCGATTCAACTATCCATCGTGGACAATCCATGAAAGTTGTAACTTTTTGGGTGCTCAAATCACGTCCGTCAATTACCAATATAGCAGGCCGGAATGGAACAGAGCAAATTTGTCAACCAAAAAATACTTCATGGTAGAGTTGGGTTATATTGTTATATATACTACTGCATCTTTAGGTTATTTTTGTAATGGTAGCTTAGTCCGCTTCAGTGTAATAACGCCATTCAGCAATAACAATACATTTCTTTCATTAGGTTTCCAAGAAAACATCTTCAGTAGACCAGGAGTTTACCAATGTAGTATACTGACGAAACACCGAAAATGCTTTGACGTACACTCTAAGTGTTTCGACAGTATATCTCTTTCACCTAGATATGGTCAGATGGTCAGTTTTGCGATTGACGAGATGGCTGCTCGAGACAAAACTGCCATACTACTCCAAGAGAATGAAGGCTTAAGTAGGAGAAACAAATTGTTCCGTGCTCAGAACTGTTGAAAGTTTGGAACAGGTTTTTGCACCAGAGACTAGAAGAAACTTGGACAGTTTTCAGAAAGATGATAAACCTCGAAGAGTGATTAAGGCAGGCCTCTAAATAGATTTTTTAATACAGGTGCACAATGTGCACCGAAATGTTTAAATTAGGTGCACAGGTTATATTTTAGATGCACATTAAAAAAAAACGTAATGTAAGAGCATTGGTATAATGTAAACTACTTTATTAGTTGGGTATGTTTATATAGGTTAGTAGCTTCAACAGAGCCATCCGGAAAATGTTTCGATCATCTGAAAGTTCTGGTGGCAGTGGCAAAAGTAAACCTTCCTCCCGTATAAACCCGTTACGGCCCAGCGATTTTGTTTTCGCATAGTGTGTATTCAATACTTTTAATTACGTTCCTTTAAAGCGAGAGGGATCGATACTAATAGTTTGTTCAAGCATCAAAATAACATAAAACGTTCCCTCCCCTTATTTAACGTTAGGCGCACGGCATGCACCTAGCGGGAAAAATTAGGTGCATCATTTTATTTTTATGTGCACAGTGCACCTATGCATCCGGGTATTTCGAGCCCTGGATTAAGGTATTCATATTTTAAAAATTACAAATAAGCTTTACTAACTATAAAAACTACAAATTAAACGCGAGTTTAAATAAAGTGCAAAGGTGGGGAGAACTAGTATCATTGATGTGTATCAGATACGTTTTGTGAAGCTTGTAACCTTCAAAAACTGTTTTCATCTATTCATCCCTTAAAACTTTATTACATACACTATCCTACAATAGTGGACCGGATAGCAAGATGTGATGGTATTAGGAAAATAATACGTGCTTTAATAGGGGGATGGTCCCACACGTGCTGCAATTACACAAGCAACCCTTCTGGGCATACTTTCAACAAGGTTTTGATACACAACTATGGGTATTTGTGTCCCTTACTGCTGCACGAATGTCGACAGCTTAGCCTGTAGATTTCAAGCATGGTTCCTTGGTCCGTAAGCGTCGCTCCAACTCGTCCCACAATTGTTCTATGGAGTTTAGATCGGGGGTTTAGATCAGGCCAAGGAAGACGTTTTACATCCATATCTCGATACCACTGATTGACAGAGGCTGCAACATGACATGGAGCGTTGTAGTAATGGAAGTAACATTCGTCCATTCCATAAAATTGTCAGAGCGTAGGAAGAACTTGATTGTCCCAAAATTCGTTCAATTGACCAGGAACAACATGCAAATGTCCCAGGTCATACCACGAAAAACACCCCCCAAACAATTAGTCGGATTAAATTCAAATCCTCTGACGTCCGGTTCATTATTGTAGGGTAGTGTGTCTTCAAATAACCATGACGTGCATCGTTCTGAACGCATTTATGGAGGAATATATTATAAAGGAGAATAATTCCTGAAACTACTTTAGACGTTTAGTGTGTTGTAATTAAGTTTCAATTTATAGTTAAAGAGAATCTATTGAGATCGAGAATAACATCATCCCAAAAACGTGTTATTAGAAGAGAATGGAATAACTGATTAGTGTATGGGCGACTATATATATGTAGAGCGTTAAGTGATCAGCACTTAGAATATAGTAGATTGAAGTGTAAATGCAAATTCATAGATTCAGAGTAAATATGTTCTTGAGCAGTTTAAACCGATACATGGTATGAAAAAATAAAGCTAGGCTGAAAAAAAACTTTAATGAGTTGGAAGACATTGTTAAGAATAGATATAGTTCTAAGATTTATCAGTTTTATTTATTCTATTAATATTTTAGTTTCAAATTAACAACGTATTTATTTAAAATTACCTATGCATAGCTACTATTGTAACTATAATATGACACACATTAATTATTTGAAGCTACGGTGCAGTTCGCTTAATTGAAGTGTTTTTTTTAATGTGTTTCAGGTATGTACTGAGTAACATAAGATGTTTTCTCAATGTTTTTTGAATCGATAATGAGCTCTATTGTGTAAATATTGCTAATTAGTAAAATTATCCATAGGAGTTCAGAATGATGAACACGTTGTATTTTTAATGTACTGAATTTAGAATATAATTTTTGCTATTAACATAAACTTGGAGAAGGTTAATTGAAACTAATGATATGAATTACAATATATATAAGTAATAAAAATTATGCTCATTAAAACATGATTTTCCTGAACGCCTCCTCGGTAAATATATCAATTAAACTTACTTCTCATATCAATATTAATAAAGATTTACCATTAAAGGTAGCATATGAATTTCGAACAATAATTATTTAAAAGATGAAACAGGCATTATTGGATATGAAACGCTTTTTTTGTAATTTTCAATTGCAATAAAATTTTAATTGCAACTATAACATTTTGAGTTTTTATATATTTCGGTCAAACGAAAATTCAGCAAAAATGTTTTCTTCCTTAAGTGATATTTATTTGTTCGTGCAAATTGTACGAAACAAAATTTGAGAATAAGTTACACAAATTGCATATGGATCAATATAATGTTCTTAGATAATCTCAGGTTCTTTACATCATGATGAAATCGTGAAACGATCATACATCTTTTAAAAATGATTTAATTACACTATACAATAAAATTAAACAGATTCAACAGACAGGCGTAGATATTGCTGTATAAGCACTTCTCGTGGTTTCGAGATCACAAACATAATTTTGACTGTTTTAAAAAATATTTTTAACTTTTATTTTCCGACCTTTTTTGGGTTGCATCGATTAACTATAGATTGAAGAAGTTAACAGACCAATCACTTTTCTCTTTTGTAGAAAAATGTCAACATCGTGAAAGCGTCTAGAAAATATTTTTTAATATCTTTCCCACAGGTTTACAATTTTTAAAACCTACTTTGTATGCAATCGCAGCTTTTACCTGACTGCAAATCATAGTTTTCAACAGACAGCAAATCACAGTTTTCAATAAACGTTTTACAGATGGGCCCAGGTGCAGAATTATATTCAGTGTTCTGCAACACAATTCGAAGCATTTGCAATTGTTCTGTGGACATTTTGTCCGAATTTTGAAAATTGCAATAAAATAAAAAACAGACGTATATCACAATTATCGGCTAAATATGTGTTACATATTTATAATAAAACACATCAAAATTTACTTTATTTAAAAGTCACACTTTCAGAATTTGCAATTCTATCAACAACTTTTGAAGTGAAAGTCTTTCATTGACATAGAAGATGTGTTATTTATAAAGTGTTTATGGTAATTTGGGCGGTGTAGGAAGGTTTTTCCGTAGCTATAAAAGAAAAAAAAGGAATGGTAAGAAGCGCCCTTTGAACTGTAGAACATCGGAACTTATGATTAAGAAAAATCAGCCAAAATCTTTAATATTATGAAAGGAATTTCTTGTCAGTTTGTTTCTTGCATGCAAAGTCTTGGCGAATCTATGGCACTTACAGTAATGGGATTTGCCACACAGGTAGTACAAATTTTGTGCATTTTTAGGGTCGCGGCGAATTTTAAAATTCAATCTTTAATACATTTTAAAATGAATTTAATTAAATTACATTTTTTTTTGGAATGGCAACAGCATAAAAGATCATATTCTAAATTTACTTTTTTCCGTTTCCTTTAACATTCAACGGATTTGAAATATGCGGAAAATTTGACACCAGAATAAAAATACCTAAAAATATTATTTTCTTTAAATAAATAAAATTTTTAAATTGAATCTCTTTAATATTTTTGCAAGAGAACGCCAACATTCGTGTTCCAAAAATAAACAGATTACAAGTCCTGCCCTCTTACCAGTTAAGCGAAAGAAAGCAAAGAAATAAAAAACATTTTGCCTGGCATTATTTAGTTCTTGTTTGTAAAATCGGGATCATTAAAGACAGATTGAAAATTTCAACGGATTTGAATCTGTGGAAAATTTGTCACCAGATAGATACTTTATACGTTTGATTTTCTTTTAATAAATAATTTTTGAATTAAATATTTATATTTACGGTTATATTTAGATTGTGACGTCACGCCGAATTCCTATTTGGTTTGCAAAGAAAACCAACACCACCTGCGACTCCGTAATGACTGTTATCCCATTAGCGAAGCAAATCATAGTTCACGATATTCATAATTTGATTTACGAAGCACACCAGATTGCAATTCGCAGTGAATTCATTCCAATATTCAACGAATTTCCACTTGGTATGCAAAACAAAACAACACCATGGGTAACGCCATTGTGGTTGTATTACGAAGTCGTAGCAATCACCGGGGGTTTGCAAACAGTGGTCACACATGATCCCACGAAAAGAACTGTCACAGGCAACGCCGTGCTGGCCACGGAGTGGCTAATATTTTGATAAAATGAAGGAAAAATTGTTCTGCAAAGACGCACTTTTCTGCTCCCGGGCAGATGGGTTGCATAGAATAACTGGAACACGTAAAGTAAGTATCTTAATTTACGTTGCACAGGGGGAAACAGAAAGGCGACAGTCCGGGATCAATCCCGAATGGAAAAATCCAAGGAGTATACCTCGTAATTTTGAACTACTGTTGGATGACGAGATCAGCACCTGAGCTGACATCCTCATTCTCCAAATTTCCAAGCTACACAAACCTGAGGGACTTCTAAGGTGCGCAACACCGACTTTCGTTCGGATGTACAATTTTTTATTACTTTTAAAAAGTCCTAGTTTAGATCTTTTTAGCAATTATAGTCTTCCGAAACAGGTAAATTTCCATTTAAAGGATTTCTTAGTCAAACTTCTATTCAGGTTTTAATCGAATCCCTATGCTCTACTTTTTTTCAATTTAGAGATTCGGTTCATAAATGCAAATCATGTACTTATCCTCTATTATATAAATTTGAGAGGATCTGTCAAATAAACGATGTACGTTATACATATATATCGATCATATAATCCATTTTACAATCATCAAACCAATGTTGTAAGCCATAAAAAAGAAGGATGATTCTTCGGTGTAGCTTCATGAAAAATCAATTTTAAGTTTGGAAATAATAAAGAATTATTCTTTTTAAGTTATTTTTCTGTGAAATTTTCGTAACTCAAATCGTAAAAATGATGAATCTATGGCGAATATAGGTATACGCATATTTCGCAATATTTTCTATTCGTGGCAGATATTTTTGAACTTCATTAGATTTAAGTGAAGGATGGTAAATTATTTCGATGAGATATCAATAATTGGTTTTTATAGCAAATCCATTTTTTCTCAGATTCTATTTAGTGACAAGTATCAAAATAATTTATTTTAAATTGACTGTCTTCAACATACAGTAATTGGTAATTTTTTAGTTAACATCTTACTAGAGCAACACAACGGGCTATTGACGACGGTCCGGGATCAGTCCCTTAAGGGAAAGATCCGAGGACAACACCTCATAATTTTGAACCACGGTCAGATGAAGAAGCAACACCTGAGCTGGCACCCCACTCTCCAAACTTCCACGCCAACCCAACGTGAGGACTTTCGGCCACGACAGATTTAAGGTGCACCAGCCGCCTCTACACCATACGTTTACAAACATCCATGCCCGGACCCGGATTCGAACCAGGAACCTTCCGATCTAGAGGCTAACACCTTAACCACTATACCGGTTGGTCGGCTTTCAACATACAGAAACTAAAGGTAACCAATTACCATTGTTCAAAACATTGTAGTACTATCTGACGTCGCTTATTTATAAAAAAAATCACTGTTTTCAGTTAACTTTTAATAGATAAAAGTCGATTATATATAAGTTAAACTAGTATTGTTACTTATCTCACTTGTTGTAGAAAAATTATGCTTAGCGTATGAACTCGTGAGATTTGGTGCATCCAAGAACCAGTTCAGGATGGTGAACAAGCTTAACTAGCTGACATCCAAGAACTGATGAATTGTATTTAGAGAATAAAAAAGGTTTACATCCCAATACTATCTTCTTTGGCTTTAAGTGTCCATTGGGAAATTCATAAGGAGAAGTCTAGTCTTTTCTGTATTCCATTTTATTCATGCAGGCTGCCAGTAAATAGTCAGATCATGTGTCGGAAATGTATTCTAAACTACACTGCTGGCCACCCAAATTGCAACACCAAGAAAGACAAGAGATATCACAACAAAATTTATTTCGTAGATAACATGTTGACCAAGTATCAAATAATTAAATTTATAGACTTCTGTTAAGTGTGGTTCCTGCCAAAATCAGTAGCCACCATTGTTGGAGATCACCGCTGCCACACGCCTCGGCATTGATTCAAAGAGACTTTGGATGTGTTCTTGGGGTACAGCAGACCAAGCAGCTTCCACACGTTGCCAAAGTTGATCTGGTGTGGCAGCTGGGGATGTAATATGGGTCAATCGTTGAGCAACATGTTTTCTATCGGCGAAAGATCCGGAGAGAGAGCTGGACAGGGAAGCAATTCAATCTGGCGATTGATGAAGAACCCTTGCACAATGCGTGCCACGTGTGGTCGCGCATTATCCTGTTGAAATAGGGCTGTGGGCAAGCCCTGAAGGTAAGGAAGGACAACTGGCTCCAACACCTCGGAGATGTAGCGCTGGTTGTATAAGTACCGGCAATGCGTACTAGAGGAGTGCGAGAGGGATATCCAATATCGCCCCATATCATAATACCCGGTGCAGGACCACTGTGGTGGTGCATAACGCAACTGTTCAGCATCCTCTCTCCACGGTGTCTCCAGACTCGAATCCGACCATCGTGGTGTTGCAGACAGAAGCGTGACTCGTCAGTAAAGACAATTTCATTCCATTCTGCCATCCACATCCTACTTTCATAGCACCATTGGCGGCGGAGACGTCTGTGGTTCTGCGTCAAGGGTAGACGAAGCAATGGACAGACCACTCTGCTGTAAACGGCGTCGAATTGTACGCGCAGACACTGGATGATGCGTTACAGACTGAATGTGCTGTGCTATGGTTCGTGAAGAGGCTGAGCGATCCGTCACTGCCATACGCACAATATGCCTGTCATCACGTGAAATGGTGCACTGAGGTGGATGCGATCGAACACGTCGGTCCGTCGTACCCTCCTGCATCTAACGATCACATATCCGCATTACAGTTGTTTGGTTAAGTACAACCCGACTACCGATTTCCCTGAAAGATAATACACAATCTCGGTAGGCCACTATCCTTCCTCTGTCGAACTCGGATACTTGATCAAAAGATGATCGCTGTTTTCTACGAGGCATAATTGATCGTTAAGTTGAAAAAACCACAAGAAAAACACAATTACCGTACTTGAATTGTCGAAATCTCCAAGCCTTAAATAGCGCTTTGAAGTGGCGCCACAGACGCGCGTGATGTGCGTCTGCGCTGAAATTCTAATCATTTGTATATCTCATCTCCGCTAATGCATGTTGTAAATTTCATATTATTTGCATGCTTCCTTCAGGGTGTTGTATTTACGTTGGCCAGCAGTGTATGTTCAACCATATTTCGAAGATATTTCGTTATAGGTAGGTCTGCTTCAAGATGAAAACGTGCTTAAAATTTCCTTCATAGTCAAACGTTAGGGTCTTGTTTCTTTGCAAATCATGTGAAGGCATCCATGGAACATAAATGATGTTCCTATCATACAGACTTCTAACTTTTCTGTTGGAAGGGTACCAATTTTTACAATGCTTGCTGATAATGTGTATGCAGCTTCATTGATGACCGAAAATTCCGATTAGAAAACAAAAATGTGATCAAGATTTATTGTTTGATGCAAATTATAATCCAGGTAATGTAAATACTTTAAGAAATATCTTCGTCACCATTGCTGTCATATGTGCGATAGTGTTGCGCATTGCCAAGAATGCAATCACCCAATCTAATTACATGAGGTGTTTGGGGTGTTAAGATTTATTGTTTGCTAAAGAGAAAATACCAGCATGGAAGACAAAGTAGCTCGGAAAACTGCCGGTGGTATCAGGACAACAGGCCAAGTAAGAATACTTCACATCACACTAAGACAGTTGTTCCTGTTGAAAATGACTGTTTTTACACTAGTCTATGAACTTTGAATAACTTTTGTGTTCTTCAAAACTTCTAATTTTTCAAAAATATACTTTATCAAAAAATTCGACTCACCAAGAAGGGTTGTCCAGGAGTTGTACCGCTCTCGGTCAATTTGGAACGGCGGTTACTGGGGGCGTATACTTAACGCGACCATTAATTTTTTTTCCTCAAAACGGGACATTACTAATTTTTAGGTAATAATATAAGTTCAAGAAAACACATATTTCTTTAGTTTTTTATTTATTAATGAAAAGAACGGGAATATACATGAACACGTGAAAATAAATAATTTATGTGGTCGTATATTTACTGAAGAACAAATTTGTTTGAGTATATTTGGTGTAGATTTAAAAAAAAAATGAAATTATTGGCAGGATTTCTTTTTAAATTTACTTTTGTGCTTTATAAACGGGTACTTGATTTATATACATTAAAAATGCACTTACGTTTAGGCATTGTTGAAATGAAAGTTTCACGTACAAGAAATTTAAATTGACTATAATAAAGCGTGTCGTTAAAAATAAATAACAATCAATCGTCAAGAAAGATGCACGAGCTGTCTACGCGTACTCTCAATCGTTGAGCAGAGCTAGAAGGCTTCTGATTAGGGATGGGGGGGGGGCAAATAACAATATGTTCTTTTACAATGTGAATTCTAAAATTATAGACGCCTAAAGTGATTATAAGTACTAAATTGAAACATCCAGTCCAATATAATCTCGTTTTCTTCTGTCAAAACAAGAGAAAAAAAAAATCTTCCCGATTTTCCCCTATAAAAAAATTGTCGACCGCAAAAACTATGGTAATACGTTTTTGTGTTTAAGATATTTTCCGGAATTATCTACAATAAATGCATACAAAAAGAGGAGGTCCGTTGGATTTTTTTAAATTTCGCCCGTCTTTTTGAGATTGTTACCGTGGATTGATCACTTTCTAAAAACGAGATATTTCGGCGTCCCGAAGCTGTGCTTGGTGACAATGGGACAGCCTACCTAAAAACGGGACTGTCCCGTTCAAAACGGGATGTATGGTCACATTACGTATACTCTTAGTTACGAGTTCCGTTTCCAGCTACGTCCTGTCGACATCTGCAGACTTGTCTGGAGAAATAGAGGGCAGCGTGAGGATCCTGCTCTTATTATCGCACGCCACACATGCCCACAGCAGAGCTTTATGGTCTGTGGTGCCATCTCCTTTTATAGCCAGACTCCTTTGGTAGTAATTTCTGACACACTCAGGTTACTTACACATACATAGATCTCCTGTCGTACGATAAACAAAAGTAACGATATTTAATCGCGCATTGCTTGCACACAAGATGGGACCGTCGAGAAACCAAACAAAAGAGTTTTTTATTCTCTATTCCAAGTTTCTATCTTCACGATCGTTAAAAATAGAGTGAAAATTGCAACGGATTTGATATTTGCGGAATGTGTTACACCAGATCGATACCTTAAATGTGATTTTCTTGAAATAAATAATTTTTCAATTGGATCCTTTGTATTTTTGCAATACAAATTTAGCCTCATTTGATGAAGATATTGATTACGAACACAAAAAGGGCTATTTATCTCGATTTATAGAAACTATATAACTTGAATAGAGTACTTAGTTACTTTAATTTACTGCTTTATAGAAATAGCAACTTAAAATAGGATAACTATTTAATTGTATTCGATGTTTTGAAGAGTTTACAACAAAGCGGATCGTTGGTAATTTTATTTCTGAGAAAACGTATACCGATAATGGTCCGTTTAATTTTTCATGCGTATCAAATGTCTTTAAAATAAAGCTAAATTTAGACGTCCTTAACGTGAAATACGAAAGATAAGTTTCAATTTTCATTCATTTTACACATCCTTGTGTTAAATTGAACTGGATATGGCGTTTGAAAATGAACTTATTAGCCTGATTTATTGAACTTAATTTACTGTGAGCTTATTCTTGTAGAACTTATATTTTAATCTCAAAGTTAGTGTTATTACTCAATTTATTGAAATTTTTATATTTTATAGACAGATATTTTCTTTGCGATCTTAGTATCATAAACAGTTTTTTGGTCATTCTTAGATTGTTTTTAGTTTAGCATAATTCTCATGTTTTGTAGTGGGCTTTAATCAAATTATTGTTGAAATATTCCCCAGTCGTTTTATCATTCGTGGTTCCATTTGTGGTACAAATGCCCTGAAAGAGAGAAGGATTGGAGGATAACTATTCGTTTCGGATAGTCTAATTGTAGTTAAATTGACTGATGTGTGTTGTCATCGATGCATTTTATTATTAGATAAGTAGGTACTTAATACAACTAGTTACCTGAAGAAAATTAAGATAAGGTTCAGAGTAAACACAGAAAAATTTAATTGGAGGTCACAAGTGTAATATTGTTTGTAATTACAATAAGGAAAACTACACGTATCGGTCTATAAAAAATTATATTAGTTTAAGGTATCAAAAGATCATTCTTTATTTGAAAAGGTAGATTTAAAAATTATGTAAATTACGTAAAATAGAATTTAGAATATAAAAACTTATTTGAAACGAAAATACAGTTCCATAAATCGGGAATAACTGATAACAGGGTCTTTTCTATTCACTTTTTCGAATTGTATTTAACAATTAAAAAGAAAAATAATTCGGAATATTTTTCCTGGTATTGTAATGTAGCATCGATAGTATGGAAATCGTGACTTTTTAAATGATCTGTCAAACACAAAAACTTGAATAAGTAAGGATTTAAAACTTTGTTCACAAAATTGAATGTTGAAAATATAGTTCCAAGACAATAAGGAAATTATGTTTTTCGTTTAATTATTGGAAATTGGTACAAATAGGAACAGTTACTATGCGACCAGGATAAAGATAACAATCCTACCAGAAAACACATGGGAAGACGTCTGCAGTGAAGCACTGGGGGATATTTCAACAATAATTTGATTAAAATCCACGACAAAACGTGATAATTATGCTAAATTAAAAACAATCTAAGAATGACTGAAAGCAGTTTATGTCAAGAACCGGAAGATCGCAAAGAGAATTTCTGTCTATATAATATAAAAATTTCGATAAAAATAGTAATAACACTAACTTCAAGATTAAAATATAAATTTTACGAATATAAGCTCACAGTACATAAAGTTCAGTAAACCAGGCAAATAAGTTCATTTTCAAAACCGTAACAATTCATTTTCAAAAGTGTAATCAATATCTTAGTCAAATACGGCTAAATTCGTATTGCGAAAATATATAAGTTACAGTTCAAAAATTATTTAGGTAAGGAAAATCACATTTAGGAATAGATCTGGAGCAAAATCTTCTGTCGATTTCAAATCCGTTGAACTTTTCACTCTATCATTAACGATCACGAAGATAGAAACTTGTACTAGAGAGTAAAAAAGCCGTTTTGTTTCTCGAATAAAATAAAAAGTTGTCTTGTAGTTGTAATCGACGACAGAAAAACGGATATCCCGTCGTGTTGTGAGTAGATTGAACTGTGGGAACGCTCCCAATCTCTTCTTCATGCCACCAAAGGAATTTATCGTACGTCATTTTATCGCAAGACTGAAATCAATGTGTGTTCAAGTAGCTTTACAGCACAGCGGTACGTAGACGACATTCTACTACTGGTTGTGTTTCCGTTCCGTTTGCAAAACCCCGGAATTACTTTCAACAAGATAATGCCCGGCCGCACACGGCACGAGTTGCTATGAATTGTCTTCAAGCTTTCCCAACACTTCCATGGTCAGCTAGGTTTCCTGATCTCTCTCCCATAGAGCACATTTGGAACGTTATGGGAAGGCAATTGCAACCCTCCCGAAATTTTGACCATTTAGCCCGAACGTTGGAGACAGTTTGCAAAGAAATTCCGCAGGAAACCATTCGGGAACTTTTCAGTCTATTACATGCCGGGTGACGCATCCAGGCCAGAGGTGGACCATCTTTCAATTGTTCTGAAATTTGAGTCGTTTGTTTGAATTGTTGTTCTTCACATCCACCAATTTTTTATCGCAATCAGACAGGTCTTTCTTGGTGCGTCGGTTTTTTTGTTGTAGAGTTTATTTAAGCAGAGACTTAAACTCGCAAAAAACTAAAAAGGCAACTATCAACTTCTGTCGTTACCACAGAGAATTTTTAATGTTTCAAAAGTCTTAGTGCGGATGTTGTCTAACAATAATTATTTTCTAACAATAATATTTGTGAAATTTCATTTAAACTTCACTTTATTCTAACTTTTTTTTGCTTGTGACTTTTAAAGTTTAAAATCGAATCCTCAAAGCACTTTTTCCCACACTTTCCACCTTTTTTTTTAACTAGAAATAAAACTAAACGATGCGACGAGCTAAGTGCTGAAGAACTTGATGGTGCCGAAAGAATTTGGGTGAAAACTGTTCAGAGATTCAGTTTCGGAATGGTAACCACATACCTGTTTAGAATACAAATGAAGGTGTTGCTTGCCTATTAAGTGTAGCCTTCAATAAAACCAAGTCATTTCATTTAGAACATAAATATAATTTTATGAGTTCAAAGGTTTGGTAAGGGCAACCTATAAAAATTTTTAATATACTTTTATAATTACATAAGTGATTAATTATCAATCTTGATTCAAGATGATTTGTGCTACATGCTTTACTTCTTTTTTCGTAAAACGTAGTTCTACAACTTTAAAAGTTAAACCAAGAAACCATAAGAAAAACAAATCTAAATTTTCACTTACGGTCAAGAAATGATAGGGAAACTCTTAAAAAGTAAACAACGAAAACTTTATTAATGCATTATTTAAGTTACAATACCGTTTACAAAATATTTAATAAAACTTAATAGACATAAACATACAAACACAAAATAGACATAAAACAGAAAGGCAGTCATACAATGTACTCAAGTATACTCAAGTAAGTACTCTGTAAGTATTCAAAGTATACAAGGTATTCTTGAAATATGTCTAGTAATTCGACGTAGTGCGGTCACAGACCTACACAAAACATGGAAACAATATATTTTGCATAAGAATTGTTTGAAATGTTAATACAATTTGAAAGTGGGAGAAAATATGCAATGTTCAAAAAACACTTTTATTTCAAAATTTTTTTTATTTTTACATAACCACGAATTAGAAATGTAAAAAATACGTGGTATATTTTTTTGTAAAAATTTAGGGACTTTGTAAAATTCAATTGTAGATTTAACAAAACGTATCAGTTATAAATTAAACTACAGGCATCAGTTGTTCAGAAATCATTTAACTACAAGGTGTCCCGGAACTTCGCGTGCAAACTTGGAGGGGAGGTAGAGAACATCGTGAGGAACCATAATTACATAGAAAAGCATGGGTGGAAATCGATTTGGTGGCGCTGTAAGCGAGCAGCACAAAACATCCATATTCGAAGAGGGTATGTTGCATACTGTGGACCGAAATCCCGGTACCAGTGTACTGGCGCTTGCCACTGCCACCGGAACGTCTCGATCAACTGTACATCGCGTACTGCAGGGCGAAGCCTTAATTATAAATCCCTAAGATCTTCAGAGAGTTCAGTTATTGCAGCCGGATGATACACCCACGACGTGTCGCGTTTGCACAGTGGTTTCTACGCCAAAGTGCGGCCGACTCGCAATTTTCCAGTTCTGTTATGTTTGGTGATGAAGCAACTTTTTCACGTGAAGGGGTGTTCCATACGCACAACGAGCACATGTGGGACGTAGACAATTCACACGAAACCCGACCACGAGCCGCAAAACAGCGCTTCAATGTTAATGTGTGGATGGGTATCGTGGGGACAGTTTAGTCGGACCATATATCCTACCACCTCCACTGGACTCTCGCAAGTATCTCGTCTTTCTTCAAAAGGTACTTCCGGAAATGCGTAACAATGTCCACGCACAAGTTCGGTGCGGAATGTGGTGGCAACATGATGAGGCTCCATCTCATTATGCAAGGTGTGTACGTGACCATTTGGATAGGACATTTGGAAATAATTGGATTGGGAGTGGCGGTCCCGTCGCTTGGCCTCCCAGATCACCTGATTTATCTCCTCTTGATTATTTTTTCTGGGGTGCCATGAAGAGCATTGTGCACGAAATAGACCTGGTAGGAAATAGACCTGGCTCTGAAATAGACCTGGTGGCACGAAGCGCCATCGCTGCTGCTACGATCAGCGAAACGCCAGGTATCTTCGAAAATGTTCGCCAATCCAAGTCGAGAAAGTGTCGTGCGTGCATCCATGATAATGGACGCAATTTCAAACACCTGCTGTGCTTGTTAGCCATACATTATACTCTTTTGTTGTGTAATAAAGAGTTTTACACTACATTCTGTGTTGCGGCCTTTTTGTGTCTTTTTGTCTCTTTATCACGTGAGGGTGACGTTTCCGCCCATGCTTCCCTATGTAATTATCGTTCCTAACGATGTTCTCTACCTCCCCTCAAAGTCTGTATATGAAGTTCCGTGACATCCTGTATAAAACAAAACATGTGTATATTCAGATTTAACTGATAAACGCAGACTTTGCTGTTGTTTTGCTATTTGGTATTTCTTTAATTACATAGCACTGAAACACCAAAATGGGATATTGGCGACGGTCCGGGATCAATCCTGAAGGGAAAGTAGAACCACCATGTGATTTTGAACAACTGTCAGATAACAAGGCACCACCTGAGGTGGCACCCCACTCTCTAAACTTCCACACCACGCCAATAACAATTTTAAATTATATGGAAAAAACTATCTTAGTCGCAGAGATGAGTTTATAATTTTGTTCAATCAAAATCCAAAATCAATGAAACTCCAACGAAAAATATATATGGAAACTAAAAATTAAACTGAAGGATAATTATTTACCTCCTCAGATGATCTCACGGACAATTTAAACCACACTTTTACGCATCCCCTCAAAATATGCACAAATCGAGTCATGCCACAGACATATACAGCCAAAGAACTTCTTCCGCAGACGGTTTCCGTGATTTGTATGTTTAAGGAAATGCGACATGAACATAATTAAATTGCAAGGAAAATATACTTGGAGTAGCAAACACAGATGGGATCTGACAGTACTTTTAGGATGGAACTTCGTTTTAAAATTCCAGGAGCAGAATTCCGGAGCCATGTGCCATTTCCAATCTTTTCAGGACTTCAATGTGCAAAATAAAGTGTCTTATGCTGAAATGCATTCATCCTGTATTAAAAGATTTAAGGTCGTATTTATTAAATATGACCGGGACATCTTTGTTTTTAAAGCAGTAAAATTTTCCCGTTGAGTATATAAGTGACT
This sequence comes from Metellina segmentata, assembly GCA_947359465.1. Taxonomy (NCBI): domain Eukaryota; kingdom Metazoa; phylum Arthropoda; class Arachnida; order Araneae; family Tetragnathidae; genus Metellina; species Metellina segmentata. The sequence continues at coordinate 11,850,301 of OX375875.1, forward strand.
TTGACGGTTGGTCGTGTTTAATTGTTCTACCGGAGATGTGTTGAGTTGAGTTGAGAGTGACACCGATTTCGGAAATGAGGTTAAGTTCTGTCTTGAATATAATTTTTTTACTTCTAAATTTTATTACGAAATTGTATTTGACGCATAAATTTATTTTGATAGATGATCATTCATAGCATGTGCTTCATGCGTTTAGGTATAAGATGAAAATTATGATATTGAGTAATTTAATTTAAAACGAGTTTGTATACTTTTTTACTTCAAGTATTTAAATTGTTCTTTAAATTTATTGAGATACTTTTTCACAGTTCCTTATTTCTTTCATTTATAGTATTGATTTACGGTGAATTATATAAAAGCTTGGGCAGCACAGATACAAATATGTGTTTGTTTTGAATCAAATATCTGGTAAAAAAACGGAATAGTATTTTTTCAAATGTCTTATTTTAAAGTCTCTTACTGTCGATTTTTACGTATTATTTTCTATTTGCTACATGAATATCGAGATTCATTATGAACCATGAATATTATTATGTTTAATGTATGAACTACTGTAGGACCTTATATTATTTATCCAGTCATTTTTGCTGAATGTAGGATGGACCGGTACTTACCATTTTAATATAGGAATTACTATTCTTTCAGCATAGCAAACTCCCGTAACAGAAACGCTAAAGGCCATAACTTTAACACATTTTATTCGCACATTTTTTAGACAATTTTGGCTAGCTGTAATAAAAAATCGTTTGCTGCAAAAGAAATAATTGCAGTTGTACTATGTTTTTAAAAGTCAAAATTATCGTCTGCGGCTACAGAGGTTTGTTTTTATTCAAAATGGCGTTTTTAACAAAGCGGTGGTTCGAAGGCTATATTTATGCTCTCTACGAAGAGAAATATTCATATTCCGTTAGCCAAAAACGATGTAAGAGTCATGGTTTAGTGATATCTAAAGCGTCGATAGGTAATATCGTCAACAAGAATGTAAAAAAACGTCAAATTGGAGCCTCAAGTGGGACAAAAATTCCAAACAAGTATCCAAGGAAGAAACGGACATTTTCGACTATTGCAAAGGTACGTTGTTTAATGTTAAAAGAAAATCCTCCTAGTCAAAGGACAGTTGCAAAATCATTAAAATGATCGGTTTCCACTGTAAACAAAATGATAAACGTTGATTTAAATCTTAAGAAAGCGAAAAAACGCAAACACTTATCCAAAGAAAAATGGAAAAAAATTGTCACAATAGATGAATCATGGGTGTATTTAAATGAATGCTGCAAAAAAAAAGCCATTTATTATCATAAAAGGGGAAAAAAATTTAAGTACATGGTTCACATAATCGAAATAAAGTTTTTATAATGGATTCATGATTGTTGCTGGTTTTTCATATAATGGCAAGTTAAAAATAAAGAGAGTGAGAAAAAATGTCAAGATTAACTCCAAATACTATCAGGAACACATTTTATCGCCAATTTTTCTGAATGAAATACCATCGCTTTACCCGCAGTGCCATCAATCTTTGGAACTCCATCAAGACAAAGCTAGCAGTCACACATCAAAATCCACTGTACATTTCCTAAAATAAATGGAACAAAAAACCGGTATCAAGGGCATACCCTTCACTGATATCCCTTCACTGTACTAAATCTTCATATGTATCACCTATAGATTTTTGTGCTTTCGGACTTTTAAAATCTGCATTATCCAAACGTCGTCCCACAACCCTTACAGGACTCTGGAAAGCTTTTCAGGAGGAATGGGATAGAATACCTCTTCTGACACTTCAAAAGGCATTATTATTCTGGAAATTACGGTGTCGAAAGATAATAACAAATAGAAAATTTAAAACACAAGAATTTTATGCAATTTAGTTTTGTGAATACAATATACATTGTCTAAAAAATGTGTGAACAGCCTCTGTATGTATATAATTTTCCTATTTTAGCGACACAGTACGATTGTTTGTTTACCACGAAGCCTCGCGCATGAATTAAATTTCTAGTGTTATCGGATGAAATTTTATTAGAAAAAAATGAATATTATTCGATCTGTTACAGCTTACAAACAACATGCTTGGTATTCGATTTCCACCGAAGCACTCACATTTCGCTTCATAATTTACTCAAAGTTTTCATTTGAATACCAAATTGTTCCAATTCTGATTCCACGGGTAGCGTGGTTACCTAGAAGCGATCAGGGGCCAGGCCCCCAAATATATATATTATTATCTTACGTGGCACACAAAAAAGACTATATTTGTTATCGCGTTTCGGCAACACTGTACGATTGTTTGTTTACCACGAAGCCTAGCGATTTAATTGAATTTAAAGCGTTATAGATTGAAAAATAAGTGAAAACAATTCATGTAAGTCGAGCTGTTGCAGCTTACAAACAATATGCTGGGTAAGCGATTTAAAACGAAGCACTCATATTTCGATTCAAAATTTCCTTGAGGTTTTATTTGAATTCCGAATTTTCGAATTCTTATTTCAAACAACAAATTTATAATTGAGAAATAATTTTTTTTTGAGTATCATACTTTGTAAACAATCCCTTCTTTGCTAGGACACATGTCTTCATTAATGCAAGCGAAGATACCAAGGATTTTGCAGCGAATCAATGAGGATTTCAAAGCAATCGTCCGGAGATAGGCAAGTGTCAGTGATCAGGGGGCAGGCCCCTTAGTAACTTTTAAAATATGTAGGTATGTAGGTAGTTAGATTTTCGTCACACTGAAATAACAACACAATGGGTTTTTGTCGATGTCCGGAATCTATCCCATAGGGAAAGATTCGAGGTCATTAGGCACCTTGAAGTACTGTCATATGATGAGGTTAACTCCTGAGCTGACACTCCACTCTCTAAACTTACACACTACGCCAATGTGAGAACATTTGAGGCCACAACATATTTAGCGTGCACCAGCCCTCACATTACTGAGAGTCTTTGGTTTTGAACTCACAAACTTTCGGTTACAAACCCAACCCTATAACAACTAGGTAACCACATAACCCTATTAAGTTCAAATAGGGTTTCAAAAATATACAAATAATATCGTATTATAAACAGGATAGTTATATTTAGCTAAAATAGGTTTTACTAACTGGAATAATAAGCTTGGAATTTCATACCATACATCGATATAGCTATTATGTTTCAATTATTAATAATTTAATACTGGTTTTTCAAATATATTTATACACGTTGAGTTTTTTATAAGTAGAAATGACCTAATATAAATAGGTTGGGACTGGATACTGGAGTATAACTAGGACATATGTAATTACTTGGGTAAACTGAATACTAGAATGGAAATCAAGAGAATATTTCTATTCCTTTATATTCTTTACAAGAGGTTGAAAATATTTTCATACCGTAATGTAAAAAAATATTTAACATTTACAAACATTCATCTATAGTCTGCACCTTTTAGCATAAATCTTGAGTTGTTTACAAAACTATTCCTTCGAGATTCATCATATTGTAACGTTATTCCCAGCCAAACATAGAATATTTTTAGACGAAAAATATATTTATTATATCTTGGATAGATAAAAGATTATCATACACTTTGTACATGAAGGAATGCAGTTTCAAAACTGAGGAGAGTGAAAATCATCACTCGTTTAGATGCACAGATATCTATCACAGATCATACGAAAGAGGCACACCGTACGCTCTCTCCAGAAGTCCGACTAAAAAGTCCAGAAAGTCTATTGTAGTCCCCTTCTTATAGCCGACCTTACAGCTGGGGACAAATTCCTTCTCGTTAGGGTACGGATCAAAGGAACCGACTGGCTCGTTTGTCGGTCAGTCCAAAAATGTCCGGACTCGCCGACACATTCCGTTCCCACGAGAAACTCCCTACGGGTGTGAGATGGTCCACAAAGAAGCAACCTGCTTCAATAGAATCCTTTCACACGGGTTTCCTCGACAATAACCCTTAAAAGTTGTGGATCTCACCACAATATAATGTAAAATGAACTAAATACATTCTTAAGAAACGGTTACATGAAGAAAGATTTGAGTTTAATATTAATATTAAGTAAATGGAAAAACTTGATTACTATATCTTAAATCATTTATTACTAACATTAATTTATCCATTTGTCATGTTTCGAAGCATGACAAACCTCGGTCTCATATATCACAGAATAACGAGTTTTAGTATTGCGACCATCTAAGCACAAGTTTACTTTTCTGTAGTACTCAAGGTAATTTGATCTGGACTCCAGGCAAATTCCGGAAAGATTTTACTGGATAATTCAAACTTTGATGGGGCAAATTCTTTAGGAATTTTTAAATCTCGACAGTTATTGCTCAGAGACAATTGTGTTACAACTGATTAAAATGACTATGTAAAGCTTTTTACCATTCTAAATTACATTAAAAAGTAAAAGCATGGCCATTATACGCAACATAAATGTGAAGTTTATTTATTGTCAAATAGATATATTCTGAAATAATGGAGTAATATTAAAGTAATGCTGTCCATAGTTATTATATGTTCTTTTAGCGTAATGCGCTGGCACTTTTATAAAGCTTTTTGAATACAAAAATTCTTTTCAAATTAAGAGGAATTGAGAAAAAATCGGAGACTGTTACGGAAAAGTGAAAATAACGAAGTTATTATATACTTCGCGTCAATTTCCAAATTTGATAAATATTAAACCTAATGGACCATTGAATATCATCATGATCATTGAATATTCATCTTTCGAATGGATGTATCAAGATTTAAAAGCATATAACCAAATTCTCTATAAATTGATTATTTGAGTCAGTAAATTTTTGTAGCTCTAAAGGAACAAAAACTAGTCTCCATTATATTTATATATAACTGAAAACTTATTTATCTCTTTTAAAAAAGCAAAAAATTGCTGTGACAGTATATTTTGAGATGTCATTAAGAAATTTTAGAGGTATTTCAGTGAAAGGAAATTGGAAAACGTTTATATCAAACTAAAAAAAGAAAAAAAAATGCTACACTAAATTTTAAAAAAACACATCGTAATCTGATTTTCAAAATTATTTCCGCGCTACAAGTCTACACAGTAAAATTTGGAATGAATAAAGTATTTTAATAATGGAACAAAAATATAACACCATATTTTCATAAGTAGCTTTTTCCATTTCGTATGTGGAAATTTTGTATGAGAGATAATTTCTGCTATTCTGAATACGAGTGGTGGTAGTGTTTCTGAGGCGATATGTACTTCCTGTACTTATTCTGAACATGAAACCAGTTGCCAATACAAATTAGATGGAATATGTACCGAACTGATGCAGGGTTTGTGATTGGATAACACCTTAGGAATAGTGCGAGTAGATCAGCCCAGCAAACTATAACCTCACTACATCTGAAATGTATTTACTCATCGTACAAATCCAAAAATACTATAGCATGGTGTGTTCCAACGCACATTCTTGGTATCCCTCATAAAACATTGAACTGCCATTGCATTTTCAAGGTTAAAGGATCACTACACTGCTCTGAAATCAGGAAGATGAGGTCACACAATCTATATGAATCTTGTGAGAGAAATTGAGAAATTTCTAACTCTTACATGTTCAGCTAGTTCAACAATTCTTTACATTTTGGATGATATCCATGTTCCTGTCGGACAGCTGCTTGAATGAACATGAATTCGTCACTGTGATCCTTCAAGCCTTCAATGGATTTCGACGAGATTCTCGTTCATGAAGATCTGAACCACTTCATTAATGATGAGATATTTCGTCATCAAGATGTTGGCGATGTTTTGAGGATAACGATATTATTTCAGTTTTTGATGATGATGGTTAGTTCTTTTATAATGATGAGATATCTCGTTGTTCAAGATCTGATAATAATCTGATAATCTAAATAACGACATATCTCATCGATCAAGATATGCTCATTTTCTAATGACGTGATACCTCGTGAATGGGGATGGGTAAGCACATGTTGATTTGCATTTGGTCTATGTACCATCTTTAGCAAGGGGATTAGTACAGTAGCGTTTTTGTAGAACAGATTAACAAACTGCAGTCGGAGTTAGCTGGATAGCTTTATAAGTTTTTTTATTATAACTTGAAAAGGGGGGGGGGTATCGATTAACTATAGGAAGACTGTATACACAATACTGTATACTGCGTATACACAATATGTACATGGAACATTCGATGAACGAATGTTCCATAAAGAAAGAACAAATTTTTCACCACTGTTAGATTTTGTTTCACCGGTGTTTAACTTCACCGTATAGCTGTCTAACGAGATCTGTTCTTCCGCCACTTCGCAAAATGGCTTCCTCGTCCCGTCTGTCTGTTCAAAAGATGATGTCATACCAAAACTTAAAAATCTCGTCATATTTATTTGCGTATCTCGTGATATTTATTTGCGACCACGCTCTAGTTGATCAGCCAGCATTTTATGCCACGTGACCTTTATTTGCGACCACGCTCTAATAGAGTGGCCAGCATTTTATGCTTCTCGTGATGGTTGTCCATTCACCAGTCTTCATTTGAATGCCAATTCCAGACGGTAAGGCGCTAGGAAAAACTTCGGAACTAAAGGTCCGAATGCAATTGTATTGTTCCAGACGTCACAACTACCTCGTGAATGGGGGTGTTTAAGTACATGTTGTTTTGCATATGGTCTATGTTTCATCTTTAGCCAGTTTATTAGTATCAACAATGGAATCATTTCAAAACGCACGATTCCGCAAAATATCGAAGGTTGACATTCATGTTCTGTGAGCCAATTATACATTTATATCTTGACACAATAGTTTTTCATATTATGCAACAACTTATGATTCTAATGCAATGCTTTAATATTATACAATAAGTTATGGTTCGAATTCAATAGTTTCATATTATGCAATAACTCTCTCTCTCTCTTATGGTTCTAATGCAATAGTTTCATATTATGCAATAACTCTCTCTTATGGTTCTAATGCAATAGTTTCATATTATGCAATAACTCTCTCTCTCTCTCTCTCTCTCTCTCTCTTATGGTTCTAATACAATAGTTTCATAGTATGCAATAACTCTCTCTCTCTCTTATGGTTCTAATACAATAGTTTCATATGCAATAACTAACGGTTCTAATGCAGTAGTTTCATATGTATCAAAAGATCCATGGTACAATATTTTTTTCACTACCAAGTTGTAATCATAGTTTGGAAACTTCTGTAACTTCGATTGCGAATTGACGATCAGATCTAGAACAAAAAAAAAATTAGAATTATTTTCGGGTACATGATGCACACGTGATCCGCAGTCTGCGATCAGAAAAAAATCGATCTTTTCGGCTCACTTTAATGTTCAGTTTCCCAAACCGATCCAGCGGAAGAAACACCCGAATGTCAAAGTATTGACAACGCAACTCCAGGCGGGAAAGCAGATTCTATCAAAGAAAGGATAAATAATTCACGAAGTTCACTTGTCAATAGCGGGCCTCCAAGTTTGACAGTTGTCGTACTCCGTGATTTTCATTGCGTCCTCAATCTAATCTAATTGGTCGGAAGCCCCCATCGAGAATCCTGAGCTTCCCCTCTCCTTCAGGACGAATTCAAACATTCGGGGAGACGAGAAGCTGCTTTATTTTTCTAAAGAAGTCGCCGAGAGGGTGAATTTTTCTGCGGTGTTTGCTTGTAAATATGGCGGCGGAAGTTTTACTTTGCTTCTCAAAGTTTGCGCTCTGTGTAAACTCATCAGCGGCTGTCGCTCGTCACACTGAAAAGAGTCAGTTGCGTAATGTGTTGGGATGTGGGGTGGCAGAATATGATTTTTGAGGTAGACGTTGGAGGATGATAAGGGTTTGTGGGCTATCGTAGCCATAGCAAACTATTTCTGTGCCTATGACGGAAATAGTCTTTCCTCGCAGACCTTTGCAGTATAAAATATAGCTATTGCTGTTAAACCTCGTTAAAAACGTAATCGTTAAGACAATAAGCATAGTTTGCTTTATCCGAATTCATAAAAAAGCATCATTTCAATAGTAAAATATTAGTGTGAAAAAAAACATAACACACTGGTAAAACTCATGGCTCACTGATAATGGTATTTTTCAACACAAAGATCATACAGATGATTCTTGACTACAGATATTTCCTGATCACACAGTTTCTGTTTGAAACAGTTTTGTTATATACTTTTGTGGTTTGATTATTCGAGACAATCTTTAAGAAAATATTCGATGTGGATCAAGCTATTTAATAGAACCGATGCATCTTCAGGAATATGCTTAACAAAAACAGGTGAACAATTTTTAAAAAGACAGTAGCTTCTTTTGAAGAAGGCACGCTTGTTCCTTCGTTTCCCTTCTGAATCTTCATTTGTATAATCTTCTTTACTCTCTTCCACAAATCAATCTTCTACAATTTGAAGTCACTTAATTTTTCTGATAATACGATGGAAGAGAATCTGTTTACCCTTCAATTTCAATTTAGTTCGTATTTATTGAGTTTGCCTTTATGGAGTTTGACTTTATCTATGTTTATTGATGCGTTTTAAGTATTCCCCACCTCTTTTATTTAAATTAGTTTTTGACTGGGTTAAAAAAAGCAATGAAAACTAACTACTTACGATTACTGTTATTATTTTGTTTTTATCATGCAGAAACATTTCATTGATTCTTCTCATGGTTGCTTCAACGAGATATCTCGTCATTTATAAAATTGACCAGATGTCCAAGTATGCAATACCTTGTCATTTATAAAACTGACCAGATCTTCATGAACGAAGTACCTTTTAATTTAAAAAACTGACCAGTTGTTCACGGTCGAGGTAACTTATCATTTATAAAATTAACCAGATATTCACGGACGAGGTTACTTTATTTATAAAAATGATCTTATATTCAAGGTCGAGGTAACTTGTCATTTATAAAACTGATCAGAACTTCATGCACGAGGTTCATTGTCATTTATAAAATTGACCAGATATCCAAGGACGTGGTGGCTTGTCATTTATTAAACTAACCAGATCTTCATGGACGAGGTACCTTGTTATTAGAAAACTGACCATATCTTTAAGTACGAGGTACCTTGTCATCTATAAAAGTAAACACCTTGTCATTGGAAAAAAACGATCTTATCGTGATGTTGTCCTCATCAGAAAATGGCAATGTCTTCGTCGCCCAGGACCAATCGACTCTCTTGATGACGAGATATCTCGTCATAAGAAATTTTCTTAGAGTTTGTAGGACATGATATCTCGTCGAAACCACCTGGAAAGTCAAAGACAAATTTTCAAGATTGTCGAATTTTAATTTTGAAACAAGTTTGGTGACATGTAATACTTGTTATTTTCGTAAAATTGCTATAAGATAAGAGATGTCAAATTATGAATTTGACTTCTGAATATCTTCATAGTTATTACTTTCTTGGTTATGTCTAGGGCAACTTTTTGCAACAAATGCAACTTTTTTTGACACGTTCTACGCCTGCATGTAAAGTACTAAAATCAAAATTCCTCCTACATGGGGTGGATTGTAAGTGAGTTATAATCGCAACATAAATGCAACTTTCTGCATAAATGCAACTTTTTGCATAAATGCAACCACCTGCAACTTTTTTAAATTTAGCTTAAAATTAATTCAAAGGAAATTACTATACCATTTTTTGCATTTTGTTTATCTCGTGTTTCAGCTGTCTCGTTTCGTTTTCGTAATGAACACGATTGTCTCAATGCCCATCTTATAAATGAAGTGTTTGTCGGTTTTTTTCGGGGCCGCAAAATCCTGACGATTCTATGGCACTTACAGCAATGAGATTTGGCACACAGGTATGAATTTTAAAATTCAATTTACAGCATTTTAAAATGAATTTAAGGAAATTTAATTATTAGTGTTTTCTTTGGAATGGCAACCGCATAAAGATATGACTGATCCTAAATTTATTTTTTCCATTTCCGTTTTCATATTGCGCAGAGGAATGATTTTCCAACAGAGGATAAAAATAAAGTTTTAACTTTAGGTTTTTAGTTCTTTTTCTTATCTCCAAGACCGTAAGATAGAGTAGAAATTTCAAAGGATTTGAAATCTGTGGAAAATTTTACTTTAGATCGATACCTATAAATATGATATTCTTTAAATAAATAATTTTTAAATTGATTATATCTTTTATATTTTCCGGAAGAGATTGTGACGTCACTCAAACTTTCTCTTTCCAAAAAAAAAACCAGATTGTATCTTCTGCCCTTTGCGTTAAAAAAAAGAAACAGATTACATTTCATGTCCCTGAGAGCAAGAAATAAAAAAATATATTGACTGGGATTGTTAAGTTTTTTTTTCGTAAAATCGGAATTGAAAATATGATTTTCTTTTAATAAATAAATTTTAAATTTAATATATCTTCAACGGATTTGAAATCTGCGGAAAATTTTACACCAGATTAATACCTTACATCACGGGCACGGGCAACGTCGGGTTAGCCAAGCAGTGGCTAGTGTATTTATAGTTGGATTCATTATACTTTATGTATTTTAGACGAAAACGAAATATCAAGCATCGGGAAACGAGTATTACACAAGGTATGTAGCGTTAACACATACTGGTAAGCAAGAAGGCTAATGGCTTAGTTGTCAAACGCCTGGCTCCATATACTATTACTGTAGTTTTTTGTTGGACTTTTTGTTCTCCCCAAACTGAGAGAGAGAGAGAGAGAGAGAGAGAGAGAGAGAGAGAGAGAGAGAGAGAGAGAGAGAGAGAGAGAGAGAGAGAGAGAGAGAGAGAGAGAGAGAGAGACTAATTGGATGTGAGCAGTGTAAGTAAAAGCAAAGAGACAATTCAAAGGTTTCGAGAGGGCAGAAAAGGTTAATTACCATGGGCCAATGGCTTAACCTTTATGCTGCTGCGCTTAGATTTTTCAATCGTCTCGCAGAAACGATGTTTCGCCTGCATCACCGACCCCCTTACCAAATTACCTAGCTGGAGCTATAGAGCCTTGAGTGGTATTTACGACTGACGCTTACCTTTCATAGTATTGTGTGGCGTATCATTTGGTGTGAGATAGATATCACCGGAGCAACCTCCTGCCTTTCCCCAAAAACGTTCAAACCTCACGGTCGACAAGGTAGGGTTGTGAACAAAAGGAGGAACCCTCCAGAAGGTCAGTCGATAACAGCTCGTAAATGGTGATCGATGCCAGCGGTCACTTAAAAGAGGTATAACATCCACAGTACACATATCGATACCATGCCGCTGGATAAACGAAATTTTAGCGGTAACAATTGTCTATCTGTCGCAGCGTAAGAGCTAAAGTAAACTACATATAAACAAGCAAAATATAAGGGTAAATATGTAGTATACGGGGCATGTTTATCGCCAAGCAATTTTGTAGTCAAAATAAGATGGCAGCCAAAGTCAGTATTGCAGCTATCTCGGCAATTCGATTAGTTACATATGGAAGTGAAAAGGTTGCCAAAAATCTATACGTAGTACCAAGGTTACCACGTAAAATAGCTGTTGCACCGTATACTGCATACCACCCAATATGTTATAATATGATAGACACAATTAAATAATGTATAAGAGCTTTGCAAAAGACGTTCGCGAGCTCATTATTAAGCTATGTTTTTTATCTTATATGTGCTACCATGCTCAATTGTCTCTGCAAGGACCTTAACCATGACTTCCGTGAGCACCAAGGAACATTGCTCAGTGTTCCATTTTTTTGTGATCTGGATTTAAATCAGGGGCCGAAGGCTATCGCATTCTTTCAGCTCAATAAAGGAATCGTGTTTGAACTTCATGTCTACGAATGGTTTGAGAAGTACTAAAATGTGTTCAAGTGCTAAGCATCAAGAAGCCAGACCACTGCAACTGACATCAGAGATTTATAGTATGAGTAATATGATTTTGCTACACAGACGAGTGGGTATTGTTGATGAAGGGTCAAATTAGTTTTTGAATAAAAGAGAAAAATGGTAGATGTGTGTATCTTGCTCGTCCGGGAACATTTTGGAGGAAATAAAAAAGCTTGTGCAACAATGAAACAAGTGCGTTCAAAAGCAGGGAAATTTTAATTATCTTATTTATTTTTTCTCTTTTAATTGAATGAAAGTAATGCTCGTTGCAAAAATAGCTATTGACCTATCTACCTTTTTATACGCTTTTACCGTTTGTTACTCTGCGGGAAACCCAAAGTAAAACAATACTTGATATTCTCTTTCCGATACCAAGAAGAATCGTAAGACCAATTGTACATTAGGTCTCCTGGTACTTGTAAACACAGTACATCTTATCATTAACGGCGCTTTCAAATTACTTTTCGTGTCCGATCTAGGAAATCGCCTCGGTATAGGACATACGGTTTCATGAATTCAATCCTTAATTGAAATCCTGTTTCCAGTTTCGATCAAAGTCATTCCTATCGACATAGCTATACGCTTTTACCGTTTGTCTCTCTGAGGGAAACACAAAGTAAAACAATACTTGTCATTCTCTTTCCGATACCAAGCAGAATCGCAAAACCAATTGCACATTAGGTCTCCTGGTACTTGTAAACACCGTACATCTTATCATTAACGACGCTTTCAAATTACTTTTCGTGTCCGATCTTGGAAATCGACTCGGTATAGGACATACGGTTTCATGGATTCAATCCGTAATTGAAATCCTGTTTCCAGTTTCGATCAAAGTCATTCCTATCGACATAGCTATACGCTTTTACCGTTTGTCTCTCTGAGGGAAACACAAAGTAAAACAATACTTGTCATTCTCTTTCCGATACCAAGCAGAATCGCAAAACCAATTGCACATTAGGCCTCCTGGTACTTGTAAACACAGTACATCTTATCATTAACGACGCTTTCAAATTACTTTTCGTGTCCGATCTAGGAAATCGCCTCGGTATAGGACATACGGTTTCATGGATTCAATCCGTAATTGAAATCCTGTTTCCAGTTTCGATCAAAGTCATTCCTATCGACATAGCTATACGCTTTTACCGTTTGTCTCTCTGAGGGAAACACAAAGTAAAACAATACTTGTCATTCTCTTTCCGATACCAAGCAGAATCGCAAAACCAATTGCACATTAGGTCTCCTGGTACTTGTAAACACCGTACATCTTATCATTAACGACGCTTTCAAATTACTTTTCGTGTCCGATCTTGGAAATCACCTCGGTGTAGGACATACGGTTTCACGGATCCAATCCGTAATTGAAATCCGGTTTCCAGCTTCGATCAAAGTCATTCCTATAGACATAGACCACATCAAGGTGTAAAACCATTCCTGTAGTTACAAATAGGTAAACGTATATTACTTATTTCCTATCGGAAAGATGATGGGGATCTAGGAAGCGTTTGTATTTTCCTGTTCCGAAAATAAATAAAGAACTCTGAAGCATCCGATTCCCTAATATCCTCCTCATCTCTCACGATGGATTATTTTTTCACCCTTCTGTTCCCCTCCTTACGACGATTCCCACGATATATTTACCCGAAAATGCCCCGGAAACTTCAATTACAGGCGGAGTTTGGGACTGCCGTGAACGTTATTTACCTTTCGATCTTTCTTTCGATCAGCTTCCATCCGTCTGTACCGTGTATACTGATGTCATGATCGGTTGTCTCCTTATCGATACTTTAACAGACCATTGCTTTTCGAAAACATCGCAGCGTATCTGGAATTTTTTTTCTCTTGCTTTTGATTTCCACTGGTAGACTGTAATGATGGGTTTTGCCACGATGGGAAATGGAAAATTTCTGCTATGGAGATTGATTGTTTGCAACGGATGTTTGCTTTTTACTTTCTAGAAGTATCGGATAAGTTTTCTTTCGTAAGTCTGTAAAGTTTATGTGAATTCTTTTTCGATTATCACGGATGATATGCGATTGAGTTTGAAAGTATTGAAGATATTGTACAGAACCTTTCCTCGATGACAAAATTGCTGATGTGAGATCAGTCATTTATAATGCTAAGAAAAATCAGATAAAAGTCCAACTGTCACAGTAGGGTTGAAAGATAGTATATAATGGAAGGGGTCAATGAACTGAAAAGTTTTGTTTGAATTTTCAATCTACTATCTAGAATAGGTCAAAACATTAAAAATGTCGCTTGTGCTTGAATGTGTTGGAATTGGAGAGAAGCTTTAAAGTAAAAAGGAATATTTTTTTATTGTTCATTCTCTCGTGAGTAACATATATTACTCCACAATTTTCTGGCGGTATTTATCAATTTTCTCGTGGTATATACGAGGGTCGTTCGGAAAGTAATAAACGGTTTTAAATAAAATACAGACCAATTAAAAATTTTCAACCATATTTTTGCTTTACATTTTCATGCCTTATATTACTTTTCAACATTGTACCCTTGTAAATTTAAACATTTGGCGAATCTTGTGACGAGCTTTTGAATACCAGCGTCATACACCTCTGCCGCCAGTCCATTGAGATAAGCAGTAACATCTTTAAGCGTTCGTGGTTGTCATTGAGCATGCGTAGTACCCACCTTGCATAATGTTTTGTGAATATGAGGTGATCTGTTACCACTTTGTAAATGATAATTCCGACACATGTGAAAAAGTATCATGAATTTTATCCGAAGCCACATGGCGATGGAGTTTGATGAATGGGTAGCCACATCGCTCCTCATCATGGACGTTCTCTCTTCCCTCATTAAAATTTTGGCACCGACGACACACAACATCACCATACACTGATTTGATTTCACGATAAATTTCACTTGGTTGAACATTTTTTTGCGTTTAGAAATCGGATCACAGATATCACTTCACGTTTGATGGCATGCTCGATTTTCTTGGACAGCCTTTTTTCTTACCAAACAACAATTACCGTTATATTTAATATTTTTTCATTAACTTAAAAAACAATATTGCATATTATTTTAAATTTTAATACATGATGTAACTTCATTAATTGTTGATTAAAAATCAATTGCAAATTATATTTGAATTAGTGACTACATATGTGCACGGGTACTTTAAGCAAACCTCAAGTTTGAATTATGTGACTAGTTTAAAATGCACATTAGCTTCAGTTTTCTTTCTATCCATCATTATTGACTATTTGCATTTTTACTCTACTTTCTAAAATAATGTAGATGTTCGAGATAACAAGTGTTTCATGCCTTACTCTTTGAGGGATGCATGCTGATACTCTTTCTGCAATTTCAGTTTTTCCTGCATGAATTCTTACCACTTTTGATTATGTTTTGACCCAAAAATTGCTTTCTTAGATTTTGTGAAAGTAAGTGAAAACCATTAAAACACCCAAAAGGTATTTGCTTCGGTGAAATATTCCTGATGGACTAACTAGTTACTAACTTCTAGGTCAATAAAAATCTACCTAGCGTTCTTCCAATCAATAGATGTGGATACATAATCATGAAAGGGGGGTAGATACAATACTACACTAAATAGGAGATTTCACCACGTGAAGAATGTTGAATATTCTACAAGCCATCGAAAAAGCAACACCATGAAGGAATCATCCAATAGCCTTGATATTGGCACGATAGAAAGATAACGATGAAAGACCAAACACGATCTTTCAGACATGCAAATGACTAATATTGTAGCGTATATGCAAATCAAGTGCGCCAGTAACGCCCTTTGTAAGCAGTATATTTAAATAGATAACAGGGAGCCGATTTTTAGTATTTAGAGAGAGATTCTGAGCACATGGACAAGCGTATAACATGGCATCTTATCCAGCGAATCTCGATTCTGTCTAAAGCACCACGATGGACAAATCTGAGTGTGGCGGCGCCATGGTCATAAAGTGCATGCCTCTTTTTTATTTTTTCATCGTCATATCCTTCTTCCACCTGGTGTTCTGATATGAGGTACCATTGAATACTACTACCGCACCCGAATAGTACGCATTACCGGTATACTAAACAACCACCGTAACATTTTTGAAGTTTTGAAGCCCTCTCTGCCCTTATCTGTGGCTAGTTTTTAACGGGATAATGCCGATCGTACGTGGCATACAACGTATAATTTTACAATGTCCACCAAGTTTCACTTCTTCCATAGTCCACCGTTCACTAGATCTTTCGTCCATCGAACATGTCTGGGCGATGATCGACCAATGGCTGGCAAACGATAGACCAACCGTAGCTTTATGTCGAAATATACTTTTGTGACGTGTGGATGTAAGGTTTACTGACATATCCGAAATCCACATCCAAAGTATCTTTTTACAATGTCGATACATTTAGCAAACTCTATAGCTTCCAATGGTGGCTACACAAAATACTGATTTCTTCGCGTTCCGAAAAATGGTGCTGTAATTTCAATAATTTCACTTTTGTGCCCTAATCCAATTGCGCAATAAATATAGCTTTTATATCTCTTGTCCTAAATAAAGTTGCATTTTCGATGGCTAATAGTGCAAACGTTAGTAAAGATAAGAAACAATAGTTGTATTTCCTACGAGAGCGAATGCATTTACAATAGATTTAAAAACTTCATGAACCGAGCAAGCATCCTGAAATTCGTGAATCGGATGAAAGCTCTCCCTAGAAAATTTCGATTCCCAATACCAGACCTTGCACGGAAGTGAAAACTTTTAAAGCACCCAAATGAGCCTTTTCTTCGAGGAAATATTAACGGATGTAACTTTAAACCGGCATTGTCAGCGCATTGAATAATGCCAGGTTGTGTAATTTCCATGAATTCGCCATCAGAGTAAACGTACCAGAAGAAGCTTAGCTTTCCAAATATTGTTTGCAATAAATAATAAGGTGGATAATATTCATTATTCATCGACTAAATCTCCGGATTTAAAAAACCATGAAGAGGATTAAACGTGTAGAATGGGCTATACCTGTGTCTGGCTTGAGATTTCTTCTTTTTTTTTTTTTCATTACCAGGACCCGGATTTCGATTTCTTTATATCACTGGTCTATTTTGGTATTCGTGATTTTGAGGTCATTATTGAGTGTTGTAGAGGATGTTTGTGGTAATTTAACTATTTTAGTGTGT
This sequence comes from Metellina segmentata, assembly GCA_947359465.1. Lineage (NCBI taxonomy): Eukaryota > Metazoa > Arthropoda > Arachnida > Araneae > Tetragnathidae > Metellina > Metellina segmentata. The sequence goes on from OX375875.1 coordinate 11,867,243, forward strand.
TTTAATGCTTAAATCAATAATATTAATCATGTGTAAAAACTTTTTGTTAAAATTTCTAAAGTCTCACAGTGTTTAAAAGTGACTCAACTACGTAATTACAACACACATCCTCATATCCCTTTACCGAGACACCAAACATTTTTTCTCTTAAAACTCTGGTGTGAACAACCGAACGTGAAAAAGTGTGAAGACTGGTAAATAAGTGTTTCTAGTTTTGACTGAAGGAAATGGAACAAAATTTTACCACCAGAATCATAAAGGCCAAAAACAATTCAGATAACAACATTTTCTGAATCATGGTATACGATGAGTTTACATATTTTAAGTAGCTGATTCCGAAACCTGTTAATTATATAGATGTTTATAGTTAAGACAGGAGACTATGTACTTGACCACGGAATTCAAATTGCTCAATTGGAACAACTAAGAATGTTTTCATTCCATCTATATTTAGCACTTAATCTGAATTCCAGATAATAGTTCCTCGATTAAATTTTTATTAATTAATGGAAAGGTATATGTATTTCTTTTATGAAATCGTAACTCTTAACAATCTTGATAACTTAATTCACCGTATAGTGGTTCAAAACTTAAGATAAGGGCGTAGTTAAACCATTAAAATCTTCCAGTTAAAATATTTTAATACTTTGGTTATAAGTAGCGAAATAATGGGGCACTTAACACATAATACATAAGGATAAAGTGCTTTTATTTGGATATATATAAAATCCCAATAAAGAAACAAAATAAAAAAAATTACTTTCAGTTCTTTGAAAATTCTAAGTACACACAATATTAATTGACATGATGACAAGCTTTAAAAAGACTCCTTCTTTTCAAAGACAAACTTAGGGGGCAATTGACTGGGTTGCGTGTATGCTGATGAGAGCATGAGACATCCTCATCGTTTAGAAGCAACCTTAGTTGGGGTTCAGTCTCTTCCTTCCGACTTGATTAAGTCACTACTGGAATTGGAAAAGACTCAGAGAGAAATTTCTAGCTAAGGGTCTCTACAGTAATTGGCGAGAGTTGTTTATGACTTGGTCGTCGTGGAAACAAAAGTCAGTTATCGCCTGCCCACCACGTTGCCACTGGCTGGTCTTGGAGCCAACACGAATCGCCGGAGGTATGTGTTCTTCCGATCATTCTTACTTGAAACCTAATCGTTGTCTTTAAAAAGTTCGCTGCTAAAGCTAATATGGTGGGTTAATAGTTATTGCCTAGCCGTACAAATGGGTTTTTCTCAGACGGCAATACCAACCACGCCAATACCAGAAAAGATTGGCGAAATCACAGGCACCAAATTTGCAATTTCATCATATGTTAGAGGCTTATTAGATTGCATTTTTTTTCAGGGGTTGTGAAGGCCCGGCAGAACTATCGTCTCTACAACTCATATTACAAGATTTTTTTTAATAACTAATAAATGTATAAATTCGAAACCGCATTGTGACATTGCACATTTTATTTTTATATATAACTGACCTATGTCAGTGTACGTCTACCTCGTGGACACAACCCCTGCAATCTCGGTCTGCAATGGACGCAGAACCCCCACAAAAAGCCGTTAACAGGTAGCTGAACCCAGGGTAGGGGTGCGAGAGGAAGCTCACTGGCCGAAGAACTGTGAAAAATAAACACAGTAAGATACCAAAGTGATCGTCTTCTTGGGTTGGCAGAAGGAAAATGTGCAACTAAACAAGACAGAGTGAAACAACAAACGTTTCTGAGCACATTAAGCAGACAGGCTTTCTCTCAACTCTCTCTCTCTCTCTCTCTCTCTCTCTCTCTCTCTCTCATCGCTTCAAAACAAAAACTTATAAAAACCTTGAACGTCCAGATTCAAAGGGAGAGAGAGAAGTCGGTTAGACTCGGATGGAAGCAGACTAAACACTTGATCTTTCGTGCTGTGCTCACTACGGTAAACGGTGTAATGCAAGACTCCGATCCCCATTCCCGGGAAAGGATGCATCGTCTTTTCCCCCCATTTTGACGTGAGGTAGATGTGTTCACCTCCCTGTGTGCGATCAAATGTCCACATCTCCGATTAGATTTGAGGCAGATAGATTCGCCTTTCACTACATTCGCGTAGTTTTCCCTCCTTTTTTGGTGTCTTGTGATATCATCAGGGCTTCCTCATTGCACCACCGGATATACTCGTTCTCGTTTTGAATCAAAGATTTTGAATATGAAAGTGCTTTTGGTCTTCCTTAGAGGTATGTGGTTTTAATTATTACTTCCTAGGTGATCTCATGGAGCAAACGAAGAAAAGGACTTCTGGTTATTGTCAACTCTTTGTATACCTATCGATCATTCCTTTTAGGCCAAACGCGATCAACGCAAAGATTCATTCCAAATTAATCTCTGACAGTACCTTAATTTAATACCACGTCTATACCAAGTCATACGACACGCATACCTTTACAACTAGAATCTAACCTTTACTCCATGCCAATACCAGCAGACACACCTAACATACAATGTCGATTAAAGCGAAAAATAAATGTTGAGGCGCAGCTATTCCCGCGTGTACGCGTGACTGGCTACTGAGACAACACTCCACATCACGCGCTGGTGTGTGATTGGTTCTTTAGCGTTGACGCCACATCACACGCTGGCGCGAGATTGGCAGCGAAAGTGTGGATGTTGTATAGGGCTCATTCCTTATTTATCCTATCCTACCTTTACAGCCTGGCCCGGCTTTAGTTTGCAGGATATGTATTGAGATACCTACAGAGGCATATGTGTCTTATTTTTGTAACCGTCTAGTTTTTGATTTGCATGAACCTACACGCCTCTTCGTGGTTCTGACGCCTGGACCATTCGTCGTGGTTCTGACTCCTGAACCATTTTCTGAGCCCTCGAAGGGCGAGGAGTGGTCTGCTACACAAATCCGCACAAGTGGATTATCACTCAGGGACACTTGATGTGTAGCTTAATGTGGATGGGTCGATCTCTACTGAATTCAGGTTCTGATCGGAGGTGCGTCGTAAGCCTGTTGTCTAGCATGTAGTGCATATATTTGCCTACTTCACCACATAACAGGTGTCCAACGTTGGGTATACCGTGCGGAAGACGTATTTCGGGAACCCTGTGTGGTTGGTGAGTAGTTGGATAACCAAGGGGTTGTATAGTGGGATTTTGAGATCTCGTTTAGATAGGAATTGTCATGTGAAACGACCTTGGCTTGCTATCTTATCTCCCACATCTTTAACGCAATATCATTGATTACATGGGAAAGCAGTTGAATTTTGATCGCGCTGGTGAACGCAATGGTCTATTGGTGACGGTCCGGAATCAATTTGCATAGGAAAGATTCGAGGAAAACATTTCGTGATTTCGAACTTCCGTCAGATTAAGATGTCAACACCTGAGTTGGCAACAAACACTCCAGACATCCACACCAAGCCAACTTGTGAATGGAATCTTAGAGTCCAAGAGTGTCTTTTTGTGATTTATTTAGACATGAAACAAACAGTAGAAACGGTACAACTATACAAATAGCAAATATTAGACTGATATATATTCGAGATTCTAGAACAAGGAGGGAGTACATCAAGATTGCTCTCTTTCCGAAGCCATGCCATTAGAGAAAAAACAGATTTATTTTTCATCGCATTCCTTATCGAAAGATCTCGTGATCTCGCTCAGAGTGACATCAATAATCATTCTCAGCGAAACCTCATTCTCAACAGCATGAGATCCTAGGAGGTCACGACAGATTTAATGTCCACACTATCTACTGCATACACTGCAGTTTTTGGATGGATCTAGTTTAGAACTTGCAGCCATCCGGTTATTAACCTGCCACTCTTCAATCTGGACTTACCACAGCACTTCGATTTGTTTGGATTAGTGACAGGTAAATGTGCATTACCCCCCCCCACCCCCCCCCGATCGCATATGGCCCGTTAAACTTTACAAATACAGCAATGGTGATTCTGCACTCAAATAGCTTTTGTTTATCCTTACTTAGCTGCATTTATATCAGCTCAGTAATTTGTTTCAATCAGCGGATACAAACTATGGATAGACTTTTCGTAAAAATACAAAACTTCGCCAGTTAACGATTTTGAGAGGTGAAAATAGTCAAGCCTCTAGTACACAGCGAAAGCAGAATAAAATACTATTCCTAGAAATGTATGTTTGCTTTCATGATTTTGATCAATACCTATATTTTTAAATGTTAGGAAAACAAAGAATAAATGAAATGAATTATTAATGATATGCCTCGGTGTGCATGGAAAGCACGTGTTTGCAGCGACTTAAATACTTAACGGAACAGATAATTTATTCAACGTTAAAGAATCAGTCTTGTCTTTTCACTTCAGCAAAGAACACAAATTTACGATGCTCAAATGCTTGAAACTAACGGTGTATAATCTAAAAACGAGTTTGGTGGAGATGGGTTTTTGAGTCTGTATTTTCTTTAACAAATCACATATAGGAGATCTGTATGCGATTGATACTTTCTGTGATTCACATATAAATAGAAATGTTTGTAAGATATAAGTGACATATTTCTCATTATTTCACGATTATTCTTAAATTAACATCGATAAAATTCAAAATGTTTGAAAATTTAAATGCAATGCAATTACGATCAATATTGATATATTTTTCTAGATATTCCACCAACGTGTTTCACCAATATTTGATGCATGCAATCAGATGTGAATAATATTTCAGAATTTGGTAACAATTTCATATTTATTTTCATTTCAATTTGAAGACAATTACTATTATTATTTGCTACCTGCTACCGTGCTAGCCCAGTTAAAACAGTAGCGGATTAGCAACATCATGGTTGCAAATTCAATAAAAGGTTGTAAAGATAATTGTACACAGACTTGGACTGGGATGCACGTTAAATGTGTCGTGCCCATAAATGTCCTCACATTGGCGTGGTATGGAAATCTGGGGGTTGGGGTGCCAAATCAGATATAAATTCGCCGTCCGTTCGTGGTTTCAAAACTATAAAATATTGTTCTAGGATCTTTCCCTTCGGGCATGATCTCGTGCGGTAACAAATATTCCATTGTGTTGCGCCAGTGCGATGCTACTTGAGCTCGAGTGTGACGTTAATCAACCCTGTCTATCCTAACCTTAACCCTAATTTTCATAATATAGATACTTATGTTATTTAGGTTTAACACTAGAACGTTCACCATTTTGATTACCCTTAAACGTCCTCCGGTATCATTTCGACACTGGTAAATAAGTCGCATAGAATAATTGCAATATCTAAATATTACCACGACTAATATTCAGTTGAGTTGACTTTTAAGATTATTTATGAAATTTATATAGAATATGACACTATATATCAGAAAAATGCAGTAAAACAAAGTATTAATATTTAAAATAGAAAAACACAATAACATTATTAAAAATAAGAGATAAAATCTTATTTTTTTTTAAATTTTAATAATAATGGTTGATTGCTTGTTATGTTCTCACCAGGCTTGTAATTCTTTATACAACTGTCAATGAATCGATCCAGAACTTCCGAAATCATAGCAAATTTGTTGGTGTGAATTCTCTGAGAACGTGAGGATTTTAAATCAATTATTAAAATTTAAGGATTCCTCTGAACCTATTTTGAGCCATTGTTTCTTTACTGAAGTTTAGGCCCCAAGAGTCAGACCATACGGACTGCAGTTCAATTCTCTTAGCACTACGTACTCCGCGAGCATAGAATATTGCAAGAAAAGCACATAGTTAATCAATGGTCACAGATCAGCTGATATAGTTTAAAACTGTTCTAGCTTCAACATTTGGGCATTTCTTTAAATGTTCTAATATGTAACTGTCCATGAAGAGAAATCGCGAACTCATGAAGTATTCATTGACGTTTTCTTTCACAAAATTAGTTGCACAAAATTACTTTAGCGTCACTTTTATGTAAATTGGTGCCTGTATCGGAATCTAAATCCAATAAGAGAGTTTCCCCACCATCCGAATCATTTTCAGCAAGGTCTCGTATCAAATTAGCAATTTCTTCAGAACATTGACCTTTCTTACGAACTGTCGTTTTCGTGTCTACACTACACAGGGTTCGAAAATCGAATCTGCTTATTTTATGAGTAGACAAACAAATATAAACGACTAAACACTTTTAGACCCAATCACACAAGTATAATTTATTCGTTTCCGCAATGAACAAACATTGTATTCAAATTCAAACAGATGTGCGATAAGAATTTGGTGTGTTACCAATGTTTGTTACTCAATGATCTCTATTTGGAAAGATAAATTCTATTGGTGTCAAAACAACACCGGTGGGCGTTCTAGGTAAATTTTGCTGTAAAATCTTTATTAAATATTCTAGACCAACAGAATTTCTACATCTAGATAATGGTAATTTTAGTTAACGTCGTACTAGAGCAACACAACGGGCTATTGACGACGTTCCGGAATCAGTCCCTTAAGGGAAAGATTCGAGGACAACACCTCGTAATTTTGAACCACGGTCAGATGACGAAGCAACACCTGAGCTGGCACCCCACTCTTCAAACTTCCACGCCAACCCAACGTGAGGACTTTCGGCCACGACAGATTTAACGTGCACCAGCCGCCTCTACACCATACGTATACAAACATCCATACAGCCCGGACCCGGATTCGAACCAGGAACCTTCCGATCTATAGGCTAACACCTTAACCACTATACCGGTTGGTCGGCTTCTACATCTAGAAAAATGATTAAAAATCACCAAAAATTTTCAAATTTAATAAACAAGTGCGGAGAGAACAAAATTATCAAGCTCCGGTGTCGAATCGACACCGACGAACGTTCTAGTCTTTATGCACCAATGAGGGAGGTACTTTATTTAATTGAGTTCAAACTGGAGCAATAAAATAGGTTATTGGCAACCGGTACGGGGTCAACCTTCGAAAGGAAAGATCCCAGAACAAAACCATGGAATTTTGAACCACGGTCAGATGATGAGGTCACATCTGAGCAGGTAACCCACTATTCAAACTTCTACACCACTCCAACGTAAGGACATGTAAAGCCATGACAGACACCATCACTTTTGAACGCGACGGTCTTTTTGTTGGGTTTGAACTCGCAACTCCACGGTGGCTAGTTCGTTACTCTTCCAACCACGCAAACGCAGCCCCTATGAAGCAATGGGAGGGATTTGCATTGTAAACAAACAAGACCGAATTTAAAGATTTAGCTTCATATACCCAAGTGCTCTAGAATGATGCAGTACGGAGGGGGGCTTTAAATATCTGTAATCACTGTTGGGCAACGTTTCGCGTTAACACTTTTGCTGCCGATCTCACACCAGCGCGTGATGTAGCGAGCCAATCACGCGCCAGCGAGTAGTACTGAGTGATTTATCAGTAGCCAGTCACGCGTTCGCGCGGGTAGAGCTGCGCCTTAACATTTATTATCAGCTTCAATATCGGCTTTATATGTTAGGTGTCTTTGCTGGTATTGGCGTGCAGTAAAGGTTAGAAGCTACGAGGGACGTTCAGTAGAAAATTATCATAATTTTTTTGAAGATGATTAAAAAAAATCAAGAAAAATATAATTCATATTGAATTTGCAGTTGGATAAGTGGAGAATAGATAGCACAAGTTTCACGGTCATGACGTCATTGCTGAGGCCTTGGCAGCCGGCCAAGAACGACTAGTTTTACTTTCGCCATGTAAAGTCACATCCACAGTCACATTAAAGTCACATGTCACATCCATTTCGCCTACGGCAAAATGGATGTGAAACGCGAGGTGCAATACACTGCATTGAAATTTTATTTTCGCCTTAAAAAATCGTCAGATCTTTCAAAAACCACTGTCATATGTCTTCTCCATCCTCCATATAATCCTGTTGCCATGCGATTGTTTTTTCTTTTAACGAATTTGAAGAAACGCCTCCAGGAATAGCGGTTTTCATCATCACAGGCAGTGGTAAAAGTTGCATAGGCGATTTTGAAGGACCTGTCAAAAAATGGCTTCCAGCATGTGTTAGAAGACTGGAAAAGAGGATGGATAAGTGCATTGCGTGTAATGGAGATATTTTGAGAAATACCATAAACACTTGTGTGATTAGTACAAGACATTATTTTTTATTAATTTATGATCATTCTTTATTGAACAGCCCTCGTAGTTGGGAAAGAATGTGGTTTCAGTTATTAAAAAATATTGTAATATGAGTTGCAGAGACGATAGTTTTGCAGGGTCTTCACGCCCCAAAAAAGAATAACACAATCTAATAAACCTATACACGAAGAGGAAATTTCAAATTTGTTGGCTGAGCTTTCGCCAATCTATTCTGATATTGACGTGGTTCTGCTATTGACTTCTAGGAAAAAAACCTTTTATACGGCGGAGCAATAACTATCAGCATAATCCTCACGTGACCGGCAGTCAACGAGTAAATCCTTCAAAAACCATATTTCAATTCGGAATTCATTCTTAGGAATTTTTATCGGCTGACAGTGTATTTAAAAAAAATTCCAAGTGACGTCATGTGAGGAATACGTACAGGAGACACGATCCACCACTTACATTAGTTTGTCCGAAAATGCCTTTCTGATACTTCATAAACTCATTTGATGATCATAAAAATAGAGTTTTGCTCTCACTTTCGGTATAATCTTCGAATATGTGGTGCCGTAGCTGAATGGTTAGCTTTCTGAATAAGGCGCTCGGTGCACACATACGGTTTATCAACGTGCGGCACCGAAGCCCAACTATGCACACATAACCGTGAAATGACGCACGAACTCATTTCGCTTCATTTGCGATTTATATTCAATCGAAGATATATTTCGCTTACTTGGTGAAAAAAAAGTATGTTTTGAAACAAAATAGACGTTACTGGATACAACCATTTATTAATTATTATTTATATTCCATTTGTTTATGAAAACAAGGTACTTCAGAACGGAGACTCAAGTGCGGCGACGTGGGGAACTGCGGTACAAATTGCACGCAAGTTGGACGTGCGTCGCCCCAGCGGCGCTGGAGGCATGTGTGCACTGCTCCATTGGATCTAATGTATCTCAGACCGCACTTGCGTTGCGGCAGCGGCGCCGCACGTTGAAAAACCGGATGTGTGTACCGGGCCTAAGTGTTTAACAGATTCTGAGTTTGATTCATGGTCTCTGAGATTGTGAATTCATGATCGTAGTGATTAGTCGTGTAATGCTTTATGCCAAACTTAATACTTGGTGTAGTTACTAGTATCAATTTATATTTAACAGTATGCGTAGTTCAGAGTTAAGTATTTTGGAGTTATGCGTATTAAAACAACATATTTTGTTGAAAATATACTGTTTTTAATTACGTTAACAGTTAAATCTTTTCGAAAGGAAAGAGGCGTGTTTCCTATAAAAGCCCTAGAGAATGTAGTATGGGACGTAGATTATATTATATAGCAGTTCTGTATTATAATGGTATTCAAGAAATTTTTAATTTTTATTCTTGCGTTACATACTTTAATATTACTTAATCGCCACACTGGCTTCCATATATTAATTATTCTTCCATCAATGAATGGAAAAATCGGTTTATCTCGAAAGTAATTCATAAAAGTATTGTTTATATAACTCCAAAGCACATTTTCAGAGGTTTTGAACGAAATTATGTGACAATATTTTTATATCTTATAGTATAGAACATACGATATAGGTCATACAATTTTTCTGAGACTTCTGAAAAAAAGGTCTCAATCATCATGGTGATGTAACTTGGCTTTCAAAAGAATTTTCTTAGAATAGAATTTTGAAGATTTGTATCTAAAAGAGAGAGATGATATCCCGATCTTATATTTTGTGCAACTCAACCTTAGATGTCACATTCCATTCGGAGTTGGACTGATATAGTTGTTCGTTTGTATTTTTTGTGAAATTTAATTTCATAACATACTTTTGTAAAAAAAGTTTAGTTTTATAAAATTTGAACAAAATATTTCGTACACCACTGCCTCTAAACATTTATTTTTAACTATCTTCGGCAAAAAAAGATATTGCTAATTTTTGTTATCAGTTATATAGCCAACAACGCTGTCTTTGAACATTACCACTTTTACTCTTCAAATAATTCCCTTTTTCGTATAGTGTATTTTGTGACGTCCTTCACGCCCCTTTGGAATGATTGTTCGCAACAATCATTCCAAAGAGACACTATTGTTGGTGCCCGTCTATTTGGGGTTGCGTGATACGAATTGTCGAGTTGATGGATGAATCGTGATATTTTGTATCATTGATCACATCTCAGTACTCAAATATCGGCTACCTTAACCCATGGTTGTGTCAAAGAGATATCTCGTCATCACATAAACAAAAAACTTGACCAGATCTGGCTGATCTAGAAGAATCTCGTCATTAGAAGAAAATTGACCAGATCTTACTGACCGAGAATCTCGTCTTTAGACGAAAATTGACCAGATCTTACTGACCGAGAATCTCGTCTTTAGAAGAAAATTGACCATATCTTTCTGATCAAGAATCTCGTCATTAGAAGAAAATTGACCAGATCTTACTGACCGAGAATCTCGTCTTTAGAAAAAAATTGACCAGATCTTACTGACCGAGAATCTTGTCTTTAAAAGAAAATTGACCAGATCTTACTGGTCGAGAAACTTGTTATTAGAAGAAAATTGACCAGATCTTACTGGTTGAGAAACTTGTTATTAGAAGAAAATTGACAGGATGTTCTTCTCGTCGTCATAAAAAAAAATTGACAATATCTTGATGACGAGATATCTCGTCATTGGCATAATTGGTCACATCTTGATGGACGAGATGCCCCTTCGAAAACACTTAGAGGAATGAATCCAATGTCTTGCATGGCGGGTCTTTATGTATTGTTTGGGTACCATATCAGGGAAATGTCATTCTCAAAGGTCAAAAAACCTCTCAGATGAGGATGCAATTATTTCTTAAAGATATAATAACATCCCAGAAGTATCTGTAGATTCTAAATAACGATCTTCATTCTATGGTACAGACTATGTTTCCCCTGTGGAGAGGACGACAATGCTCCAATCCCAACTGCTAGGTATGTCCAATCTTAAGTCTAGCATGAACGCGAACTAAATCATCTACCCTGATGACCCAGTCCCCAGACTTGAATATTAATGAACCTGTCTGGAGTATTCGATGGAATAAACTTAAGAGTAGATCACCACAACCTGTTTCCGTCAAGGGATTCACATCCCTATTGATTGAAGAGTGATTCACAATAAGAGAAAACTCACATTAATGCCGTTCGTGATTTATATTCGAGTGTTCATGAAAGAACTTCAGCAATATTTTCCTTATTTATAAAAAACGTGATATTTTGTTGGTGTTTAAAATATTTTGCCCTTGTATATATACCTACGTATATATAACGGCTGAAAAATATATACATCGTAGGATATGGCTCTAAATGTGTGTGCTTACGAGAAAAACGTCACGATTCTTTAACAACAGTAGATATCAAATAAGGAATTTTAAGGCATATAAAAGATTGATATCTGTAGTAATCGCAACACTGATTCAAAAGACAATAGTGATGAAATAGTGAACACTTCGAATTTAGAAACTGAATTTTTGTTAAAAAATTAATCACCTTTGATATTTTAATCAATTAATTCAATAGCACTAAAATACTATCAAGCAACAAAAAAAATTGGGCACTTTGTTTATCATATTTAGTACATATAGAGTCTGAGGTAGAAGATATCACACCCGACCGTTTACTTTCGACGATGAGGTGCAACGTCGGCATCATTAAATCCAAGATAAACTTTAACAAGAAATACGAAATGTGCTTCCCACATTGCCATCAACAGATACAATCAATAGATCCTTGAGCACAGTCCCGGGAGTGTTGACGAGTTGATGAAAATTCAACATATATTCTCTAAATAAATAAAATATGTGGATAAACATTTCATTTCCAAAAAATATTAGGATCCATGTTGTATTTTCACAGTTATCGTATTTAGTTTTTACTCACGTTCGAAGATGGAATGAAAGCTTTCAAAATAAGTGAATCTGGTTGGAGCAAGAACTGACCAACCGGTACCATTGCCGAACTTCTTAACAAGATATATGATATGTGCTTTCCATATTACCATCAACAGATACACTCAATAGACCCTTGAGTAGAGTCCCGGGGAGTGTTGACGAGTTGATAAAAACTATACATGTCGTCTCTAAATAAATAAAATGTATGGATAAACATTTTGTCCAAAAAAATATTAGAATCCATGTTGTATTTTCATAGTTAACGTATTTATTTTTTACTCACGTTCGAAGACGGAAAGAAAGCTTTCAAGATCAAGATAAGTGAATCTGGATAAAACAGTAACTGAATAACTCATACCATTGCCTAACTTTTTCACAAGATATATAAGACATGTGCTTCCCACATTACCATCAGCATATACACTCAATAGAATCTTGAGCAGTGTTCCGGGAAGTGTTGACGAGTTGATGAAAATTCTACGTGTCTCTTCTAAATTAATAAAATGTGTGGATAAACATTTTATCCCAAAAAATATTAGGATCCATGTTGTGTTCATGTTGTTCATAGTTAAACTATTTATTTTTTACTCAAGTTCGAAGACGTAAAGAAAGCTTTCAAGATAAGTGAATCTGGAGGGAACAGAAATTAAACAACCGTAACCATTGCCAAACTTCTTAAATTTCCCTGGACGAGACAGCAAATGTTTAACTTAAGCTTCAGAAGATAAAGCCACTGCACACTCTTGCTTGACTCCACTTTTTATATTTTAGCTTAAATCACTGTCTTAGTCGGTTTTATTTTGTAGCCCTATAGAAAATGAAACCTCCTTTCGCTTGCCTGTATAACGAAAATTTATGCTCTCTAACAGAAGAGCGAGCAGTTCGTATGCAAGAGAAAGGATAAAACATACAGAATTGCTTACCCCAAAACAAGTAGCGTGTAATATCCTTATTCATATACAATGCATTCCAGCCTTTTTAACAAAATTCCACATTTGTGCATTTTCGTATTAATTTTCGTGGAAAAATCCTTGACTCTCCGACCCCTCATTTCTTCCGCAAGGCAAGAAGCCAAGTAGTTAAAGCAAGCCATGTGTAAAATCTATTACTGGAGCGCTCTTTTTCGTTTTCAAACTTTTTTGCAGAATAAACATTTTATGGCAACTTTTGTTGCGAAAACTAAATTTAAAAATTCTGATGCGGTACTGTTTCGGAAAACAACCGTTACATACGTGCTATGAGTGGAATAATAGAATATATGTACCACTCTTCTGAATTCTTTAGGAACGTGTTTTGGATGCAAATATATGAGATTCGTATGTAAAGGAATTTGAATGCATATTTCTCCTTAGGGGCTAATCTGTGGGTTTCCAATACATTTATTTTGTGTTCACCATTCGTTGTGTTTTGTATAACTATTTCAGCAAGCAACTGTCGTGTAGAACTCTCAAATTGTTTAGCGTTTAGAAAAAGCTAAGTGTAAAGCGCGGCAGTGTTGTTGTGGTGGTATGTACTTTCTATTTTGTTGCGGAAGAGAGTGTCGTGACAACCATCTTGCTTGATTATAATTTCAGTGCGTCACTTGTAGGATTAATCGTATATTCTATTTTTACAAATGTTTCCGTAATCAAATGTCGTGTAGGACTCTCAAGGTGTTTCATGAAAGAAAATTTAGAAAAAGCTAAGTATAAGGGGCGGCGGTGTTTTTGTGATGCGATATATTTCCAATTTTATTGTGGAATCGTCGTGACAACCATCTTGCTTGATTATAATTTCAGTGCGTCACTTGTAGGATTAATCGTATATTCTATTTTTACAAATGTTTCCGTAATCAAATGTCGTGTAGGACTCTCAAGGTGTTTCATGAAAGAAAATTTAGAAAAAGCTAAGTATAAGGGGCGGCGGTGTTTTTGTGATGCGATATATTTCCAATTTTATTGTGGAATCGTCGTGACAACCATCTTGCTTGATTATAATTTTGAAGCGTCGCTTGATGGATTAATCATCTATTCTACTTTTTAATAACTATTTCCAAAAGCAACTGTCGTGTAGAATTCTCAAATTGTTTTATGAAAGGACGTTTAGAAAAAGCTAAGTGTAAAGGGTGGCAGTGTTGTTGTGGTGGTATGTACTTCCTATTTTATTGTGGAATCGTCGTGACAACCATCTTGCTTGATTATGATTTCAGTGCGTCTCTAGTAGGATTAATCATCTATTCTATTTTTACTAACCAGAAAAAACATCTGTGATATTAGTTGCATAAGTTATTTCATGAAACCTAACTCAAATGTTTCCACACAAATAAATATAAAGAAGAGGTATCGTACACGAAATACATTTAAATAGGTAATAAATAAAATTTTAAAGTAAATTTGTTGTAAGTAATAATGTATTTATATACATAAAGATGTACATGCTAGAGTTGCTAGAGTGTCATTCCTGTAATTATGTTTACTTTGAAAATTTATCTTATAAGATACAAATATCATTTATACTCATATTCATGTAGTGAATTACTAAATAATATACATAAATGGAATATGTAGGGACTTAAATGGAAGATATATTATGAAAAACAAGACTTGCTTTGTATATTCCAGTTAATTAATTGCGGGAATATCAAATACGAAACTAAATACATGTTTCTGCCTTCGAAAAAAAGCTTGCTTCTCGCTGAAAGCTTTTCTAAGAATCTCCATCATTGCAAAATAACCCTTCGTATATATAGCCATAAGTTTCCTTCGCATATATTCTTGAATCCAAAATTCCCAAATACACATAATAATCTTGTAAGATGTGCATCTTTAAAGAGCACAAATCAGCCGTGTAAAGTGTGTATAGAAGACCACGTCTGGCGTCGCTTTGTGTACATAGGAAAATAAATGACATTATTGTTCACGATGAATTATTACCGCTTCATGATGACAGATGTGTCAGTGATGAATAGCCGTAAGAGTAATCGTTTTTCTTTTTTATTTTGGACAAATATCAACCAATTGTTTGGCTAAACGATTATTTGACTGTTATCAAATGATGTTTACGAGGCAACAACTTTCCACAATGCGATAGTATTGTCGATTTTCAGCATCCTAGATAAGGCTCTCTTTTCTGTTGTCCAGATTCGAAGATGCTTGATCGGTTGCTTGATTTTGATATAATGACATCCATTGTCGATCCACTTCCTGTCTACACCAAAGTAAAACACATCTCAATTGTCCTTTTTAGTTATTTAAAAGTGAAGGAGCCAATAAACACGGGAATAGTCATTTGCTCTAACGTAGTGTATACAAGAAAAAATTGAAGATTTCAAATATAGTCCTACAATTATGACGCATGAAGTCACACGACCGTTCTCTACCACAGATGGCAACATCAATTTATGGTGTACATTGCATGGCTCTGATACACCAATGATTACTGTTTTAAAATTTGAAAAGGGTCAGTCACCACGTGGACAAAGTACTGAAAGAAGGCTACATAATACGCAGTGTTTCACAACAGTTTTTGCCCCCACCCCCCACCCCTCCTAACGTTTATTACTATTTTCATGATTTTAATACGAAAGCAGTTAGAAGTAGAGAGATTGTAATAAGGAAGATTAAGAAAAAAGATTTTAATACTGAAGAGACTTTATAATTTTACTAAATAAAAACTCTTTCTATTTTAGCCTTATCAAAACAACCGAAAAACTATTAAAAAAAGCTTTGAAAAATATTTAAAATGGAACGGAATTAATGATGAATTTTTTATGGTGTTGCAAACTCTAGGTTTTGTACATTAATTAAATTTCGGAGTTCTTTTATAAAGGGTTTCATATTACATCCCTTTTTAAGTATTTCTGGCGTAAATGTATTTATTTTTAGAAATTTGGAAGTACCAAAGAGATGTTTGTCCTGTTTAACTCTTCATTGGAAAAATAGCAGAACGAACTTAAATTGTGTTACTGTGTTTGCTTAGTTATGACTTGAATGTACTGATAAAACCTTAAGAAAATTATTAGGCTATGATTTGGAGAGCTATTGTATTGTATTTTTCCTATCCACTGTCTGCTTTACTTTCCTGTGGGATGTGTTTTCAACCAGATGCTTCCTCTGGTTCCCTTTTGGTTCCATCCTTCCAAGTTGATTTCGTATGAAGGCATACTGTCTTCGGTCAGCCATGGCCCCTTTCACGAAACGAAGTTTTTTTAGTGGTTCCTCCCGACATCCTCTTTTGCAGCAAAAACATAAAACTCTTCCCCTCTCTGAAGGAATGCAGTAGAAGCAGAGTCAACGCTCAACACCCTTAAGTTCATTACTCGACAGCGGTCTTCGCCCCCCCCCCTGCTGCGGGTGGACGCCGTCCAGATGTAGAAAGAGGGAGAAGATGATCGTCTTGGAGCCCATAAGAAAATTTACTTGCCAAGATGTACTCCATCCGAAAATTTCTGGAAGGATGAAAGCATGGCAAAGCATTGTTGGTTATAAAATGGGATGACAACGAGAAAACGGGGCTTTTTTTTTCTTTTGGACGCGGCTATGCACTCCGTGAATAAGACATTCTAATAATGCCTGCTAACTGGGCTTTTGGCTGGATGTGGGGACGCTCACGCGATGGTTGTGGATACTTGGTAATGTAGCTTCCGGAGCCATTTTTTTTAAATCTCTTCTACCTCTTTCTTCAGTCTCTTTCGTTCCTGCCTCATCTTATAGGAACAATAAAATGTGAATTCAAAGGTTGAATTAATTATGTGTCATTGAACTAATTTTAAGTCGCACTACTGATCATTATCAATGAGTTATTTGTTGTAATTAGACAAAAATAGTTAAGATCGTTTGAATCAGAAAATCTAAATGCCCATCTTGTCAATGCTTTTTACAAATGTAAATAAATATTTCATTATTCAAGTTATTATATTCTGATTTTGGGCATTTCTTTTCTACTCGTCAACACAGACAACAGCATGTGTCAGATTTATCTGTTATTGTTTTAATCTTATTGTTTTAATCCTTTAACGTATTGCCTAACCACTATCATGATCAACTTATTCCTTGGCCATTTTAAATTGCAACCTTCATAGCGGCTGCATCTTGCTACACGGCATTTGTCACAAAAAGTACTTGGTTACATTTCGTAATAAGTACAAATGTTGAACAAGAACATGGAAAAAGGTTCTGCAAGAATGTATCTATTTATTCTTACACCCTAGATTGCTTTAAGTCTAAATATCATTGTTTACCCCCTATATTTTATCAAATTGGAACGAATTTTATTCTATTCTGCCTGAAGGTAGATTCTCAATGAGGTTAACTCTTTCGCGATACGAAAAATGTGTGATTTTTTCACACAAGTAAAACAAGAAACAAATAAAAATAATGAGGACAGATTTCAAGTCGTTTGTGGGATCTTTTAAGTACTCATCAGATATTTATATGCCCATACTTCTTTTGGGATTACTGACAAAGTAGACTAAAATATAAATATTAATTAAGATTTACCACCACTTTTGAAAAATTCCTTTTTAAAAAATCAATATATACATACGACTGCCGATGTGCACATATAATCAAGGATGGATTGACGTGTGAGCAATTTCCGACGCTGAATCAATAATCTTGTAAATTTAATCAAGCAAAAAAAACAAACTGAGTGAAAGAAGCTGAAATAAGAGAGTTCGATCAGCGTAATATTCTTTCAACTGTCAAACTCAGGGTACTGTAGTAGTAGATTGAATATATTGCTTGCTCTAAGGTACAACATTAAAGTTTCGATTTTGATCTAACATATCGTTTCCACCCACGCCCAAGGCACTAATCTGTAAAATTGCTGCTACAAAAAGACGTTCAAAGTTTGAATGCTTCCGTTAAAAATATAGAGTTACGACTCAAAAATTATTTTCTCATGAAAATCGGCATTTTCACTAAGAATCAAGATTATTCGTGGCCATTTGTAAGTGTTTTTGTCGGAATGAAAAGTTAATGCAGTCAAATTAAACACAACAAACCTATACCTACTGATTTCCATTTACAAGCACAATCCAACACGTTTTTATAATATTTTTTACTGCTAATATTATAAAAGAAAGCATGGTAAATGAAATTATAAAAAATTAATAGAACAAAAAGTATGGTATTATAAATTCCCTTGTGTTTCTTCGTTTATTTAAGTTTGGTGAAACCACAAAAATATGTTAGAGTATGTGTAAATTTTTTTTTGTCAAGAACAACAAAAACGTAAGGCAAAACCTAGTTATCTAATCCTCTTTTCTTTGAAGGCCATTTGCAGTTGACGCAATGGAAAGTTAATGCAGTCAAATAAAACACAAATTCAACCTAAAGATTTCAATTATAAACACAGTCCAACACGTTTCTAACTCAATTAATCTGCATGGTAGCACTGTGCAAAACCAATATAACCGTCGCAAGAACATGTTTTCCATTTAATTACTTCAATTCCCAGTACTTTAAAACCTCTCTAAAACCTATCCAGCGTCGAAACCTGTTCCTGGGAGAGAAGTTTCGTCTCCAAAGCAATTAAGCTGTTTCGCCATCTGTTAACTAGCCAAAGGCGCAGTCAATTATTGCACAGTGCGAAAGAGAAGGTAACTATTTCGGAACATAAACACGGAAGACAGTACGTTTTCGGCCGAAAACTATTCTCTGGAGCCGTAATGGGATAATTTCGTTCTCTTTGATGGCGTTAAGCTTTCGATGTGTTCCATTTTGCTTAGCCGAAACTGAGGAATCCATTTTAATTCTTCCCTAATTAAAGGCGTACGACGTTTGTTATTAATCACTACTTGTTTCTAGAGATAACAGTCATTAGCTAAGATCCATGCATTTGCATCGAATACTCTGAACTAAGGAGGTGTGTTTAGTAAGAGTTTATTTGTTTGCTGTCTAAATGTAACTTAAAGAACTATGTGATTCTTCGCGGTTCCATGAATTCGGTTGTTGAGGAATTTTAGGAACTATGTAGGAATACCGAAAGTAGTTGCAACAAGAGAAGTTTAATTTATGTCGTACTGGGAGGCAACACAAACGAAATATTGGCAATTATCCGAGATCAATCAATAAGATTCGAGGACACCTGATAATTTTGAACAGTCAAATGACTAGGTCATAACTTGACCTGGCACCCCTCTCTCTAAATGGAATTCCAAATTCCAAGAGAGTTGTGTGCAAATAATAATGCGTTCAACACAATCGAAGTACTGGCGATGATCCGAGATCAATCCCCTAGATTTGAGGACACCTGATAATTTTGAACAAATGACGAGGTCATAACCTGAGCTGGCACCCATCTCTCTAAATGGAATTCCGAGAAAGTTGGGTACAAAGAATAATGCGAGGAATATGTGTTTTTAATATAAGAGGGTTGAGTCAATAATTATGACAATACCAATACCCGTACTTGCAAATAATGCTTTTCTTTAAGAAACGTATCCATACTTTGTCAGAAATTTTGCTGATTTAAAATGAGCTATTTAAAACAATAAATAGCAGAGTTCATTGAGTACAAAACAGAAAAATTTCTCTTTTTCTCTCTTAGTTCCCAGAGTTGGTTGCTGTTTCAACTCAACAAGCCACCCAAGTATGTAACCTATGTACTTTTACATTTATGTTGTGTTCCTCCAGTGGGACGTATAGGAAGGTTCCTGGTTCGAATTCAGTTCAGTGCATGGATATTTGTAAGCAGTAAGGTGTAGAGGCGACTGGTGCACCTTGAATCTGTCGTGGCCAAAAGTTCTCACGTTGGGTTGGTGTGGAAGTTTGGAGTGCCAGCTCAGGTGTTGCCTCGTCATCTGACCCTGGTTCAAAATTACGTGGTGTCATCCTTGGATCTTTCCCTTAGTTCCCCTAAGGGAAATTTCCCAGGACGACACCAGGTAATTTTGAACGACGGTCAGATGACGAGGCAACACCTTGATCCCGGACCGTCGTCAATAGCCCGTTGTGTTGCTCTAGTACGGCATTAATTAATAAAAAACTACCAAAAATTACCAGTGCGACGTAAATTCAATTACCTACCTAACACTTAAGTATTATTCGTGTGTTGTGGCACAAACGTAGCACTCAAGTACTTCGAAATATCGTGATCTTAGAGGGTAAAACCAATTGCACTGATTTTGTAATATCAAGTCCTGTACGTTATTGTTTTGAAATAGAGAGTCGTACACGAGAACTTACTGTACCTTATGGCCATAGGAAAATAAACGAAGGAAAAATCTCAATTTTCTCCTCAATTTTCAGCGAATGACAAGGATACGATATTTATGGACTAAATGTATTATTCTATGTGAAACATTGCTTTAGACTTATTCTTGAGTGTAGGATCTCAGATTGATCTAGTTGTTGCATGACACGACTAGATCAATCATCACGCGATGATGCTCGTACATCAAATCTGTCAAAGGAAATACACAAACTTCAAGGAATTCCACCTGATGGACACTATTTACTCTACTAACTAACTATAATGTGGTTCCATCGAGAAGCAATCGAACTGGGGTCAGTCGATTTTCGAAGAGGTATGAAATTGCGTCATTAGAAGTTGCCATGCGCTGGTGACATGAATGGCGATTGCCGTTGCATTTTTCTCCCATGCCAATTCATTATCACTGCCATCCCTTTTGGCTTCGAACAATAAACTTGAAACCTGAGCCCGCTCTTACGACACTAATGAAGGAAGGGATGTGTTTACGTTACCACCAGTCCCCTAATTTAACTAATAGACTCGTTCAAGACCACGTGACTCGACTGCCTTCTCTCGAGAGCGGCACTGTAGTTGTGAAAATTATTTGAATCTTAGATGGCGCTGGCATCGCTTACGTTGCATTTACTCTACTAACTAACTATAATGTGGTTCCATCGAGAAGCAATCTCGCCTTCCCTCCTCTCACACCTGCAATTTTTGAAAGAAAGTTGAAGTTAGGCTCCAGGTTTGAATTCGAAAGAACCTAAGCGTTCTTAGTTTTGATTTATTTGATCGATTCGATATGCATTAATATGCAATCTTTATCCATACCTGAAACTAGTTTAAAATAGTAATTAAACTTTAATTTAACTGAAAGAATCTCTCCAATCGTCATTTTCGTGTTTCGAAAAATTCCACTGAACCAATTCATACTAGAAATCTCGCCATTCTGCGCCTGTAGACACATTTGCGCTACGTTTTATATTGCTTAGGATTTTTGATGGTAACACACTGTGTTGCTTATGTCCATTTATGATAATGTCCTACTGCTTATGTGTACTGATATAATTTCACATAGCTTATATCTATTGGTGGAAATATTGAATTGTTTGTGTCTATTGACGGCAAAATCAAATCCTTTATGTCGATTAATAGCAATGTAACATAATATTTGTCGATTGATGGCGTATTTCATAGCTATTAATGGCACCTTATTTAAATAAATGTGCTATGTCGTGGAAAAAAAGAACTCTCTTTATTTCGAGCACTATTTATAATAGAGCAAATTCAGGGATCATCTCTACATTGAAAGTAGCTATTCATAGATCGAGATTACGTGTTGTTAATCAGGAACTGTTAATTTGTTGCTCTTGACTAAAAGAAGATTACATTAATAGGTACTTCTAGTTGTTTTCTTGATAAAGTAACTTGTTGTTAGCAAAATTACCAAATCATGATGGACAATAAATTTTGAAAGAGAATGATACTCAATATTTACAGTTTAAATCCACCGTCAACTTCCATTTTTACCAGAAAAGATAACTATTAAAATTATTCAGTAACTATTGAATACGCTTTCACAATAAATGTTATAGCAAGTTAGCAATAGCGTTACGACTGTTTTCGCAAAACATAGTTTCCCATCTCTACAAAAAATTGACCATTGTTAAGCTGTAAGACAAATGAGAGATAGAAGGAAATTCCCGTTATATTATAAAAATTATATTCCCAAACATGTTTAAAAGAATTACACATTCCTTGGATTTGTTATAATTTGTTTCAAATTTTCGATTCCCCTAAAACCACAATAGTAACGGAAATTTAGGTGTTGCGAAAAAACTACCCAGAGGAAAGAGCTGAATTTCCTTATGGTAGTTATAAAATAGTTACTAAATCGATTTCTGTCAAAGTTTTTTTTAAATACTAATTTATTAATTAATATTGCAAACTAAAAAGTATTTAAAACTAACATATTAAGTATATTTCGTTTGCACCTTGATAGCAACATGCTACAAAATATAAGCGCAATACGAAACTATCCCAATATCCCTATAAAAGTCTGTTTCACTGATTTAACAGTAGGAGCCCCAATATTTTTTTTATTCATGAATGACATGAATATTGGTATCTTAAGTTAAATTGTGTGATATAGGTACACAAAATTTTGTACTAAAAAAGGTTTTACTTTTTGGAAATTATGAAGTTGGTATTGAATTTAATAAGAAGACGACCCCTCTTAAAAATTTTATGTGCTTAAATTTATCCAAGGCATTACTCCTTGTCAAATGCCAACTTTCAATTGATTCTACTGTTAAAATTGTTCGGATAAAGAAGTGTAGTATATGCTTTTTTTACCGCGAATGTATACTCGTCAACAAAAAAAACGACTCACACGATGTCAATTTTGTAGCACAATTTATATCACAGAACAGAAGGTAGCAATCGATAGGGATTAATGTTTTCTAAAAAAAAATATCAATATTTAAAATGTGTCAAAGGGCTGACGTCATATTAAATTGACTGCTTTCTCTGTTAATCCAATACGAACCCCGATATTTCATCACAAATTTGGATTCTACACACAATTTCAAACGATTTGATAAAAAAAAATTATATAAAACGGCGTAAAATTGACCGAGAAAATCAATAAAAACCATTGAGGGAGCGTGTAAATGTTCGTTCAATCACATTATAAATATTAATAAAGACGTGTAGTGGCCGTCGCAGTCAACGACCTGTTGCAGGCGCCTTAGTATGGATTTCATTAAGATGGTGACCGAGTCAAAATCTATTCTGATTGAATCCCAGAGTCCGTTGGCAGAAATTTCTGTTTTCGCTTTGTGAATAATCCCCAATAACGATAATAATCATCGAATTGGCAAACGGTCTCACTGCGCTACTAATTATGCACGTAATGAGCTGAAATTTGGAATTCCGACGTTCCAGTAAAAGTTGAATCATAAGGGGAAAAAATTTGACCATGTTTCTATTCATAATTTTTATGAATATTAATTTCATAATTGATAAAAAATAGTACATTTAGTTTGAGAAGTAAAATGTTTATAGATTGTGTTTGGGTTTTTGATAGCAAAGTATGAAAACACAAGTTCCTAAAAAAATTAATGTATGTAGTAATTATATAAAAAAAAGTAAAACACCAATTTAACAATAAGGCATCTATTTTTCAAACACTTACAAATCGGTGAAAAATCCAATACAATTGATGAGCTTTTCGTATTTCCATCTGAAATTGCTTGTAGAATTCAAATTTGTTACAAAATATGGGAGTTCGTATTGACATTATCGATTCAAGCATCCAGTTTAATATGAAGACGACGGCCCCTTAAACCAATTTTAAATATTGACACTTGTAGAAAACATTCAATCCCATTGATTGCAACCTTCGGTATTGTTCTACGATGTAAATTTTTATATTGTTATCTCGTAAGACGGTTTTTTGACGGGTGTACAAAAGCATAAACATGGAAGATTTTCAAATGGAGTTAAATTGATCGCAACGCTTAAACAGCATTTCATGTGATTTTTACTGGCGTTAATTATTATTACCAGTTAGAATTGCTTTAATTATTAAGTATTCAACAGAAAATACACCCCTTAAGTTACCTTCATCACGTTTATTTAGATCACATTAGCTTCTTCAAAGGCTATTTTTTGACAGCCTATTTTCACATTCGCTTACATTTTCTCTTCTATTCTGATTTCTATATACTGGATTTAATATTACTTTCGTTCATTAGAATGCTCGAAAATTCCACTGAAAATTTCACACTTTACCAAGCAATTTTCGTAGCATCTTGTAATTACAAAGTTCTAATCAAACATTTTTAAGGAGGAAGACTCTCGTAGAGACTCATTTTACATTGTTAATATATCCAACTAATGTCGATCTCTGCGGCTACTTGCGTTAATGAAATATACATAGGTGTTTGTTTATAATACTAGCGATAATCGAGACACTTTATAAGTTAATGCTACATACAGTAGAACTCCAATTATCCGAATCAATTGGGACCGGACCCCATTCCGATAGTCAAAAATTCGGATAATTGTATTGTTTTCGAAAAAAGGGTATGTTTGTATTTTAATTAATTACTGCATGTATGGTTGAAAATGGGAGAAAAAAAAACTATCTAAAAAGAGCTTTTAATTAATTAAACGAAAAGGGAACACTTTTACATGTTAAACGTACTTACAAGTGCTGTACATTAGTACAGTATGTACGTACCGTACTGTAAATGAAAGTCATTGCTTGTTAAACATTTCTCTCAAAGTAAGCTGTTTGACTGTCTGCATCCGTTTTCGGGCAACCAAGTCGCGCATCCGCTTGACAATGAGAAGTTGCAAGTGGTCACACTCGGGCTGTCGCTCCATCCACTTCAACACAGTTTCAAAACCGGCAAATGCTTCACTAGCAGATGGTCCCGTGTCTGCTTCAACTTCGACAATAAGGTCATCTTCTTGAACGACACTTTCTTCTCTCAAACTTTCAATAAGTTCATCATCATTTAGAATTTGAAACCCAGAATCATTGTTTTGCGAATCGCAATACGTTTCCGTCTTAATTTTTTTTTCTGAAAATCTGAAAGTGATTCGGATAATCAGCGATTCGAATAGTCGCAGTTCGGATGATTGGCGTTCTACTGTACTAGATTTCACTAGTGTTATTTAAACCTATTATTAAACCTCTATCAACAACGAATCCCATGGTTATGCATTTAGAAGGGCACAACGAGAAACCCCGATAGTTTTAAATATTCATCTCTTCCGGAATCTACAAGACGGTGAAATCGTAAGTAGAACCGAAATAATTCTAAAGAGAATTCAGTTAAATTGTTAATATCATAGTACAAGCAAAATTAACATTTGAATATGTAATACATCTTGTAAAAATGACTTCATTAGATTTTCTCATTATTATTGAGGTGATGACATTAATATCAACAGATTTTATTCATATCTTTAATTATACTCTAAAAATACGTTTTGAATTATTTTTCATATTTTTCATTGAATTTCTCTACACAATTTATTCGACCCACTTTCAGATACATTAATGCAAGCATATTTAAATCAAATATAATTGTGTGCCAAAGTTAACAGAATAGCCACTCTTCGGGTAATGAAAAATTATCCCTGGTGAGTTATTTATAACTCAATTTTCGACATGCTCAAGGCGTCCTTCCCTTGCTCTGTGATATTAACAATCGATACTGAGTTTCAAGTAGGTGGGAGGAATTTTTATTATTAAAAAAATGTTGAGTTACGCTTCGAAAAGGATAATATACGGTATACATTTAACTAATCCTCATTAAAATGCGAGTTTATAAACAATTTTTCATATCATGACTACGCGTAAGCTTGTTTGAACAATTATTCGGAATACCTTAATATACTAATGTAAAAACATTATAAAATTAACATACAATGCTCGGTTTGAGTTCGGTAACTAAATTTTAGACGTGGTAAGGCTAATCCTTTTCCAATATTTATAGAAAAATCCGAATAAAATTTAAAAGTGCTCAGAAAATGGTATTTTGACACTGCCTTTGACGTTTGTATTTGAAATTTATTTTTAACGTTAATACTCCCACATCGCTATGCCCACAGATATAATCCATTCCACATGCATCCCACAGGAGCAAAAAAAAAGTATTAAAGGAGCTACTATAGAAATAGAATTTGAGTTTTAGAGTAATTGCGAATGTCCCTGTTTTAAGTTTCGTCATTTGACCGTGGTTCAAAATTACGTCGTGTTGTTCTCGGATCGTTCACTTGGGGAAATATCACAGACCGACGCCAATAATTCAGAGAGTTGCTCCAGTGCGACATAAAAATACTTACCCACCCTGATTAATTTCCTTTCCTGTAAATGGACAAACGTAAGGAATTCGAAATCGCAAAAATGACGAACTTACCGTGAATAGTCTTGCACTCTCTTTTGTTATCAGCATTTTGATTTCCTGTGCTCTTTCACAAGGCATGTGACAAATCCTGATTTCACCATAAAACACTACCGTACAATAATGGACTGGATAGCAAGATGTGATGGTATAAGGGAAAGAATACATGCTTTAATAGGTGGGTGGGAGGGGTTTCCTCATGTGCTGCAATTAAACTAGCAACCCTTCTTGGCATACTTTCAACAAGGTTTTGATACACGGCTATGGGTATTTGTGTCCATCCCTGCTGCAAGAATGTCGCCAGCTCAGCTGTAGATTTCGGACGTAGTTCCCTGCTTCATAAGCGTCGTTCTAACGCGTCACACAAATGTTCTGTGGGGTTTAGGTCGGGACTCTGAGCAGGCCAGAGGTAGACGTAGGAAGGGTAGACTTTTTACATCCATATCTTTATACCACTGCTTGACAGAGGCTACAACATGCCATGGAGCGTTGTAGACCTGCCAATAACATTCGTCCATTCCATAAAATTGCCAGAGTGTAGGAAGTACCTGGTTGTCCAAAATGTTCATGCATGCGACGGGGTGCAATTGACCTGGAAGAACATGCAAAGGTCCCAGGCCATTACCACGAAAATCACCCCCAAACAAGTAGTCGAATTTTATGCAAATCCGCTGGCGTCCGGTCCATTATTGTAGGGTAGTGTATAAGTAGTTTCATTAACGTCGCACTGGAGGAACAGTGATAAATCCCAATAGAAAAGCTATGTGGATAACACCTCGGAATTTTCAACCACTGTCAGATAACGAAAACAATACTTGAGCTGGCACGCAACTCTTCCGAACTGTAAGGTCACAACAGATTTTACATGCACCATCCCCCGACGACCAATCGTTGGAACGAGTCCCCAACGCGCAATCTTCCAGCTGCCAGGAATCTATAGTTCCAGGATTCTGCTAGTCGATCTATAGTTTATGCACACTTCCAACTGTGAGACTGCGGCATAATACTGGAAGGATAAGAAATGGATTTCCCACTATATTCATGATTAAATTATTTTAAAGCAAACAGGGTATTTCATTCTCACTAATGGAACAATCATACATATTTCTTTTAGTCAGGTTATTTTATAATTATTATTTTATAATTATTTGTATCTGCATATTTTATAGTCTGTATATTTTATAATTATTTTAAACCAAAATGTATTCTTACTCAATCTATTTGACGCCTGTCTCTGTTGCTGCTAAGCCGTAAGTTGAAGCTAAGAGCCTTCACACCAGCAGCGACAGCAATTTCTTTGCGCATGCGCATAACTTTCTTTTTCGAAAGCAAAACATTTATTTCTGATTCTGCAAGATGGCTGACAGATCGCGTCTCTACGCCTTTGATAAAACTACTTTTATTCTTGTTGGACGTGCTTAGCCGCCTTTATCTCCTGTAGAACAGTTTTGGTGGAGTGACTTAATTCTAAAATAGAATGCCCAGAATTTAAAAAATAGTAGAAATAAAATAAAATAAGTTGTTTGGAACTAAACAAGTTGAGCTTGCGTATGTGATTACTGGTCTGAGATAGCTTAGGTACACGAGTATTTTGTTTTCAATAGTCATTGGCGAATTCCGAGCAATTAGGTGGAAAAGTTTACGTTTTACGTCTAGGAATTTATGGATAACGTTTTTTGTGTTCTGATTCCATGTGAGTCTTCTGTCTATGATAATACCTAGGTATTTAGCTTCCTGAGCCAATGGGATTTCGATATTATTAATTTTTAGCTTGCAGGTTGAAAAACATCAACCGAAACAGGATTAGGCTTTATTCTGATTGGCTGTCAGCATGGCGACAGAGACAACAGTTGAACTTTCTCCAAGACTTGAAAGCTCAACGACAGCGACAGAGACAAACCGAGAGAAACAAAATTTGTTTGTAATACGCATGTGCAAAGCGAAGAGACATATGTTTTTGTCGCTGTCGCCGTTGGTGTGAAGCCACCATTAGCCTCTAGATTGTAAGATTCGTGGTTCGAATACGGGTCAGTGCATGGATGTTTGTAAGCGTGTGGTGTAGAGGTGTCTGGTGCACATTAAATCTGTCGTAGCCGAAAGTCCTCACGTTGGGTTGGTGTGGAGGTTTGTAGAGTGAGGTGCCAGCTCAGGTGTTGCCTTGTCATCTGACCGTGTTTCACAATTACGTGGTGTTGTAATCAGATCTTTCCCTTAGGGGATTGATCCCGGACCGTCGTCAATAGCCCGTAGTGTTGCTCTAATTCGACGTTAGTTAAAAATGAAGATTACTCTAGGTATCTAGAGTAGGATCGGGAGAGTGCATCGATCACTTAGATGAGGTAGGACTGTACTTTATAGAAGATAATTTGAATGGACAGGGCTCCCTACAGGAGTTTTCACTTTTTCTGCTAAAGCCAAAATCGACCGCATTTTAACAAATAATTAATTACTTTTAAATTATGTAGGTAGAGTAGATAGTCTAATGAAAGTCGCACTTGAACAATACAAAGTACTATTGGAGATGGTCTAGGATTAATTCTAAACCGAAAGTTCCAAAGAACACCACCACGTAATTTTGAACCACCGTTACGTGACATGGCAACACCTGAGCTGGCACCCCACTCTACAAACTTTCACACCAAGCCAACGAGAGGGTATTTGATACCACGACAGTTTTAACATTTACCAGCTCCCCTCGTACACGACGTATTTTGATTCGAACTCGCAACCCTCCAGTCACTTATACGTTACTCTTCCAACCGAGTTACCTTGGCCCCAATACAAAAGATAGAGGACCTTGACTAACCGTTACAAGCAAAAGTATTGTGAGCACTTAAAGTCGGTTAAATATGTCAATCGCAACCCTCCAGTCACTTATACGTTACTCTTCCAACCGAGTTACCTTGGCCCCAATACAAAAGATAGAGGAACTTGACTAACCGTTACAAGCAAAAGTATTGTGAGCACTTAAAGTCGGTTAAATATGTCAATCGCAACCCTCCAGTCACTTATACGTTACTCTTCCAACCAAGTTACCTTGGCCCCAATAGAAAAGATAGAGGAACTTGTCTAACCGTTACAAGCAAAAGTATTGTGAGCACTTAAAGTCGGTTAAATATATCAATCGCAACCCTCCAGTCACTTATACGTTACTCTTCCAACCGAGTTACCTTGGTCCCAATACAAAAGATAGAGGAACTTGACTAACCGTTACAAGCAAAAGTATTGTTAGCACTTAAAGTTGGTTAAATATGTCAATTGTCTGCTACGGATTTTCTGTAAAGCTACCTATCGAAGATGCTAGTGTTTAGGTAAGTCCATTTTTAGCTTGTGGTGCAATACTTATACTAACTACTTTCCTGAAATTTACCGTCAAACGTTCATAAATCGATATTTATTTTGGGTCATGTTGGGCCATGCTACGACGGACACAAAACACACGATATTAAGTAATAGACATACAAAATATAAGGTTATACTGACGCAGAAGAGTAACATAGAACCAGGAAGGAATGCCTCTGACAGAAATCGAATCTGCGTCGCCTACAGCTCGGAAGTTTGATAGAGCAGAGTAGATAAATTTAATTAGTTTCTAACAGGAAGAACTTTTCATCTGCAATCTATATATATATATATATATAAAATTCAAATACCACTCACTCATTGACTCACTGATTGACTGACTGACTCATCACTGTATCTCAAGAACTACAAGTCCTAGGAAGCTGAAATTTTGCAGGGTGTTTCTTCTGATACCGTAGGGGTGCACTAAGAAAGGATTTTGAAAAATTCGAATCCTAAGAGGCCTAAAATTGACCTAAGGCCTAAGCCAAAAGCAATTTAAAATCGCCATAGAAATAACATTCAGTATAAAACTATTGCTATACGCATTTCAGATTGCTTTACCAGTGTTGATCGAAAAACAATTTTCTTAAACCAAATTAAATTATAATGTTCATGTTTGAACTGAATTTTTACTTCTTGCCATGATGAAAATAATATTTATAAATTTGATTAATGAAGAAAATATATTTAGAACATGTAATTTCATATTTACTTAAATTTTATAATGTAGCATGAAAAGCCCAAACGATAAACTCATTGATCATAAAAGCTTAATTTTGCTACTCGGTATCTGGTAACCTGAGAATTAATGTTTAATTTTTTAATTCCATTTATAATTCTTTTTTGGGGTATTTGAGTTGAAAACGAGATGGTTGCAATCAAATTTGAGGATTCCCAAGTATTATAAATATGTGTTCTTTTTTGCTTATAAATCATTTTCTTCATCAATATTGTTCAAGTTTTTGTCGAATTGTTTTACTTCAGAATATATTCAAGAAGTGGAAATTCAACACGCTAGAACAGATATTTTTTTCAGAATTCTGCCTTTTTTAAGGATTGGAATTTTGTTTCTGTTTGCATTATGGTGTTGCGGTATATTACCTATACCAGAAATATTATTTCGGAGTTGGATTTTATATATTTTTTTCCTGCAAAATATCACTAGATATGGGTACTTTCATGGTAGTATATGTATATATGTCCACCAACTTTCTTTAAATCTTTGGTTCATTATGTAATAGTGTGTAGATAAAAAAAAAAATTTACGAATCAAAATATTTTTTAAGTTTGTAGTTTGTTATTTTAAAATGACATGAAAAATTTCAAAGATAACTTTAAAACAAGATGGGTTACGTTAAATTAAAACTGGTGGTCATACTTTGTAGTTCAAAATATATTTCATAATTTTGAAATAGTTATCATTGAAAGACGATTAAAATAAATTTAATTTAATATGTTTTTCGCGTTTCATGGGTGTTATTGAAAGCTGTACTCCATAGTCAAGTAACTACATATATCACTTTAAATAGACACGTGTTTTCCATTTAGAAACCAAATTTTTTATCTTAAAAAGTACCATAAGGGTTCAATTTAAAACTGTATGTGCGTTGGAGAAAAGGGAATTTTTAACAAGACTTTGTTGATCTTGGAATAATATTACACTAAGTAATTTTGAAATATATAAATTTTATGTCTCAAGAGACAGAAAGCCGAGGTTGCTTACTCTATTTATTGAAGCTGTTCTTACGTAACTTAGATGCATGTGAACCGCTCGTTGAAAGTGATTTTCTTTTTGTAAAAGAGCTGTAAAATCAACCTTCTGTTTATTAAAAAATTGTTATCGATTGGGTTTAATTTGTCTATTCTGATGACATGTATTCCTAACAAAAGCTCTGTTATTCCACATGGCAATGAATGGAATTTTCTGGAAGAAGTGCCGTTTGCTTTAAATTAAATTAGTCACGAATGCCGTAAATTTTTAGCCCCCTTGGACAAAGAACCCGGGTTAATATGTAGTCTATCATATCCACAGGGTTCTCAAATATATGTGTTCCAAATATGTAGATTGGTCAAAAGGTGGATTAGTGTAGAGAACAGACAAACGTCAACTCTGCTTTATATATCTAACACAAGTTCCGTTATTCCACCTGCCGCTGAATGGAATCTTCAAGAAAAATTGCGTTTGCTTCAAACTAAATTAATTACGAATGCTGTAACAATTTAATTTACTTTCTTCCTCATATTGATGATGAAATACGAAAATATCGCATACTAGGTGAAAGAATGGCACAATGAAAACATATTCATAGGAAAACTAAGTGCAAGACTATCCACCGAAAATTCGCCAGTTTTACTGAAATTGAGTGCATGGGAATATTCGTAGTCACTCGAAAGCTTAAACTTAAATCTTCAGCAGAAGTGTGATAAATATGAAATGAATTATATGGTTGGATACAACATATATATATGCATATTTGTGTCTGAAGTAAATTGTAGAATCAATGGAGAAATAAAATTGGTAATAAATTTTTTCCCCCGTACACTTAAATGATACTAAGATTCTTTTAAGAAAAAGAATTGATGATGACTTATCAATCAACATATTGTTAATTCAACCCGAACAAAGTCGGGTCTTTCTGCTAGTATTTTATATGGTGTAAAATTTTCATAATTTAATCTCTACTATTATAAAATGAAGTTAGTGTATTGGGTGTTCACCGTTTCCTGACGAATCTATGGCACTTACAATAATGAAATTTGGCATACAGATAGTCCAAATTTTTTGCAATTTTATAGTCCAGTCCGAATTTTAAAATTTAATCTAGAGCATTTTAAAATGAATTTAATAGTTTTTTTCTCCTTTGGACCTTTTTTTTTCGTCCCGCTCCGGCAATTAGGGGAAAATATCAGAATTTAGTTCTTTCTTCCATGACGTCACATCACAATCGTCACTACAGACGTCAGCCTTTGAAACCATGCCAAATTTTTCACCTTCCGCTTTTAATTAAATGGGAATGCGTAGTCTCCACTCAAACTTTTGACTGTCATTGTTAGTTCCTTTTTGTAAAATCGGGATTATTAAAGATAGATTGAAAATTTCAACGGATTTGAAATCTGCGAAACATTTTTTTCTATAAAGATACCTTGGGATTTTCTTTGATAAATAATTTTTCAATTAAATATTAATATATTTTCGCAAGAGGTCGTGACGTTAAGCCGATTGGATCTCTTCGACGTTTGACTTTGTTTCAATAAATAATTTTTCAATTAAATATTTATATTTTTTGCAACGTCATAACTTGGCACAATTCCAAAGGACGAAAAACGCAAAATTCTTTGCTTTCTTCAATCAATCGTCTTTGACGTCATCTCCGCAAGTGAAGAACCGGTGGGGAAAAACCCAATAAATTTAGGTTAAATTTTAAAAATTGGGCTTCGAGGTGTTTCAGTCACTTTTACGACTATATACGTGTGCCAAATTTCTGGACTGTAAATGGTATTGATCTTTGTGACGATATTAGTCCCACACATATGCAGACACACAACCACTCCCTTTTAAACTACTAGAGATTTGACGACTCTGAAAAACCCTTCCCGCGCACATGAAAGTGAATAAAAATAAAGTACAATTGTATTTTAACCTGATACTTTATCTCTGCCTTAAAAATTGTGTAACAGTGGTCAGCCTCGGATACCAAAGCCTGTTCCTAACTGTCATTAGTTCTAGTCAAGGTACAGTTTGTTCTTACTACATGAATATTTACTCCCCTTGGATTAATTGAGCAGTTTTGTCCTGGCGAGAAATCTTGAACAAGATATCACCAATCAATATCCAAATCCCACACACATGATTTGGAATAGTTCTACCCACGCAATATAACCGATCTCTTGTAAAATTAACACACACTAATGCCATTTATCAATATCCAAATGAGAGTAAATTCGAGTGAAATGCTGTTACGTCATTCCTTTGTTTTGAAACGAGATCGAGATACTTGATTACGGCTAAAGGTTTCAAGCAGTTGAGCGTATCTTTAACACTACGAACCCCTCTCAAAGGATACTAAAGCTATGGTCGCTTGTCAAAAGGACTGACAGATGGTTGTTTGATGGGAGTTTGGGTCAGTTACACTTCTATTCAGAGAAAGGGGAAGCTTTTGTAATTGGAAGTCTAATAATATATTGTTCGTCGAGCTGGCTCATAGTTTTCAATCGAGCTTTGTTTCGGGTTTGAGGAAATTTAATTTAATTCGGATATATTTGAGCATGTTTGTAATAGGTCTACATATGCACTAGAATTTTGTTTTTTAAATTTTGACTTTAAAAATCCAATGTTTAAACATTAGTTTGTATCCAAACTCATTTCAGTTAGAAAAATGCAGATTAATCTAATCATTAATTATCTAATTTAGATATAATTTTATAAAAAGCTTAATTTTTGAACAGGGATATCTCAATTTTTAATTTGTTCAGATACAATTCCTATTGAAAATTGTTCCTACTATTATTCGTCTTGTTTTGACCCTCAATCAAATTTAGTTCACTATAATAGGTTTCTTTTATGCAACCGTTTCACCAAGGAAGTCTGAAAAGTCAAGTTTTTTTCAGGAATTTTGACATTTAAAAATCAACACTGAAAGTTAATTTCTAAGCCAATAACTTGTATTGAAGGTCAAAACCATTGCCGTAAGTAGCCATTCCTGTGCCCTGGCTCAATAATTTGTATTTAGGCCCCTTAATTTTAATTAGGTATTATTTCAGAAAATTCATTAATTAAACATCTTCATAATTAATATTTTCAACGATATTGTATTACCTTGAAATAATAGAAAGATTGGATAATCGTTATTGTCCGATAGTTGATCTTAAATCATTTTTTATTAATTTTAACTTGCTAAAACTTCTCTTGCACGAAGCAATAGAAACAGGAAAAGTTAGAAATATTCGAAGAGTGACATTGATGTTTGGGTAAGACTCAATTTAACCAAAATCTTGAAGAGCCTGTTGAGTATTAAGGGGGTCCGAGACACAAAAATCGTCAAGTTTTCGATTTTTTTTAATATTTTAAGAAATTCTCTTTTTTTGCTTAAAATGACGTCTAAATCATGTTTCTATCTTAATTAGAACTAGAGATATAATAATTTTTGTGGTGCGTTGTTTTGAAAATCTAACACTCTTGACAGTTGTTGTCATGGCAACAATATCTGTCTTTAATACTTTAAATGCGTTTTTCTCCATGATATGTTTTTTCAAGATTTCCTCTATGCAAATTGCTATAAGTCGAAAACCAATAAAGTTTAAGGGTTGAAATTTGGAATATATCTTTTTCAAACATTATACTTTAATTTTTATTCAGCAAATTTGAAACAAATATTTACTTTTAAAAATATGACTTTAAAAAAAAAGTACCTTAAAATTTTTAAAATTTTTCATTCAAATATTTTTTATTTTTTATTAAATTAATATTTTTTTTTAATTGCTGAATCAAAATTAAAGTTTATAAATTTGTGACAAATTTACTGCAAGAATTTTGAAAAATGATCAAGAATATTTTGAGTTTTAGCAATTTTAAATGACCCCTCTTTTTATCAAAACATTTTCATTTTAAATTTTTAAAAAACTTTTGGAAAAATTTTGTGTTGTGATTTTGTTTATTAGTAATCGCTTATTAGTATGGGTAATCAGTACAAAAAAATTCAAAATTATGTGTCCCGGACCCCCTTAAGTGGAGATGCAATTTCTATATTTGGTATACAAGCCGTTACTTAAAACTTTCAATTTCACATGTGAATTCATACTTTTTTAAAACTTTGCTATATTTAATAGCGAGATCAGCTTTTTTTTTAATTCGGCAACACTCATGTTTTGTAGACAAGCCGTAGAGAAAGCAAAAATCGTCACAGATAGTTTATATTTTTCAAAACGCCTATCTATTTGAGACAATAGTGTGTCAAGAACACTGTAAATTTGTATTTTAAATAACTCTTCGGGTGTCAAGTTACTTCTTTCATTAGGTGTTTCATCTATTTTCATTATCTCAACTTTTCTCTTTGGGTTCTCTCTCTCTCCTTTGGGCCCCCCTTTCAAGTGAGCCCTATGCGGGTTCACCTGTTGCACCTTGCTTAGTTAAGGCACTGGTCAAAACGTCTCTTTTATATAGATTAGAATGATACTACCCTCGGGGGAGCCTGTAACCCCTAGAGGGCGCGTCCTCAGGTGGCGAATAGAGGAAAGCCTCTCCATTGGATTTTCCTTTGGATGGTAGAAGGGAAATAAAATACCTTCCGCGGACCAACAGGTAGAAGTCCAACCTCTTCGGAGGCAATGGCACCCTTTTCCATGGATAGTGCAATATTATGTGATAAATATAATGTTACCGCGTTCGGGGCAGCCGACGCACCACGAGCTGATTGTCCCAGAAATATCACATCCACTATTGCCAGGCTTAGAACTGAGCATTATAAGGGCATGAAGATCCATCCGGACAAAACAAGAACCTATGCCCATTGTAAAAACTGACCCGAAGTCCAACTCACGCCCAACCACATCTGGGAATGCCCAACTGTTGCGGTGAATCTTTTGAAGATTGGAATGGTTCCACTCAGGGGCTCATTACGGGAGATCCTCTACAGCTGGGATGCACCAACATTGGCAGAGGCTGTGACCAATGCTTTTGATGGAATCTAGACCGTTTCCCCACTACAATATTGCTTGTACATGGACACGCGAACAACAACAGCAACAGAATGATACTATAAATTGTCATAGATCAATTCATTATTGTTATCAGTGTTTGAACAAAACATTAAATTGCAAAAACACAATTCTTCAGATATCAAGTTTTAAGTTTTGGAAATATGTTGTATGTACTATGAGATCGTAGCGGCTGGAGAAAGAATTGTTTCTACAAGAAGGGAGCCGACAGCCACATGTGTGGAAATAACTCAGGGTCGGCGTCCCTTTCTTGTGCACCCCGATTTCCACCTGACAGCTGGTGTATGTAAAGGACCACCGGCTGACTGTTTCACG
Source organism: Metellina segmentata (assembly GCA_947359465.1). NCBI lineage: Eukaryota > Metazoa > Arthropoda > Arachnida > Araneae > Tetragnathidae > Metellina > Metellina segmentata. The sequence goes on from OX375875.1 coordinate 11,903,688, forward strand.
AGCTTTTCGCACGTGTAGGGGATCTGATACCCCTTAGCGTGGGTGATTTTTTAAAAAGAAGTGGCGAGGAAAAGGTCGATGCCCCGAGAAGGAAGGTAAAGGAGATTCGAGCCAGAGAAGCCACAGAGGAAGGTGGTGAACGTGGTAGCTCTCTGGACAGCTATGCGGGGAAGTCAAACCCCGGGGAAAACAAAAAGACAAACTATAAGAAAAGAAACTTACTGTTTCTACAGGAACAATTGTGCAGTGATCGGTTGTGTAAATACAGTTGTAAATAGTGGTCCTATTGTATGGAAATTCTTTTGAGTGTAATAAACTGCTTAAAACGGAAACTGCTTAGTCCCACTCCATTTGTATAAGTGTGGTGCCCCAAAACACCACAGTACATGGTGATAGTGCCTTTTATGAAGACCCTTGTAACTAAAACTTATTCAAAATATTTACACGAACTTGGTATCATTTGAAAGCTAAGGAACTGGAAAATATTTTTAATTCATAAAACAAGCATCCTTATTCTAGTCAATTTTCGTGATTTTTAGCGTATACATACACTTTTAAATAGACGTGGTTCAAGAAAATTCATACTGTTTTGTCATGTATTTATCACGTGGTTTTTCCGCCTCCACGTGGGTTATCTCAGTGAGTGGTAGTTGATTTTGGGAAGTAATGTGGCGAAAAAGACAAATTTTGTATCTATGTCTTTGAATCTTTTTCTTAAAATGTGTGCAAAGTAACCACTCCAGGGCTGTCACCCTAGTTAACGGCTTGTGTCTTTTCTTCATTTTTTGGATACTATACTTTTGTTTACTCTCTGTAATAGAATGCATACCTGTACAGACACAACGATTCATTAAGTAAGTACATTAGTCTGTCTGGATCAGCAGTATTATTCACTGCGACGTCAATAAGATCAAGACAACAACTACGGTTCATTCTTGTCATGTCAGAAATTCCACACAAAAGGGCAAGTTTAAGAGTCTGAAAGCAAAATTAGGGAAAGATGATTTTCCAAATAGTCATGTCCAGTGAGAATACGAGCCGCGATAGCCCGTTAAGCTTTGGTTTCCTAAGAAAGTGAACCGTTATCTAACAGCCGTGATACGTCATGATGCCGCGGGCATAACTAGATGGCAGTCTAAACAAAAATCCAGAGGTGTCAACTTAGACGGACAGAATACGTTGGAGAATGGGCAACACAGACGGCTGTCGTGGTTTATTTTATTCGAGAGACAAAACAAAGTGGTTTTTTATCCTCTAGTTTATAGTTTCTAACTTCGGGATCGTTGAAGGTAGAGTAAAAATTTCAACAGATTTCAAATCAGCGTAAATTTCTACGCCAGATATCAAAAACATACATATCAAAACCCATACAAAAACAAACAGAAATATCAAAAACAGTTTTATTATTCAATTATTTACCATTTGATTATTTAATTATTTATTAAATAATTAATTATTTATTTAAAGAAAATCACATTTAAGGTATCAATCTTTTGAAATTTTCCTTTGAAAATATCCTTTGAAATTTTTATTGTGTGTTTAACGATCCCGATTTTACAAAAACGAATTAATCAATGGCAGTCAAAAATGTTTATTTATTTCGCTCCTCTTCGTTCGAATCGTTTGGAGCAGGAAATGAAATCTTGCCGCTACAAGAGAAAAAACGTTCCCCAACTGTTTGAGACCGCTATGACGACAGTCATGGAAATGGCGGCTCCGATCATTTTCGTTACGCTCACAAACAACGCTCTCTAGGAAACCAACAACATTACTATAAAATGTCTTAATTTCATCCGGTATCACAGTTTCTTCAACGACGACATTAAATGCTGCAGAAGTATGGGGTGTAATTCCACCATTGAAAAAACCTTGTACACATCAACCAAAAATCTCTTCCGCAGCAACAAAATGTTTACCTAAAAGCTTTAAATTTCCCATTACTATGTATAACAATCCGTACCCACAAAAAGAGTTACTCTATCCTTACAATCGTATGAGTCAGCAAATTGTAAACCTTTCAGGTTCTCCTCTACGAAATGTCCCCTCAAATTGGGAGGCGGTAAATCATAACTTGAAATTTGTTTTGTTACTAGATCTTCAATTATGATTTCTGAGTTCTGTTTGTCTCTATTTTTTAATTTTATCCTAACCACATCGAATGCAGAGTGTCATTTCCGTAAGTTAATACTGAAAGAGTTTCTATTCAAATAACAGGAAACCTTAATTTATCTCCAATTTCTTGTTTTGAAAATGTTCATATGGAACCATTGTCTAGTAACAATCGTATCGGAATTGACTCCAATTTTTTTTTTTAACAACACACAACAGGTGTGAAGCAAAATGCCAAAACGTTTGTAAAGAGAAAGAGCTGAAAATACATCTTTCTCTCAATTCCACTTCACTATTCTTTTTTTTTTTTCATTTTGATTTTTATCAACCCGAAAACAAATATAACTATTATGCCTACCCTTGCATTCTGTGCAAAACATATTCGTTCTGCAATCCCTGATTCTATGTCTTGTTCCGAGACATAAAAAACAACTCTTTCTCTTCCACAGTTAAACACTAACATAGTTCCTAATCATGCTTTGCAAAAGAGGCAACTATCCGTTAGGATGGAGCGAAAAACACGAATTTCGGAAATTGAAAACGCCTATGGTGGGAATAGTTGGAGACTACCATGCTTATTAATATTACAAAATGTGAGCTAAATCAATAAAAATCTTCAAGTGCCAAAATCACTTAGAAATTTCGAAAATTTTCCAATTTCTTCACAAAAATAATAATAACGCATTTAAAAAATTTAATACATCGTATTTAAAGCCATGGGTGGGTGAAGTGAACTTCCCAGACTGTAAAAAAAGTGTTACACCTAACGTTATCCCGGAAATTAAAAAAATTCCATTTTTTTAGAGCGCTATATCACGCACGTCTCCACTCCTCTCAATAGACTCATCATTGCATTCCTCGCTGCTGGGGTGCTCGGTCGCTTCCCTTTCTTTGCTTGTTTATAAGGGGTAAATCACTTTTATTTCACCACATGGAGTGGAGGTGTCTGGGTTTCTTTAAATACCCGCCCACTAATTTTGCAAGTATCTAGTAGGTGTATGCTCCTGCAAATGCCCTACCGATATAGTCTATCGAAGAAAACTAAGTTCTTTGTTCAAATTGATTCGCTTTCGTTTGTTGGTGCGTATTTTACTGTGTATTTTTAATTATTTTAGATATTTTTTACATCGAATTTTAATTTTAAGTTCAGTTTTGTTTGTTAAGGATACACGCTTCTGTGAATAAGTCGGAATGCCTAGGACACGATCAGTAGATTTATGTCCCGTGTTTGGAATGGCTGAAATAATGAAGCCTAACATGTTTCCAACATATGTAGATGTTATGAGGCATTATCTTTGCATAAAGAACGATTATAAAAGTGATGCTAGAATGTGGCTGATGTATGTTGAATTTTAATTAGAGAACTTAAAGGATTGTGGGGGAAAAGTTCGATTCCAAGTGTAAAAAACAAACAAATAATATATATGCTGAAAAATACCATAAAGCGTATAGAAATATTAAGAAACTATTAAAAAATACTTGCAAAATAGATTTCTCGAAAAAGGTTGTGTCCTTCAGGGAATCAGCAGAAAAATATCTATTTGATATTACCACATGTAAACGTAAGAACTTTGTCAGTTGTACTTTCAAAATGAAAGTACCTATTGCTGAAAGAGCTTTTTTAACAGATCAAAGGACATTTCGAAAAATGGTTAGTGGAAATGTTGACAATAAAACCAGCAGAATGCTTGAAGAAAAGATTGCAGTGCAAAGAAAGAGAAGCAGAGAGCCAAAACGTTCAGCTCAAAGAATGTAAAGGAAAACAATCCAAAATACTCTCGCCCTCTATTACGGGAGCTACTTTGAGTTTTAATTTGCTTAAGAATTCCAATGACACTATAAACACAATCATTGATAATAATTATCCGACAACTGCACAAACGAGAACTAAACTTCCAAATGTAGCTCAGGCTTGTGACAGAACTGTTGTTTCCGATAGATCGGTAGCAATTCTAATAAATGCTACTTTGAAGGATATGGGGAAAATTTACAAGGATGATTCTTCAAACATAGTTGATCGTAGTAAAATTAGAAGATAAAGGACAAAGCCCCGCAGCTACCTGAAAAGGAAAAATGAGGAAACTATCTCTTTATCAGAATATTGAATATACTTTAATGAGCGAAAGGATTAAACTTTAGTAATGATTAGAGAAAGAGAAAGGATTTCTAGAAGGGTCATTCTTGTGAAATAGGAAAAATTGGCTTCTTAAAATTTTTTCAATCGAATGTTTTTAAAACTTTATTTTTTTGGCCTAATAATTTTCTACTATGTTCATTAAGTAAATTAAAAATATCAGCAATCTAAATTATTAACATTTTGTTAAGGAAAAAAATATTTCACAATATTGGAAGGCAGGACAATGACAAACCTGCCAGGACAATGATGAAAATAGAAAAAAATACATAAATTTCTTGTTGAACATTTCATATGACCATGTATTTTTAATTCAGCTGATTAAGTATATAAATAAAATTACTAGGAACATGACACTTCAGGAAATTATGGATTCCCGAATATTTAAGTATTATTAGAAAGTAGGAACATTGTGGATAGTTATTACTGCAACTTTTATGCTTTTTTAACAGATTTCGTGTTTTGCTGTGTGGTGTTAAATTACTGCAATCAATTCTCAGCTATTTGTTATCTGTAGTATTTCTTTTTGTATTTTTCCATTTGCCTTGTATATTTTTAAAATTTTTCTTTCAGTTTCTTTGTACGAATGTAGGTCTCTGCTCTATCTCTTCTAACTTTTTTTCTTAACATTATCATCTCTTGTTGTGTCTGGGTTTGAAGAACCTGAAAGTTGAATATCTATACCACTTTCACTTGGTTTAGGTAGCCAATTCTATCGGATGACAATTTCTAGTTCAAGCGATAAAGTTTTGAATTTTCTTTCCTATGTTTATAATTCTCCTTTTTTCTGCCTCAAACTCATTTTAGCTAGAGGCTTTACCACTCATTTCTTCTTTCGGTTAACATATATTTCACATGCCTCTTCAATTTATCTTGTATCAAACGTTATGGAATTTTTTTTAATATGCTCCTGACGACGTTTCTCAGCTAACCTTTTCATTAACAACCTTTCCTCATATGTTTGTTTCTTTTTACCACTCATATCTGTCCATATATTGTTTACAACTTACAAAAAGGAGCATGTGATAACGGATATTTAGTAATAACTAGACATTTTTAGGTGCAATGACAAAAACATGTTTTAAATAAAAGAAACAAATAAGTTTCAAAATTTCAAGCCCATTATAAGGTATTTTACTATTAAAAAAATTACAATGGATAATAAATAATCAAAAGTTAATAGTTAAAAGTAAAGAATAATTTGTCTTCAGTTAATAATTTAAATATTTATAAAATACTGAACATAAAACATCATTTTCCTGTCTTGACATCATTGACTTGGTATGTTAAAGGCAGGACAATGATGGCCATGATAATGATGAAATAGGCTTTTTCAGGGCTTAATGGATGAACAATTAAAAATTTCAGTTTGAATTTCACACACATTTAAGAAATATCTTTTATACACTTGATAATAAAAAAAATTTAAAATTTACTACAAACATTTAATTTTTATCAAAGCCAGGAAAATGATCTTCAATATACATAAACCTTGAACTCTGAACTTGCATGTGCTGACCAAAAAAAAAGTTGATAACTTTTCAAAATTGCAGTTATTTATTTAAATAACCTCAACCCCAGATTACTTGAAAAGTATTCTTCTAACTCAGTGCTGTCATCTATTAATTGCCCACATAATGATATCTGAGATACCAGGAAAATGATGATATTACTTGGGACAATAGTTATTGAAGTTACTTTTGGAAATTTTTGCAATATTATTTCCATTATTGTAACTAATAACCTTTCAAATGTATAAAGAAGCAGAATAAATTATTTACAAGAATATATAAATAAATATTAAAACCCTAATGAATGAAGAAAATGTAAAATTTCACTCAGGGACATGCCAGGACAATGATATTTGATATTTTAAAGTTTTAAAAATGTATAAAATAAAAAAATATGTCATTAATTTTCTAATTCTGTAGATTATAAAAGTGATCCTAAACTATTCTTGAAAGTTGACAAAATCTTCAGAGTGATAGAATTCTATAAATTTTGAAGGGACATGAATTTTGCCTATTTTGCAAGAATGACCCAGAAAGACGGTAACAGAAGAACATATCGTTCTATTACTAGAACCAGGATCAAAATATATGGGACGTGTCACTCCTACGACTGGCTCTTTTCAAAATATTAAAACAAGTATTTTAATACTTTTGGAGAAAAATATCGATCTTTCTTAGATGCAAGTGGTTGGTTGTGATGGTACAGTGGTAAATACAGGTTTGAAAAATGGAATCATTCGACATATCGAGCACTTTTTAGGACGTCCTGTGCATTGATTTATTTGTTTATTACAAGCAAATGAGCTACCCAGCTACCTTTACGTCATTTGTTGCAACATTTAGAAGGGAAAACCACTGAACCAAAAGAATACAGGGGAGAAATTGGGAAAATGTTAGAATCTTGTGAAAAATGGTTTACGACGACAAATAGAATTTTAAGGTTATATGTTTCAACAGAAGATCCAACACATAACGTGAAAATATTAACAGAGTATGTTGTGAAGGTACACTCATATGTGTGGTTTAAAATTAAAAGTTAGTCATCATGTTGGTACGGGAGTCTTCATTTTTACCATATTTTAAATAAATCGAGATTTTTGCCTGATGATTTAAAAATTGTAGTAGATATAACTTTGTAAAGATATGCTTATTATGTCCATCCAGAAAATATTATTTTGGTGATGTTAGCTGATGATCGAAAACACATCAGAGAATTGAGCCTTAGAAGAATTTAAAATTAAGACACAAAAAAATAACGTAGAAAAGAGTATTTGAGAGTTCAAAATTCCCAAGTTAAACTTCGAAGCAGACGATTACATAAATCGAATTGAATGGCAATCAGACTCCATTACAGATCCACCATTTACAGTATCTCTTTCTGATGATCAACTCAAGTCTATCATTCTAGATGTTCCAACCTATGGTAACATGTTTAACTTTCCATGCCATTCACAAGCAATAGAACGTTGCGTTAAATTAGTAACTGAAGCATATAGTACAGTATGTGGTACAGAGGCATGAGATGGATTTATTCGGTCAAGAATTGCTTCTAGATTTGCTTTACCCCGATTTGAAACCAAAAGCCAATATCAACCACTTGTAAGCTAAACCACTTGCCACTAACTTCAGTTTAATTTTTTAGGGTAAGCTAGTAACTTAAATTGAAATTTTTAGGGGGGGGGCGGAACTCGTTATGCAGCCACCTCCTCGTGCTGAGTTCTGGGTTGTTTTCATACTGCAAAAACAGCGAAGATCTACAAGGAGAAGCTCCCGTGTAAACGCGTGGTTGCAATGATGAGTCTATTGAGCGGAGTGGAGACGCGCGTGATGGCGCTCTAAAAAAAGGGGACATTTTTTATTTTTCGGGATAATGTTAGGTGTAAAACTTTTTTTTTACACGCAGGGAAGTTCATTTCACTCACCCATGGCTTTAAATAAGCTGTATTAAATTTTTTAAATGCGTTATTATTATTTTTGTGAAAAAATTGGCAACATTTCGAAAATTTCAAAGCGATTTTTTCACCTGAAGATATTAATTGATTTAGCTCATATTTTGTATTATTAATAAGCATAGTAGTCTAGGAGTAATTAGCATAGTAGCATAGTAGTATACAATTATTAATAAGCATAGTAGTTTAGGAAGACGAGTTGTTTCGTTTAGATCTTGAGAGTCAACGGATTCGTTGAGAACAACAATGTTTGCATTATCCGAAATGGTGTTTTTATGCATTTCTTTTAATTTTATTTTTGCTCTTAATTGCCTAAGTTGAATTTTCTCTTCATACTCTTGTGCTAAAGCGATTTCAGTTTCATTCTCATCCGAATCAACCTTTAAATTGCAGTCGGTTTTCGTCTAATTCTTTTAGTATTTTTGCTTTTGCGAGTCATTAATCCAAACTTTCTTCTAACGAGATTACATTACATTCGTCTTTCTCGAAATCTATTTCTATCTTTTTCAAAGCTTTTGAGACCGAGGTGCTAGTAGCTTTTCGTTTTGATTTCAATTTGGTAATAATCTCATCTGTCACTTTTACTAATATTCAAATAAATCCTACCTTTAGCAATCTCGCACATAAATGCTAATCCAATAAGTGTAACTTCAAACATATCACACATTCGTGGACCGATGCACCATGACGCAGAATGGAGGAATTTCAAGTATCAAATTGGTTCAGTGGTATTTTTTGGTCTGTACAAAAATGACGATTGGAGAGATTCTTCAGTTAAATTAAAATTCAATTACTACTTTACAGACGCATAAAAAGAATACATAATTATGTAAATCAAATTAAGAACGATTAGGTCCTTATCGAATTCAAATCAAGGTCTAACTTCAACTGACAAAAGCCGTAAGGTGTGGGAGAAGGGAAGGCGCTATCTAACATTCAAATAATTTCCACAGGGATTGATCCCCCACCGTCGTCAGTAGCCCGTTGAGTTGCTTCAGTAAACGTTTATTATAATTCCTACCTACTAATGAGAATATAAAACCCATCAATTTCTATACTGTTACGTACACCCTGTGGTAACTAAAGCCTTCATGAGGTAATTCTGTCCTTTTCTTTAGTTATATCTTTATAAATATTAAGTCTGGAATGCTTTAATTTTATATTTTACTGCTTCTTGTGTACGGTACTAAATGTGAGGACGTTACTGGGGTTATTTGGAAGGGCCTTAGTTAAAACATGAGCCAATTCATTACCATTAATACCAGCGACCGAGGATACACTGTAATAGATCGTCAATTGACTACAATATAATTTATTGACCAATCAACTACCATATATAATTTCGAAATTTTTTACCGCCACGTGCCGAAAGTTTATTTGATAAATAAACCAAGTGACGACACGTATGGAATACTCACAGAAAGCATGTTCTGCGTGAAAAGTACTTGTATTTTATTTGGCAGAAAAAAAAATCTCTTTTAGATGAGCGTGTGGCTAACTTGATACTTCTTTACATTCTAGAACATTCTTTAATATAAATTTTTTTTCATACAAATATAGTCATGAATGTTTCCACGTCAACTTTAAAATGAAATAGACTGATCATGTGCACTTAGCTTCATATTCTTGCCTATGTTCACTCGTTTTGAATACCTCCGAGTGATGGTTATAAGTTATTGGAAGATAACAGGAATCCCATAGCAGGATCAATTGAAATTAATCCCATTGCCCCCTTTATAGCCCATTGGCCCAAGTCGATTTTTAAGATACGTGACTAAAACTTTTGAAATCTTACTGTAGTCATGCTCCATCTATTTCATTAGAAGGGTGATGCTTTTTCAGAGAGCTCATTCTCTATACATAACTTAAAACCACAAAATGTAAAGGTGCGTATACATTTGCGAACCGGACCGTTCGCGAGCCATTCGTGAACCGTTCGTTGAAATTATTTTCACAACGAGCTTCGAGCGATCCATGGGAAATGAAGGAACCAACTGCGAGTGCGAACCACCACGCAGTCATTTGTTAGCCACCGGTGATGACGATGGAGTCTGGAGGTTAGTGAGTATAAAGAAAAGCAATGAACTACTCCCAACGCCGTCCCAATCTGAACCGAGAACGTCTTTGTGTTCGTCGAAAAACCGACAGAAAGCAGATCGCCACGAGCGGTTCATGAGCCGCTCGTTTGGCGACCAAAACACCGATCTAGACTAGAAGATCGCGAACCGTTCGGCTCGCAAATGTATACACGGGTCAGGAACAGTAAAGTATGAAGAGTTTTGTATGGATAAGCCACCATATTTGGCAATGTATAAGCATTATGCAAATTTAGGCAGCATTTACCAACACATGTGTCTATATAATACATGTTCAATCTTCTATTTATTTTCATCAGCGTAACAGTATGATCTGAACACATTGGATACATACGCGTTTGATTCCTTGTCCAGATCGTTGTCAATAACCCGTTGCTTTAATATGACGTTAATTAAAAATTACCAAATTACCTTGCCCAGATTTAATTTAATTCACGATTTAAGAAGCAATTACGGGACGACAAGTTATGGTTGATTCCTTTAACTACACATATCTTACTCTGTGTGTATACCACTAACACTGCCCTGAATAATGAGTTCACACACAAAGCATCCGAAAATCTTCACTGTCCTCTAATTAATTCCATCTCACTTTATTTCGGTCCATGGAGTTTGTCCAACCAACTGTTACTTATCCATTCGGAACTCATTCTTTGAAATTTTTAGTGACCAAATGATATTCGGAAAAGCTAAGTGATGTCGCGGTTGGAACACTAATGGAAGCACGTTCCACTGCAGAAACACCAACGCCGTTTACATTTAGCTTGACGTAAAAAGCCAATCAAATAATATAACACACTTGCCACTAACTGGCTAGCACGGCGTTGCCCGTGCGCGTGGTGTAAGGTAGTAATATTTTGTAAAATTTTCCGGAGATTTCAAATCCGTTGAAATTTTTAATCTCTCTTTTCCGATTCCGATTTTCTGAAAACAAACTTAACAGTCCCAGTCAAAATTTTTTATATTTTTTTTATTGCTCTCCTTAGCTGAAATGGAGTAGAGCAGGAAATGTTTTTTTTTAACACGAAGGGCAGAAAATACAATCGGTTTATTTCTGGAAAGCGAAAATTCACGTGACGTTACATTCTCTTGCGAAAATATAAAATATATATTCAACTTAAAAAAGATTTATTTTAAGAAAATCATATTTTAAGGTATCGATTTTTACTATATCTTTAACGGTCAAGGAGATAGAAAAGAAGAACTAAGTAACTCCAGTTAAAAGGTTATGTATTTTTTATCGTCTGGCTAGAAAACCATGCCTCTGCGCAAAATCAAAACGGAAACGAAAAAAATAAATTTACTATCTGTCATCCTCTATGCTGTTGCATTCGATAATGATTAAATTTCATTAAATTCATTTTAAAATGTGCTCGATTGAATTTTAAAATTCGCCTCGACCCTATAATTGCAAAAAATTCGAACTACCTGTGTGCCAAATCCCATTACTGTAAGTGTCATAGACTCGTCAGGACTTTGCGTGCAAGAAACAAACAAAAAAAGAAATACTTCCTTTTATAATATTATAGACTAAGCACTGCGTGGACAGCATGGCGTTGCCCGTGACAATCTTTTTGTGGGGTCATGTGTGATGCTCGCCAACCTCCGGTGATTTATACGTATTCCCATTTGACTTGCTTGGCAAATGAACTCTACAGACACATCGTGATGGCCTCGAAATGTCTATTATGAACAACGTTATTCAAAACACGCTATAAACGGAGAATGGTTCCAAAAGCATTAAAACGAAAAATGCTTGTGACGTCAACGATTGAAAATAGCAAAATCCTCGCCTTTCTTCAATGACGTCACATTCCGCAAAAAGGAAAGAAAGGTGAAAAAACTAATAAATTAATTAAAAAACGTTCGAGATAACATTTTAAAATTCGGACTCGACACAAAAATCGTAAAAAATTCGGACTACCTGTGTATCAAATTTCATCGTTGCAAGTTCCATAGATTCGTCAATTCACTACACACCGTACACTGACAAACACTTCCTTTTATAATAGTAGATATATTCAATTTCTCCTATTTCCACACAACGTGACCAAAGTATATGAGCAAAATAGATAGAGTTGCTTGAAGTTAGCTTTTACTCGGCGATTTAAGCGGCAATTACGGGACGGGAAATTACTGTTGATTCCTTTAACCGCACATAACTTCCTCTGTGTGTTTGCATACCACTAACACTGCCCTGAATAATGAGTTGACATAAAGCATCCGAAACCCTCCACTATCCTCTAATTAATTCCCTTTCACTTCATTGCGGTTAGGGGTAGGGGAATTTGGTCGCCATTATTTGGGGAAAATTGCTGCCCCCCCCCTCTGTTTGCGTAGGAGATGTCGGACGGGGGGCTGGATGCTGTTCCGGGTCCGGGAATTAGTTTACGCACTTTAATTGTTTAAGAAGTTAATAACGCCTTCTCGGTTCATACGATTACTTTGTTTTTTGTGTTCTAACGGTGGAAACAGCAACTAATTTCTTGCTCGGAATGAGTCCAGAGTTGAGGATTTGAGCAATTTTCTAATTTACATAACTGCGAACTGTTTAATAGGTGTTGTAAAATAATTAAGCAGGTATATAACCTGCTTGACTGTGCCTTTTCGATGATAAAAGCTTGCCAGTTTCTACTGAAAGTATCACCAACATTATACAAAGTGTGGAAAGTATTTAAATACAGAAGCGGAAAATGTTCGCACATTTTTTTGACGATTTTGGTCAACGGTAATAAAAAAATCGTTTGCTGCAAAAGAAATAATTGCAGTTGTACTCTATGTTTTTAAAAGTCAAAAATATCATCTGCGGCTTGAAAGGTTTGTTTTTATTCAAAATTGCATTTTTAATGAATCAATTGTTCGAAGTCTCTATTTATTCTCTTTCCGAAGAGTAATATTCATATTCCGTTATCCAAAACCGATGTGAGAGTCATGGATTTGTGATATCTAAAGGGTCGATAGGTAATATCGTCAACAAGAAAGGATAAAACGTTAAATTGAAGACTCAAGTTGGACAAAAATTCCAAAAAAGTATCCAAGGAAGAAACGTACATCTTCGACTATTGCAAAGGTACGTTGTTTAATGTTAAAAGAAAATCCCCTTAGTCAAAGGACAGTTGCAAAATCATTAAAATGCTCGGTATCCACTGTAAATAAAATGATAAATGTTGATTTAAATCTTAAGAAAGCGGAAAAACGCAATGTGCATCGTCTTTCTCCAAACCATATCGCTGAACGCAGGACACGCTGCCGAATTCTATATGAGAAAAACACTTTTCCAAAGAAAAATGGAAAAAAATTGTCACAATAGATGAATCATGGGTGTATTTAAATGATTGCAGCAAAAAAAGAGCCATTTATTATCATAAAAGGGGAGAAAAAATTTTAAGTACATGGTTAACAGAATCGAAAGAAAGTTTTTCTAAGGGATTCATGATTGTTGCTGGTTTTTCATATGATGGCACGTTAAAAATAAAGAGAGTGGGAAAAAAAATGTCAAGATTAACTCCAAATGCTATCAGGAACATATTTTATTGCCAATTTTTCTGAATGAAATACCATCGCTTTACCCACAGTACCATCAATCTGTGGAACTCCACCAAGACAAAGCTAGCAGTCACACATCAAAATCAACTGTAAATTTTCTAAAATAAATGGAACAAAAAACCGGTATCAAGGCCATACCCTTCACTGATAACCCTACTAAATCTCCCGATGTATCACCTATGGATTTTTGTGCTTTCTGACTTTTAAAATCTGCATTATCCAAACGTCGTCCCAGAACTCTTACAGTACTCAGGAAAGCTGTTCAGGAGGAATGGGATAGAATACCTCTTCTGACAGTTCAAAAGGCATTATTATCCTGAAAACTACGGTGTCGAAGATAGTTCAGAATAAGGGCTATCAAATAGAACATTTAAAACACAAGAATTTTATGTAATTTAGTTTGTGAATACAATATACATTGTCGAAAAAATGTGTAAACAGCCTCTTTTTTTTTCTTTTTTGGCGCTGACATCAAGTGACTTCCTTGCTCTATCAAACCTGCAGCTGCTGTTAGAATCTTGATTTCAATTCGATAAGAACCTAATGACATGTTCACTTGAGACGTCGTTTCTGAGGTCAGTTTTCCTTTTAGCATTAAATTATGTTTTTCATTCCTCTAATTCAAGTTTCTATCTTTGCGATCGTTGAAGATAAAGTGACGGCGTTTCCTAACACGCGTTTTCAAATCTTTTCTTATACATTACATTATGTTTTTTATTCCCTTAATTGAAGTTTCTATCTTTGCGATCGTTGATGATAGAGTAAAAATTTCAACGGATTTGAAATCAGCGTAAAATTTTACGTCAGATCGATACCAAAAACAGATTTGTTATTAAATTATTTATCCTTTGATAGTTTAATTATTTTTATTAAATAATTCATTATTTACTTAAAGAAAATCACATTTAAAGTATCGAGCTGGTGTAAAATTTTCCGCAAATTTGAAAACCGTTGAAATTTTTACTCGATCTTCGACGATCAAAAAGATAAACTTCAATTAGGGGAATAAAAAACAAATTTTATGAACAAGAAAAGCTGATCTTGGAAAACGCCATATGTGAAGAGGTCCTAAGGGTTCTTAATTTGATTGATTAGATTAATGTTTTGAATCACATAACTATGTAATTTTTCTTTTTCTGTATCTGTACATAGTGTAAAATAGTAATTAAACTTTAATCTAACTGAAGAATCTCTCCAATCGCCACTTTTCTTTTAGTCAAACTAAGATCTAAAGATACCCCTGAATCAATTCATTATTGAATTGAAATCCCGTCACTCTGCGTCACAAAGTATGTCATCGTTAACTTAATTAACCCCTCCCTAAATTGTTTAGTTAACTCACTACAATCCACGTATAAATAGTAAACACGTCAACTATATCTAATATATTTTTAATCTACGTGGTAGTTTGTTTTATTTTTGATTTTTCTATAAGATTGACTGTTACCCTTAAGAGGAAAACGTTTTTTTTTTTTTCAACGGAAATTATTAGGAGTAATAACTAATAAATGCAGAAAATACTCGTGTTCAGTTTTTCATTTTGCTAAAAAAAAAAGCCTTTTATCAATTAGCTCTGTTCTAACTCAGTTATTACTTAGGACAATATCTGCTTTCCATATCATCTTATGAATTTTTGTTTGTTTAATTTACGAATATCATGGGCATTTGTGGATAAACATTTCGTAGAAGCAACTGTTTCCTTGTACAGAGAGATTTCAGTATAATATTTTGATTTCACGCAAAAAAATACTTTTAATTCTGTAATAAATTACCATGTTTTATAAAAGATAAGCGTGTTATTGACACCGAATCACGATTTTTATTGACAGGATTTGAACTACCACGCGTATTGAAAATATCTGCAAATATAAAGTATATATATTTAAGCGCAGAGATTAATCCTCTCTTTGAAATCTGAAATGAGGAATTAAATGTAAGTCCACATCAGCTTAACGTTACCTATGTTTTCAGTAAGTTCTCAATTCCACTGTTTTGCAGCGTAAATTCAGATGAAAGATATTAATCGTTCTATTCATGTAAGCAAAAACTACTAAATTTTATCAAGCAAATAATTTTAAATTAATCCTTCTCTTGTTACAACTATCTCATATGAAAATATTTGTAAATCTCACAATACAATTTCTTTAGACTGACTCACTAATACCTTAAATCTTATTTTTAATGCAGATTAATCTTTAATTATACAGATGTATTAGAATTACTTGAGATATTTTCTGCAAATAATTGTTTTCTAATGAATGAATACTTTCGATTACAATCATCTTTATAATAGGGGTGTAACTCGGCTTAAGGAAGGACATAATGTATAGAGAGATATCGATGTTATTTACTTGATAGGACTCTTCAGCACGATACAAGACGATCAGGGAAACAAAGAACAGACATCATCATCTAGCCATTATAAGATGGCTAATCCCCTCTAACGCTTACCACAACTTCTTTCATGTTTTGTCATTAGTTGTCGTCATTATCAAAACTTACCAGATCCTGATGGATGAGAAAGCTCGTCATCATCAAAACTTACCAGATCCTGATCGATGAGAAAGCTCGTCATTATTAAAACTTACCAGAGCCTGATGGGCGAGATATCTTGTCATTCGCAAAACTGAACAGATCATGATAGACGATATATCTCATCATTTGCAAAGATTACCAGTTCTTGATGGACGAGATATCTCGACATCAACAAAATTTACCAGATTCTGATGGATGAGATAGCTTGTCATTATCAAAACGTACCAGATACTGATGGACGAGATAGGTCGTCATTAGCAAAACGCACCACATCCTTGATGGACGAGATATATCGTCATCAGCAAAACTTACCAGATCCTGCTGGATTAGAAAGCTCGTCATTAACAAAACTTACCAGAGCCTTACAGACGAGATATCTCGTCATTCGCAAAGATTACCAGTTCTTGATGGACAAGATAGCTCGTCATTAGCATAACTGACCAGATCCTGATGGACGAGATAAATAGTCATTAGCAAGACTTATCAGATCCTGATGCACGATATATCTTATAATTTGCAAAGATCCTGATGGACGAAATAGCTCGTCATTAGAAAGACTTTCCAGATCCTGATGGATGGGGTATCTCGTCATTAGCAAAACTTACC
Source organism: Metellina segmentata (assembly GCA_947359465.1). Taxonomy (NCBI): domain Eukaryota; kingdom Metazoa; phylum Arthropoda; class Arachnida; order Araneae; family Tetragnathidae; genus Metellina; species Metellina segmentata. Next base: position 11,920,174 of record OX375875.1, read on the forward strand.
AGATCCTGATAGATGAGATATATCGTCATTAGCAAGACTTACTAGATTCTAATGGACGAGATAGCTCGTCATCGGATGAAAAGTAACTAGATCAATCACATCAACAACAAAAAATCGACAATAGCTTACTTCGTTATTTGTAAAATTGGTTAGATCTTAATGAAAGAGATGTTTCGTTGAATCCATTTGAAGCTTTCAATACGATTTATATTAATAATACTTGGTTTCCAACTAATGGATAAAATACTCACTTTAAAGTTGATCGACGAAACTTAAAAAGACAGTAAGACATAAAACACGCTTATTGAACATATCGTCTTATGAGTAGGGCAACTTTTTTGTTGCAATACAAATGGGAAAAGTTGCATTTATCATTCCCTCAAGTTGCATTTATGGAAATAAAGTTGCATTTCATTTTGATACACTAAATTCTAAAATAAATTATTCGTAAAAAATGAAAAAATTTCAAAATATATTGACAATTTTAGTCGTGTACAGCAGTATTACAATACATCAATAAATACGGAAGAACGTTAAATGGCAGATCATTGACAATTATTTCTTTAACATTGAAAAACAGCGTTAGTCGCAGTCATATAATGTGTTGTATTGGATTGCAGAAACGCAAAATCCTATCGCTCAATATTCAGAGATTTTAAAATGTCATCTACAAGGCGAACAAACATATTAATGATCGACACTCACCTCGCAAACTCTGCAATCGATTACGCAAGTTTCCTCTGGATTATCAAGAGTGCCAACCAATGTGTTAAAAGTTACTTCTTGCAATTTAATTCACTTTCTTCTGTTAGGACAAACCCCTTCGCAATACTTCGGCGTTCGCAAGATCAGACACACATGATAGAAGGGTTGGTTATGAGGGCAAAAAATGAAATATTAATTTTATATTTGTTAATTTTAAGCTAAATTTTAAAAAGGTTTCATCCGAAACCCTTACCATTGAACAGTCTTTAGATCGGAGATCATAGCAATTGGTGCAGCCCTTAATTATGCACAGTCCACTGATAAAAATTGTATTTGGATTTTGACTGATAGTAGGAGTGCTATACAGTATTTCAAAAATTGGTCAAAAATATTTGATATCCCAGACCAGAATATTCTGAAGCTTCTCTGCAAGGTTGGCCTGAAAACACCAATAACCCTCCAATGGATTCCATCGCATATCGGGGTGTATGGCAACGAGACAGCCGATGTACTCGCCAAGAATGACTGTGATCTCCCTATAGACTGTTTAAATCGTCTCACTCCCACTGAGGTCCACTCCCTGGGAAAACAGCGTTTGCTTTCCGTGTGGCGCCGTACGCCATCCCACCATTGGTATGCTGGCAATCGCCCTGGACTATCAATCTCATGCTGTGGCCCTCGGCCTTTCTAATCGGCCATGGCCAGATTTCGAAGTGGCCATCTTAAATGTATAAAATTTCAGAACGGGGAGAGAATTTTCCCTCCTTGTTCCTGTTCCCTACCTGCCAGTCCTGATCACCTTCTTCTCTGTCTTGACGATTCGTATAAACAGCTGTTGGTTGATCAGGACTTTTTGCAGGTATATGGGGATCTGGCACGAAGGGGCCTTCTTGACCTGGTGTAGGCTTTCCTACACCAGGGGGATGTGCAACAACAACAACAAGCTAAATTTTAAAAAGTTGCAAAAGGTTGCATTTATGCAAAAGTTGGTTGCATTTATGCAGAGTGTTGCATTTATGTTGCGGTTATAACTCACTTACAATACACCCCATGAAGGAGGAATTTTGGTTTTAGTACTTAACATGCAGCGTAGAACGTGTGAAAAAAAGTTGCAACTTTTGCAAAAAGTTGCCCTACTTATGAGATATGCGTTCATGCAAGTCTGTATTTGCTATGCAACGTATAAAAAAACAACCTTGTTTATACATATTTGAATGCCATCTTATTCTATAAGTACATTGAATGGAATCCTTTCACACATTCCTTGCCTTATTTAAATCTATTTTTATGTTATAATCATCGAGATACGCACTCATTATAATGAAAATTCACGAACACATTCAGCAGCATTTCTTGTACTCTTTTTGGGTAGGTATTTGCTAACACCGCACACGATCAACACAAAGGGCTTTGGCGACGGTCCTGGTTCAATCCTGAAAGAAAAGAGCCGAGGACAACACCACTTAATTTTGAACCACGGTCAGATGACGAGATCACACCTGATCTGATACCCCACTCTCAAAACTCACGGCTACATGAGGTCTTTTGAGTCCTTTAATGATTTAACGTGCGCCCCTTTTTGTACGAAACGATCTTTGATTGGATTCGACCGCGCATCCCTCCTTCGCTATCCCGTTACTCTTCCAACCGTGAAACCCGTGTGCGCTTTAAGATTAGTTTCTGATAACACACATGGCAAACCTGAAAAGCTCAGTCATTTTATCACGGTTTGCATTCAAACGTACACTACACTATAATAATGAACCGGACAGCAAGATGTGATGATATAAAGGGAAGAATACTTGCTTTAATAGGGAGATGGTCCCCTATGGGCTGCAATTACACTAGCAACCCTTCTGGGCATACTTTCAACATGGTTTTGATACACAGCTATGGATATTTGTGTCCATTCCTGCAGCAAGAATATCGCCAGCTCAGCTGAAGATATCGGACGTGGTTCGCTGGTCCGTAAACGTTCCTCTAACTCGTCCCACAAATGTTGTATTGGATTTAGATCGGGACTCTAAGCAGGCCAGGGAAGACGTTTTACATCCATATCTCGATACCACTGATTGACAGAGGCTGCAACATGACATCGACTGTTGTCGTCCTGGAAGTAACATTCGTCCATTCCATAAAATTGCCAGAGCGTAGGAGGAACCTGATGGCCTAAAATGTTCATGTAGGAGTCGGCCTTCAATTGACCATGAATAACGTGCAGAGGTCCCAGTCCATACCACGAAAAACACCCCCAAACAAGTAGTCGGATTTTATGCAATTCCGCTGTTGTCCGGTCCATTATTCTAAGGTAGTGTATACTTGAATTCTAACCCATTCACCTGCTAATGGCGATTCAAGGTTTTTTTTTATTTTATCTCTAAGCCATCTTCCAGTTAACTCAGTTATTCTGCGATAATTTTTACTTTCATGACTTCTCAATGCTACCTATAAACAAACTGCTAAACAATTTCAACCAAAGTAGCAAGCTTTCAACAAGGTATTAGCAATACCATAGCGTACGCTAAGAAAGTAGAATTTACGAATGAGTCCCATAGCGATTGATGTAGAAAGAGCTGACAGGGAGAGGGTAAGAACAGCACGGACTGCAGACGTCGAACAGAATGTGCTGCAGCATGTACAGGGGAATCCAAGAACGAGTACACGAAGTGTAGCAAACGCAGTCGGGGTTTCCCATTGCAGCGTCTGGAGGAATCTCCGAGAAGAAGACATGCATCCGTTTCACGTGCAGCGTGTCCAGACACAGCAACCAGAGGATTATGCACCTCGTATTGCTTTCGCACAGTGGTACCTTGGAAAATGTGCTACAAATCCCCTTTTTCCTGCTGAAGTGTTGTTTTCCGATGAGGCATCCTTCACAAGGGAAGGAATTTTCAACACGCATAACGACCATATCTGGGCGGTAGAGAACCCGCATGCAATACGACGTCGTGCAGCGCAGATTCGATTTTCGGTCAATGTATGGGCCGGTATTATGGGAGATCACCTCATCGGACCTTACCTGTTACCGTCTCGTCTAACCGGACCTAACTACTTGCTCTTTCTGCAGCAAGTATTGCCACAACTTTTAAGAGATGAACAGATTTCTGCATCGACGCAATAGACAATGTGGTTCCAACACGATGGAGCCCCTGCCCATTATAGCGGAGATGTTCGTAACTACCTGGATGTCACATTTGGTCAGCAGTGGATCGGACGTGGTGGTCCCGTGCGTTGGCTTGCTCGGTCACCCGACCTATCATGTCTTGATTTTTATTTCTGGGGTCATCTGAAATCGCTAGTTTATGACACCCCTGTTGACAATGTTGAGGAGCTGGTTGCAAGAATTGCAGTAGCTGCCGGAGAAATTCGAGATATGCCTGGAGTATTCCAGAATGTTCGGATGTCCATGCGTCGGAGTTATGAGGCGTGCATTGTAGCCCGTGGAAGAAACTTCGAACACTTACTTTAATCCATGTACCTTTTGCTTCTTTTCATGTATTATTAAAACGATTTCTCACTTACGGTCTCTTTTCTTTACGGTGCTTCTGTGTACAACACCGCTTCAGGAAAGCATTTCCGACCCCACATTGCTATATGATTTCGAGTTGTGAGGATGTATCCTACCCCTCTTAGAAGTTCTGAAACGGTTCACTGAAACACCCGTATATGCCGTAAAACGAATATAAATCTTAGATGTCTGAATCCAGTTTGTGTTGTTTATATCAGCTTGTTTTTCTTTTTCCAATACCCAAATTACTTCGACTTCTTTGTTAGCAAAGTAGCTACTTGAGTATAAAGATGCGTGAACTCAAGAAGTTTCTCTCGAAAATAAACACTGCCTATTATTTAAATTTTCTAAAGAATGCTGGTGAGCAAACGTCGAATGCACGACAGGAAACTAAAAAGTTTTTTAACGTAACAACGTAAGTTGACTTAACGGATTTTGTATCTTAAATAATAAATGCCGCAAAACGAATATAAATTTCAGACATCTGCATCCAGTTTGTGTTGTTTAACTTCCAAATAACAAAAGACTGCAGATCTAAGGCTTTCGCTCAACCCAACAAAACGCGTGCTTTCACTTCATGCAATAAAAAACAAATTACTTTATTTATTTTTGCCGTCGCTTTGTCTCTATTTTCTTTTTCAGAATCCAGGAAAATATTCAATTACCGGTCTGTGAGAATCGCTCTAGTTGAGGAGTGCTTCCCGGCTTGAGGGCCCATGCGGTCCCACTGGGCAAGCCAGTCCAATACAAAAGACTCAAGCAATGCGAGACAATGAAAAAAACACCCTGTTGGCACTCCTTTTGATTTGAGAGGGAGGGTTTTTATTTACAGAGGTAGCTTCTTTTTATTGGTCCGATATTTGAAGTCTCAATTGAAATTCTAAGGAATAGTTCAATATAAACTTCTCGCAGCCTGGGGCGTAAGGCTATTTTATTTCTTGTGATTGGGATATATTTAAGGTTTCCTTCTCATTTTTTTTTGCGTCCATGGATGTGGAAGAAAACTTTATACAGTTGAGATTGATACTTTATTTTTTTTTATTTTTCCCCCTGCCATCTTGGGTGTCAGGTAATATTCACAAGAGCGGGATGATGTTGAGATGAAATGTTTTTTATCTTTCTTTGTTAACTTTTTTATGGTTTTTTTTCACTTCGCGCATCAGTTTTAGCAACTTGAAAGTGAGAGTACAGCAAAGAGTGGATTGCTACCGCGACCCGTGAAGTGGATTGTTGTCTGAAAGTTTTGGGAAACGGAAACTTTCTAAATTGTGTTGCAGCTTCACGTGAGTTGGAGTTTATGGTATGTTATGTTTCCTCGCTCATCGGGCCAACAACCGGTCTGGTGGTTAAGGTGTTAACCTCTAGATAAAAAGGTTCCTGGTTCGAATCTCCGGGTCAGTGCATGGATTTTGTAAGCGTAAGAGGTAGAGGAGATTGGTGCACCTTAAATCTGTCGTGGCCAAATATCCTCACGTTGGTTTGGTGTGGAAGTTTGGAGAGTGGAGTGCCGGCTCAGGTGTTGCCTCGTCATCTGACCGTGGTTCAAAATTGCGTGGTGTTCTCCACGGACCTCTCCCTTAAGGGATTGATACCGGACCGTCGTCAATAGCTCGCTGTGTTGCTCTAGTACGTCATTAATTAAAAATTAATAACATTTAAGCATTGTTTCTTCATATAATGAAAATGGCAAAATTTAAACAGATTCACGATCAAACGTGGAATCATTTGACTTCAACCAATATTCATGGAAGATGTACCAGTTACCCAGTTTCAAGCAAACAAAAATTAAATACATTTAAGTAAGGTAGATATTCTAATTAACGTCGCACTGGAGCTAAACAATGGGCTATTTACAACTTTCAGATACAAATCCCAAAGGGAAAAATTGCAAGAACAAGCCTACGTAATTTTGAAGCACGGTCAGATGACGAAGCACAACCTTAGTTGGTAACCCACCTTCCTCAACTTCCACACCATGCCAAAGTGAGGACATTTGAGGCCTCGACAGATTTACAGTGAACCAGGCCCCTTTGTCGACGACTGTCTTTTGATGGATTCCAACTCGCATCCCTCCGGTTGCTAATAACGAATGTTCCTTCCAGGATGCAACGCTCCATTTCATGTTGCAGCCTCTGTCAAGCAGTGGTATCAAGATATCGATGTAAAACGTCTTCCCTGCTGTTGTAGCTCAGGATAGCACACACAATGAAAATACTCGCGGACTGTATAACAACACAATTTCTTAAGATACTCAGCAAATGACCATTGCTCATCTATTAATGCGGCTACATTCCCCGCATGACACGTCACTCCACAAGGGATCTTACTCGAACACTGACTAAATTCACACTTTTTCCAAAAGGTGGCGCTGCTGCAACAGCGCTTGCGGTTGTTACGGAACATTCCGCCCCACGTTGCAATGGTTACATTCAACCATTTAATTATACAATCATCTCAAAATGTAAATAAATATGAAATAAGTACAAGTATGAAAAACACTGAACTACACATAAGAAAAAATACTAGTATAAGATTACACATTAACAGGTAAAATACAGATTTTTGCAATGGGCCTTTTGAAGACTCCAGACTTAGTTTTTATCTTAACAACTCTGACCCGTTTGTCATCACCGAAATAGAGCTCAATTATTCTACCTAATGCCCATTTTTGAGGTGGTAGATTTTCCTCCTTGAGAAGCACTAGCTCATTCAAATTCACATTATCTTTCTCAATCATCCACTTGGACCTCTGTTGCAAATTATTTAGATACTGTACTTGCCATTTCCTCCAAAAAATTTGAATTATTTTGGCTAATTTTTTCTAGTTGGACAATCTATTGTCTTTAACTTCTATTAAATTTGGCTCTACAACAGTATTTAAGGATCTGCCGATTAGGAAATGAGCAGCGGTTAACACATCATACACATCAGTATCTGACGACAGAGGTACAAGCAGTCTAGAATTTAGGATGCCTTCTATTTGGGTAATGACTGTTAGGAATTCTTCATACGTCAGTCTGGAATTTGCTACAACTCTTTTAAAATGATACTTAAAGGCCTTTACACCACTTACCTATAGGCCACCAAAATTAGGAGCTCTAGGTGGGAGAAAGTTCCAGTCGATACCCTCAGTTGACATATAATTAGCAAGGCTTTCGTCTGGTTTTACAACTAATTTATGTAACCTGGAAAGCTCCTTATTAGCACCTGTGAAATTTTTAGCGTTATCCGAAAATAATTTTAAACACAGACCTCTGCGAGCCACAAATCTTTTTAAGCAAGCCAAAAACGCCTCTGAAGTCAAATCGGTTACAATCTCGAGATGGATGGCCTTCGTAACTAAGCACACAAAGAAACACACATATACTTTATGAAAAACACCCTTTCTTTGATGTTTATATTTAATAAGGAATGGCCCGCAGAAATCTACTCCTGAGCAATTAAATGGGAAATCAGGAGTCACTCTCTCTTTGGGTAAATCACCCATTAATTGTTCAACTCCTATGGGTTTAACTCTAAAACACTTAAGGGGACATACGACTGTTAAACCTCGAAAATGTTCGATTTTTTGAAAAAAATATATGTTATTCAACAGTGTTTTCTGAACAATTTAAAATATTCCGCGTTAAAAAATTCCTATAATTATGAAAGTTATGAGCGAAAATGCATCAGCTGTTTAATGTAAACATTGGAAAGTGCCACGCCCTTTTCTTTGACTGACTGAATGCTAATAGCTAGACACACGATTTATACATCAGAAATATATTATTTTTCTTGATGATTGAGAAGAAAAAGTACTACTCAACTCCTCTCTAAAGTTTGTGTACAATTTTCAAACGATTGCTACGCACGTTTATTTTCAAAGCTCTCTTGAAATATCGCTAAATTTTAGCAGCGTGAATTCGTTTTTGGATTTTTGTTGTTTTACTGTTTAGCTTTTGGATTCTTTTGATATGAATTCCATTCAAGTTAAAAGAAAGTCTGGTCAACGTCCTAAAAAGAGACGTTTTTATGGAAATCAGCATTCCAAAAAACCGATCGGATTTGATATCAACGCTCTTGTTTTATCTGATGGTTTTGACTCGGACAGCGAGAATTTCGACGAATCTTCTGTGAATGCCAGTGTATCAGAAAAACCAGAACCTTTCCCCAAAAGTGCTTCCGGGAAAAAAATTGATTTGGAATCGTCTTTTACCAGAACATTTGAAGGAAACATTATCTGTGATAAAGATGTGTTGTTTTCATTCCTGGAAAATAATTTATGTTGCAAAGTGTGTTTTGGTGCTATAAGCATTCTTGATGAAAAAGTGAGTGGACTTTCTTCATCAATTTCTATTACTTGTAGTTCATGTAAAATTAAAGTATCAAGTAGAAACTCAAAGTTGCTTGGCCCGAAAAAAAACATTCCTGAAATCAACCGAAGGATGACATATGCCATGCGTAGTGTTGGCCAAGGGTTGGAAGGTCTGAAAACGTTTTGCGGGATTATGGACTTCTATCCCCCTGTTTCGCAAAATGCATACGACAAAATTTGTGCACGTATTGATGCTGCCTCAAAAATAGTGGTAATCGACAGCATGAAGAAAGCCGCTGAAGAAGAGGTTGCTGCTACAAACAGCACAGACAACCGTGAGTGGTGATGGAACCTGGAAGACGAGGGGCCACACTTCTCAAATCGGTGTTTGCACCGTTATAGGTGCTGACACAGGGAAAGTTATTGATGTAAAGGTTGCAGCATATGGAAAGGGCCTCGTTTTGGCAGTGCCTTCAAAAAGTGGCATGCCAAACATTCCCAAGTGTGTCGAAAAAACCATACTGGCTCATCTGGTAAAATGGAAGCAGATGGGATGGTGAAACTCTTTCAAAGATCTGAAAGTGAAAGAGGTGTGCGATACTTAAATTACATTGGGGATGGGGACTCTAAAACTTTTGTTTCCATATCAGACTGCCATCCGTATGGTGAAAATTTCAAAGTGTCGAAATTAGAATGTGTTGGACACGTTCAGAAGCGGATGGGCTCTCGTCTTCGGAAATTAAAAAAAGAGTATGGTGCTAAAAAGCTGCAAGATAAAAAATCTATTTCGGGGAAAGGACGGCTGACAGATAACGTCATCAACCAGCTATCTGTGTACTATGGGAATGCAATTCGTCAGCACTCCAGCTCGGTAAAGGAAATGAGGAATGCCATATGGGCAATATATTTCCATACACGTTCAACTGACGACGAACCTCTGCATAGCTTCTGCCCAGCTGGTGAAATGTCATGGTGCAAATACAATCGAGCAGTAGCAGAGGGAACAGTCGACGATTTTCACCATAAATCTAGTTTTCCACCAGCTGTTATGGACGTGATATAGCCAATTTTCAATGCTTTATCACATCCTCAGTTACTAAACCGCTGCCATGGTGCTTTTACACAAAATGCCAATGAGTCAATGAACTCTCTGATTTGGCAAATTTGCCCAAAGATATCAGGCAGCGGTCGCAGAATTGCTGAAATCGCGGTACATGAATCGGTTGTACTGTTTAATGAAGGCCGCATGGGTAGATTACAAACTATGCTTAAACTTCGACTTTCTATAAGCGAAAATGCCATCAATGCACAAAAGTTAGCTGACATGCGAAGAATTTTACATGCAGACAGGAGAGCGAAGGAAAACACGATTTTAAAAAGAAGAAACAAGAGAAGAGCAAAATCGCTCTCTGAACTGACATTTTCTAAAAAGGAAGGCTCAACTTATGAACCAGGTGGATTTTAGCTATTTGGTAAGTTAATCACATAAATTTTTTAAGCCAAAAATTCACTTTAGTAATTGAAAACTTTTAAAAAATGTCTTTTTCGAGAGTAATTATTTTCTTGCACCGTAAATATATATTCCATTTTCCTTCAATTACTAAAAATTTTCTGATTGTATTTGTGAGAAATTTTAATAACAAGTGTAGAGCATAGCATTATACTTAAATTTCACCCCTTTTTAAAGTGCTGAAATATAAAAAATTTATGTTATAGTAAAAAATAACTTTAAAGTCATTTATCTCAAAATGAGTTTTTTTGATGATACGCGCACAATATCTAAAGAACTATTGAATATTTTTACTTGAAATTTTCACAGAATATGTATTATGCTATGTTCTGCTAATTGAACCACAATTTAGCTTCATTTTCTCTTTTAAAAAGTTTTGTGGGGGAGTAGTAAAGTTGAAATTTTAGCTATTTTTAACCCTTTATTTTAATATGGTACATAAAATAGAAATTAGATTTAAATGTGAAAAAATTGTGCTTCAATTCCTTCAACTGACTGTTACGAATACCTAGATACCCAAAATATTGTGTTTAGACCAATATTTTGTCAGTAATCATACGCGTAAGGTGGTTAAATAATATTTTCTTCAAAAATTATACCTGCATTTATTACTCTCTCAAACAAATACATACCAATATTATGGGTTGTAAAAGTTTGTACTAAAACAAAAAGAACAGATATTTTTCTTGAAAAAAAAAGTTAAGCTCTCATATGTATTGTTTGGGAGATATGAGCTGTCGAATTTGACTGATTTTTCCCCACTTTATCGAGTTTTAAGAGTCGTATGTCCCCTTAATACAATCGTGCACGACTTTTCTGCACGATGATTTACCCTGTACTGGCCAAAATTTTTGCCTAACATAATGCAGCAAAGCGGTAGGGCCTAAATGAAAATACCGCTTATGATATGATTCTAAAACGAGCTTAGTTAGTTTATGACTCTTTGGCAGGATAATAGGGAATCTACTTTCGAAATTTACATTAGCATGCTTTATTCTGCCGTTCACTCTGATTATTCCCTCTTTGCCTAAAAAGGGGTTTAAACATCTCATCTTACTTTTGTCAGGAACACTTTTTTGACGACTTAAACATCTGAGTTCCTCTGGGAACTCTCGACTCTGAACCTCTTTCACAGTGAAAATTTCGCTCCTTTTGATCTCCTCTGTGCTCAAAGGTCCCAATTTCTTTTCAGTTCGGTTCCTCAGGTTGTATATAAATCTGAAAAGATAGTTTACAACATGCAATAATTTGGTGTAACTGTTACTAATACTAAATAACTCTTGGCGAAAGGAATTAGAAGTTACAGTAAGCACAGGTGAGTCACTTTGTTCTGAATGTTTAAGTTCAAACGTGAACTCGTCTCGTATGACTGATGTAGGAATTTCACGACTGGGATACTCCCGGTCAGTTAGGAAAGAAGGACCCCCAAACCACAGTTTGCTCGTAGTCAGCTTCTCAGGGTCCATCCCTCTGGAAATAAGGTCCGCGGATTGTTCTCGGAAGACACATGACGCCACTGTTTAACTGTTGTTAAGTCTTGTATATTGGCTATACGGTTTGCCACGAACGTTTTTAGCAGGTAGGGCTCTTTCCGTATCCATGAAAGTACAATCATGGAATCACTCCATAAATAGATGTCACTTATCTTAAGATGTAAGGCACTCTTCACTTTGGTTATCAACTTTGCTAAAAGAACAGCTGCACATAGTTCTAATCTCGGTATTGTAGCCCGCTTAAGAGGCGACACACGTGACTTGCTACAAACCAAGTTTACTTCGAAAGCTCCATTTTCTGTTGTTGACTTGCAATAAATGACGCATCCATATGCAGACTCGGACGTGTATGCAAATCCGTGAAGCTCAATATGCACTGATTTTTCTATCAATATGCACCTCTTAACACTCACGTTGTTTATTGCTGGCAAGGATTCGACGAAGTCTTGCCACTGTAGCTCTTCCGCTTCAGGAAGTGGATCGCTCCAGTCTAAATTCAAGCACCACAGTTTTTGTAAAAATATCTTTGCTCCTGCCACCACCGGACCTAAGAGTCCAAGGGGGTCAAAAGTTCGCGCAATAGTGGAAAGCACTGATCTCTTCGTTGGCGGAACTACGTTTTCCAGCTGAATTTGGAAAGTAAAGTGGTCAATCGTAGGTTTCCACAAAACACCTAACGCCTTTGTCTCTTCTTGAAAATTGTAGCTACTGTCAGGCCCAGTTTGTAATTCAGGATTATTACTACACCACTTGTGTAGCATCATGCCTCCGCTCTTGAGAGCCTTTATTAACTCCGACTGAAGCTCCTTTGCTTCGCTCAGAGTGTCGGCACCACTCAGCACATCATCCATGTAGAAGTCTCTCTCCAAAACTGGTGAAGCTAACGGATAATTCTCTTGTTGATCTCTAGATAATTGAAGTAACACCCTGGTTGCGAGATGAGGTGCGCTTACTGTGCCGTACGTCACTGTTTTGAGCTCATATGTTTTAACTGGTTCATTCACTCCCTCCTTCCAAAGAATTCTTAGAAGCTTCGTTTGGCTGGGGTCAATTAAAATCATTCTATACATTTGTCTAATGTCAGCCACAAAAGCATTAATATGCTTACGGAACCTCACCATTATTTCAAAAAGGTCTTCCTGATTAACCCCACCGTTATATTGTAAGGAGTTGAGTGAATTACCTACGGTTGTTCGTGAAGAAGCATTAAAAACTACACGAAGTTTTGTCGTACTTTTATCAGGGCGATAGACTCCTAAATGCGGTATATAGTAAGTTCCCACTTCTTCCTCACACTCCGAAATTTCTTCCATGTGTCCCAATTCCTCATATTCGCGCAGAAATTCCTTATATAATGCTAAATACTCTGGCTCTCTTAAAAAACGACTCCACAGCGAATTTAATTTCTTAAGGGCAATATCTCTGGATTTTCCTAAACATTTTGGATCCTCTTTTAGTGGCATTTTTACTATATATCTCCCCGTACTATCTCTCTTAACGTTTTTCTCAAAATGCTCTTCACAAATCATTACTTCTTTATTTTGGGGTACCTCTATCTCCACATTTTCCATTTCCCAAAATTTCTCCAAAGCTTCGTTTAAACCAATATTATCCTGAATGAACCCACAGTGTACGTTTCCCTCAGTTGTAATAGGTATACTTCCACTAACTACATATCCAAAATCTGTATTTTGAAGAATCAAATTACTATTAGCAGGATAAATCTGACCTGGCCGTAACAGCTCATAAAAGATTTCAGCGCTCAAAAGCAAATTTACTCGACCAGGCACATTAAAGTTTTCATCCGCTAGTTTTACATATTTTAATTCTGGCACATTAACCTTAAGCATTTTTGACGGCATGAAATCCGTAATTCTGGATACAACCAAAAAATCTAGTTTTTTCTCAAAGTTACCCTCAAGGTTTGAGATTGTTGCATTAACCACAGATTTAATTCTTGTGATTGTATCACCTATCCCGCAAACTGTCATATCAGTTTTCTCTCTTTTTAAACCGAGACTATTCGCACAGTCTGTCGTCATGTAATTATTCATGGCCCCTTGACATAAAATAGCTCGTGACTCGTATAATTTTCCTCGATCGTCCCTCAACATACAATTCACAGTACTCAGCAAAACGGTTTTCGACTGGTTTATCACTCGTGTTGAGAGGACGGAATTGTTGTTTTGACTGCTCTCAAACGTCTGCGCAAAAGGAGAAAGGGATGATTCACTAACAGCTGTACAACCCCTTCCCCCACTTGGATTCGAACGCAGGTCACGGTCACCCGCGTTGGGTTCACTCGAAGTACGCACATACTCATGGTTTCTAGGGTAATGCAATGAATAGTGATGCCGTCTCTTCTGCCCCTCTCGATTACACAGATAACAAGAAAAATGGGATTTACAATTATTGACCAGATGCTTGCCCAGACAATTAAAACAGCAATTATTTTTCTTAATGACCTCCACTCTTTCAGAAACAGGCAAAACCATATAATTATTACATTTAAACAAAGGATGATTTTCGGGACACAGAATGCATTTTGAACTTTTACAATCAGAAATAAATATTTTAGGCATATTTCTCGAATAGGATGTTTTAACGCTTTGATTATTGTCCATCGCTAGCGGTTTTCCCCGGGACACAAAAACAGGTCAATTTCTGTTGATAATTTTATCGGATCAAACCAGGTATCTGATTGCCTAACACTGATATGGGACGCGGTTTCTCTGTCTAATGTATGAAACAATTTGTCTGATACTATTAACTCATTTAATTTTTTAAAGTCCGACACTTTCCTCAATTTTAAATAGTACTCCCAACTCGTAATCAAACGAGAAGCAAATTGCGTATAAGTCTCATTAGGTTGGCGAGTTGTTTTTCGAAATTGTTCTAGACACGATTGAGGAGTAGGCTCAAATTCACGCAACACAATAGATTTGACTTTTGCATAATCAGTCAGCTCATCATCCCCAATGTAAGTGATAACATTGGAAGCTCTCTCCCCAAGTAAATTTAACAAAATTTCTGATTTATATTTCTCAGGAACAGCTTTCGAAACAAATGCTCTTTCTAAGGAAGCAAAAAAGTAACTCCAGCCTTCTGGCCTACTCGGAACTTTTATTGTCAACGTCCGAACACTCTTCATCAAAGAATCTAGAGATTCACAATTTTCCACTTCATTCTCAGATTTGCTGTTTAGTTTTGTTTCGGCTCGGATTTTTGCAAGTTCAAGTTCTGCCTTAGCTCTTTCTAGCCTAAGCTTTTCGAGTTCCATTTGCTTCTGTTCCGACTCAATTTGTTTCTGTTCATTATTTTTGCGATCTTCGACGGTTGAATTTATCAATTCCGTGACCATTTGAATATCTGATGTATAGTATTTATTACTTTTGATGAGCTCAATTAGCTGAATAACGGTCATTTTCTTATTTACCTCTTCACCTAACTCAGCGGCAATCTGCCTAAGATCTTCCTTTCTACTGTTATTAAACATTTTTCTTAGTTTTGATACTCAATACAAATAGCCTTCTCATACAAGTTCAAATTTTTCACTTACTTCACAGACACAAGCTCGCACTTTTTTATTCAGTTCTCTCCGGCGTGGTAAGGACCAGATGTTGTAGCTCAGGATAGCACACACAGTGAAAATACTCGTGGACTGTATAACAACACAATTTATTAAGATACTCAGCAAATGACCATTGCTCATCTATTAATGCGGCTACATTCCCCGCATGACACGTCACTCCACAAGGCATCTTACTCGAACACTGACTAAATTCACACTTTTTCCAAAAAGTGGCGCTGCTGCAACAGCGCTTGCGGTTGTTACGGAACACCTTCCCTACTCAGAGTCCCGACCTAAACCTCATAGATTTGTGGGACGAGTTAGAGCGACTCCTACGGACCAGGGAACCACGTCCGAAATCTACAGCTGAGCTGGCGGCATTCTTGCAGCAGGAATGGACACAAATACCCATAGCTGTGTATCAAAACCTTGTTGAAAGTATGCCCAGAAGTGTTGCTAGTGTAACTTGGTGGACCATTCCCCTTTTAAAGCAAGTATTATTTCCCTAATACCATCACATCTTGCTGCCAGGTCTATTATTGTAGGGTTGTGTATCTCTCGTACGCATGGAGTACATCACAGAAAATCAGCGTACTTCCAAATTATAACTACAGTAAGTTCCCGTTACAACGAACTTCACGGGACAGTAAATTTTTTTCGTTATAACGGAAATTTCGTTGTAACGAAATTTTCCAACTCGAATAAAAAATAACATTTTAAATACGTAAATTCGGCTTTGTTTCGAAAGATTACATATAATACTATGATTAGCTACTGCAATGAGAAAGTTTATTGCAATTCATTGAAATCAGCCAGAGAAAAATATTTTTTTTTCTAATCAAAATACATTATTATAGCATTTTCTATAACCTGAAAAACAATTGACTTACCTCTTTTGGGAAACATTAATCCTAAATGAACAAAATGCGAGGAAACAAAACTTTATTTCAGAAAATCTATGATTTTCTTCTGAACAAGGTTTGCTGTTGTATTTGAGAGTAAATAATTTTGCAGCTGGTGAATGTTTGTAAAGATAAAGTCCGGCACATTCCTTTGTGGCGAAATAAATGTCCGCATTGTCTCAAACTTGTTAAGGCTTCTGAAGAAGCGACATTGCGCACATCATCTCCAACCACAGCCTCTTCATCTTCACTACTTTCATTGGCCTCATATTAGCTGTCTTTAATGGATTGGATGATGTCTGCTTCGGTCAGTTCATAACATATTAAAACGTTGTTCTCCCCCCCCCTCCCCATCTACACTGAGATAAATTTTAAAATTCACGTCGTCAGGAACCAAAGTTTTATTTTTTTGTAGCGTTCCAAATTTTCTCCAACTCAGATTGCTGAATGACGTTCGTATTTGATTCATTTTTCGAAACGGCTTCTTTTGAATCTGAATTTGCGTCTTTGGCTGTGGTTCCACATGTTTTCAACAGTTTGTTATTGTTGATTGACTGATGTCATCCCAATATCCACATACCCATTCGATAGCTTCCTTCACGTTGCATTTTCTTTGGATATTTTTCTCAAAATCGTATAAAATTTGAAGTAACAAAAAGGTTCTGTAGCGTGATTTTACAGCTCTGATGATGTATTCGTCAAGATGCTGAAGTTTTGCCGTGCAATTTGGCGGGAAATACGGTTACGACAGTGACAAATATCTGCTTGTTTCTTAGAAAACCAGTCTTTATTTTGGCAGCTGGTTTTAGGCAGACTAAAACGAAATTCATTGAATCTAAAGAAACTGCATGCTTGTTATCCGTTGAGTGAACCATGAAAGGAAAACATATTTTTGCCTGTACAATATAGTTCGTTGTATCGGGATTTTCAAAAATCGATCATTTCGTTATATTGAGATTCATTTAACATTGTTTTAATTGCTTTTCGGATGGGGACTTCCATGACTTTCGTAATAACGGGATTTTTTGTTGTATCGGTATTCGTTGTAACGGGATCTTACTGTATCATAAAACTTTATAATGATTAGAATCAGCTGTCACAGAGAGGAGTTAAAGACTGCGACGTTAAGCACTTGATAAATAGTAAAATAACTGGATATAATTATTGCAATAAATGTAATTAAAAGTCCAATTCATGTGCTCATTTGAATTTTTATCTCTAGATGGTCTTCCTTGCAATCAACTCGACCTGCCTCGAATATAGCTGCATTAATTGGCAATAGTAATGTACTTTACTGACATATGTCATTGCCAATCTCGGTGAAGTAAAACCGACCAATTAAATACATGTATAAATGCAAATGCACAAGTTCATATAAACACGAGTTACTTTTGAAAAAAAAATGTATTAAAGACGCAATTTATGTAACATGAAAAAGTAGAAAATTATAATCACGATTTACGCAATTATATTGAAAACGTAATACATATAATGACAATGTACTATATGCATTAAAATTAATATAATCAGGAAAAAGAACGTTTTTTCTACTACTGCAGTTAAATAAATTTGCAGTATTATGCAGAAGTATGTTAATAAGTGGGTAGATATATAGTAATTTCTTTTCTTTAGTCAATCAACATGTAAGTAAGGATATTTGAAATTAAGAAAAATTAATATACTCTTAAGAGATACAGACACGATTATTTTAGTCTAGTTTTCCTACAGAGTTTATAAATAGATATTTCCATTGAGTACGAAAAGGATCTTTTCTGTGTAACTTTTGTTACTATCGTATTAAATAGAGTTCTTTCAGTGGACTATATTCAGATAGATCCTTTATCTCTATTTACAGAACACTTTGGATATAGATAGATAAAAATAAATAGCCTATTTTCCATGGCCCAAATGAAAGAAAGTAATACGTATTCTGTGAAAATGTTTGTTTAATAGAAGTATTACTTGTCTTATTTGTATCTTATTCCCTAATCCGTCAGGTATGGCTATTACGTGGTTGTTTGAGTAAGACGTTATATTTAATGTTTTATGGTATAGCGAAAAGCCCTTACCGGCTTTTACTTCTGACCTTGAATTAAAACGTTCTTGAAACCTGCATTTAGAGAATACGACTTTAGCAAATTACTTAGAGTCAGTGAAATTTTAGGCAACAAACCAAGTTAATAGTTTTTTCAGAAAGGAAAACTATTTTACATAAATAAAAATATTCAACATTTGCAATACAGTTTATATGAATTCATTTTTTTTCAAAAATTTAACTGACCAATTTCTTTCTAATAAATGTAATGTTTAAAACAGGGATTACCAAACCACACAAAAAATTACACACTTAGGAGAAGTTGTCCAATTGCGTTAAAAATTGGTGGATGTGAAGAACAAAAGAAGATGCAAAGGATTACATTTTCAGAACAATTGAATTATTTGTTACAGAGTTTGACCGTTACAAAGGGATGAAGTCGATAAGGCCTTGATCCACCTCTGGCCTGGATGCGTCACCCGGCGTGGCATAGACTGAAAAAGTTCCGGATGGTGTCTTGCGGAATTTCTAGCCAAATTGTCTCCAACTGTCGTGCTAAATGGTAAACATTCCGAGATGCTTGCAATCGCCTTCCCATAACGTCCTAAATGTGCTTTATGGGAGTGAGATCGAGACCTAACTAGACAAGGAAGTGTTGGGAAAGCTTGAAGACAATTCATAGCAACACATGCCGTGTGCGGCCGGGCATAATCTCATTGAAAAGTAAGTCCGGGGTGTCGCAAAAGGAACTGTATCACAACCGGTCGTAGAGTGTCGTTTACGTACCGCTGTGCTGTAAATCTGCCAGAAATGACTACCAAAGTGGTCTGGTTATCCAAGATGATATACACAAAGACATAATTTTGACTATACATATTTTTGTTTAGCTATTCTTAACATTAAACACACCAGTTCTACATTTTTTATCTAAATATGTGAGCAGCCTCGAAAATAAACATTAGTAGAAACTTTAATATAAAGTGTTTTAAGTATGGTATTCATCGTCTAGATGGTCATAAAAAGGCTCCGCTTTAAATAAACAAAGCTTGAAACAATATATTCATAATATCCGATTACATTTTAGTAGCAGTAGCTTTAAAATTATGCTCAATTGTCGAGATTTACATTAATCAGGTGTATGTTTTGTGTGTGGAGGAATGAGAATACACCTCTTGAAACATTTGGTTCGACCCCAAACGACATTTGTAAGGAATTCTGAATTTCATAGAATAAGCTTAAATTTCCTTGAACCGTTCACCGTAAGGTTCACGGCCAAACTGAGGTCCCGTACTTTCAGTGAAGGAAAGTTTCTCTGAGTAGGCAAAATAGGAAGTTGGTTTGATTGATGAGCATGTCGTGGCTCTGGGAGAAAATCCCTCAGTTGGAAAAAGGAGGAAATTATCTGATTTGTTATGGAATCATTTTAAGTAAACATTTATTTTATAGAAAATGATATTTTCAATGTCTTAGCATTACATATGCAATAGAACCTTGATATCCTGAGCTCTGATAATCTGATCTCGCGCCAACCTCGTGATGTGGCGTCAACGATAAAGAGCCAGTCACGTGCCAGTGCGTGGTATGGAGTGATGTCTCAGTAGCCAGACACGCGTTCGCGCGGGAAGAGCTTAGCCTGAATATTTATTCTCCGCTTCAATCGGCCTTTTATGTTAGGTGTGTCCTTCCCTTATCACAACCTTACGTGATCGGCAGCGAAAGTATTAACTGGGTGACCGTGTAATTTGAACCGCATTCGATACTAGTTTATGATTAAAGCTTTAAGTACAGCGCTTCGAGCACTAGTGAGGCCACTTTGTCCTTTACTAGTGTGATTCTGCCTGTGGGATGCTATCGAGTCAGATACTTGACTCTCTCTGATCTGTGGTGTTCTTAATCGTTCAATCCGTTAAGAAGTCATGACAAGCAGCATACCAAGAACAGCGATTTTCACTCTCACATTATTATTGTATAACAATCAATCTCCATTCAACTACATCCTTATGTTAAAACCCATAAAGAAATCCCTAATATGGGTACACACATTTGGGAATTTTGGAGTACAAAGTAGACCCAACTCCTCGTGATGCATCATGGAAAACTTTTCATCACTACAAAGGATATTCCTTAATTCCTGCCGTCCCCATTCAGCTTAATCCTAATGTTCTAACCCATGAATGTGATGTCTAATATTGGGTAGATTTATTTGGGAATATAGGGGTAGTAGATCTACCTCCTCGTGGTTTATTTTTATCCGCGTTTCATCAGAACAATAGAAATTCATTAATTTATGTTGTACCTTTTCAACTGAATCTTATTCTTACCCACGGATATAATATATCTAAATAGGCACGCTTGTTCTGAAATAAAGTTAAAAGGAAGACCTATCTCCTCATGGTGAATCTTTGACAACGCTTCTCATTGTAATTTTTTTTCTAATGGCGGGCACATTTGACCGAAGTCATTGGCCACTACAAGGCTGGAAGTGATGGCCACTTGTGAAGGAGCACCCAGTGGGAGGACCATCATTGCTCCTAACAATTACTTCGTAATTTTGCACCATGTTCAGATGACGAAGCAACACCTGAGCTGGTATACGCTTACAAACATCCATGCCCGAACCCGGATTCGAACCGGGGACCTTCCGATCTAGAGGCTAACACCTTAACCACTATACCAGTTGGTCGGCCTCATTGTAATTAAAACTCAATAATTTCTGCTGTCCTCATTCAGATACATTCTAACGCTCTAGCTCATATAGATAATGTCCCCAAATAATAAACCCCCCTATATTCCCTCACTTGGGAATATAGGGGTACAAAATAGACCTACCTGGTCTTGGTGCACCTTGAACAACGTTTACATACGGCTAAACAGTCTAACGGCCGTATTCACAAGTCCGAGTTAACTCGAGGATCAACGATAATCCGCGAGTTATCGAAAAAACCATATTCACAAGTCCTGATCCGTGGTTTAAACTGCCGTTTCGGCGTTACGTTTTGATCCTCCGAAATCGGCGAGTTAACTCGCGAGTTACATTTAACGCATGCGCAGTACCATCGTTTTGGAAAATCAAAATGGATGACACATTTCATTCTATTCTCAATTGCAGAATTCTTGCGACGACTGAACTGGATCTGTAATTACGGAGCACCTACTAAATAGCAGCTAATCTCCTCATCATAAAATTGCTTAAATGGAAAAATTTAAACATATTTTTATTGAAATTCAAAATGAAAATAAAAATAGCTGCGTAATCTTAACCAAGCAGCTTAGCGAAAAGATAGATGGCGCTACCTCTGTCCTATAAACCGGAGATTCGAACGGTAGAAAACGACCATGGCAGATACAAATTCGTCGTAGAATAAAAATTATTCTGTTGATTTATTACGAATGAAAAAAAATTGACAGTGCAAGTCACTTTTCACACCACCAAAACACACCCATACTGACAAGTACAAAGATAATCGGATTACATACATCTGTCAAGACATTGTGTACAATTCTTTCTTGCAAAATTTAGGTTTCCATAAAAATCCAATTTGAAATTAAATACCTTTGCATTTCTTTTCCCAAACCCATATTAAAATGCTGTACGAGTCCTATTTATTCACAATTTGGAATCAATTCTACGTCGAAGTACGTGCTTGATCTGTATGAATGCAGATTCGATGCGTCGTAACCAATGTAAACAATACCACGTGATCGTGAGGAATCACAGCGAGCGTCTCATTTTAATCCCCGGATCACTTAACACGCTGTTTGAGAATACCGTTCTTGCTGATCCTCGAGTTAACTCTTACTCGCGGATCAACTGATCCTCGAGTTAACTCGAGACTTGTGAATATGGCCGTAAGACTCTCGATTTGCCATTGAGGGAGGAAAAGAGGACATGGAAAATGGACGATCTGAAATCTCACTGGTGTATTACGGACGGACCTTATGATTCATTCGGTACATCAATAATACTGTGTAACACTGGGTGATTATGGGGCTCTTCCTGCTTTTGATAGGACGTGATTATCTGGGAGATAACATTAACCGATTCGATATAGAGGGTGTAAATGAACTCCACCGACAAACTTGTAGGGGTGATAGTACGCGTCATGATGAACAGGAAATGCAATGGAACATGGGGTCGCAAATGACGTTGAGTCTGTGAAAATCCCGAAAATGCGTCTGCAAAGTGTGACGAGGGAAGAAACAACAAATATGTACAGAAAACATTTATTGGACAGCATAGGTGCACCTTGTCCAGGACAAACAAAACTGTTATAATAGTTGTCCACAGTGGCAACCAAAGACGTCATTGCATTAGGGCACAACGACGTACATACGACTAGGGACACGCTCGAAGGTTACGGGTGTTTCCTCGATTTCTGCTGCAGCGGTCACAATCCTCGTTATCAGATATCCCGGCGTCTCCACTGTTGTCTCAGAAACGAACGATTTCAGGTGATCCCATAAGAAGTCCAAGGGGTTAAGGTCCGGCAAGTGTGGAGGCCAGGAAACTACGTCTCCGCATCCGATCCATCTTGCAGGATATGTTTATCGAGTTGGGTACTGTACCGGATGAAGTGGTGTGGTGACAGAAATGAAATGGTAGCGTAAAGGAATAAGATCTTTGGTTTCACCACTACAACATTTATTACAGTTTAGCAGATATGTACAGCAAGTTTACAGAAGTTTTGGGGACAAGAAGGGTACGGCAAGTAAGCGAGCTTGTTCTCGCTCACAGGTCTCGATAGTCTCTGTCGAAAAATTGTAACGTCTTGCAGGACGCCTTTGAAGGGAAAAAACCAGATGTCTATGGAATTTCGAGTGTTCTCAAGGAGATTGATGAGATCGGGATGTCAGTGTAACGTCAGATGAAGAGGGTTTGTTTCAAGTGCTTAGAAATTTATGACCGATGTAATGTCAAATGGAGTGGTGGAATAGTACTTCTAGGGTTAGTTATGGACAGTTGATCACTTGAAAGGAGTTTTATGATCTCCAGTTAGGGAATTCTGGAATACATCTGCTTTGTGTCTGCTTAATCAAAGAAGCCGCGTTTAGAGCGGTACAACTGGCAGTATAGTACGCACAGCCCGGGAAGAATGGGGTGGGGCATCATAACATGCATGAACTACATTTCCCACTACACGTAGGCAGGTAAACGATGCCGGCCGGGACAGGTATCCCGTCGGTTTTGGGTGCAGGTGTCAACCGATTCCTTGAAAAATATGGACATAGGGACATAATTCTTCGTAAAATAAACGCAAGTGAATTGTGAATTTGGGGTTTCGTTGTGTTGACAGGCACACCAATCGGCTCACTACGTTACAAGGGTGCGTCAACCGACGACTGATGTACGCAATCCACGCATCGACTCCTAATGACGTCACACTTTGCAGACGCATTTTCGCGATTTTCACACACTCGACACCATTTGCGACCCCTTGTTCCATTGCATTTTTAGATCGTTTTGTGGAGTACTACCACCCCTTAGAGTTTGTCGGTGGAGTTCAAATACACTTTGTATATGGCCATACGTATTGACGAATATTCGACATATTACCATTTATGTACATGTTATATTCTAGACCTACACTGTCTGTAGAGTTAATTAATCTATCCATTCCCGAAACGGAGGGCTGATATTCAAGCAAAGACCGTCGTGTACAAATGGGGGTTGGTGCATATTACATCTGTTGTGTCTTAAATATTCTCACGTTGTCGTGGCCTTGTAAATTTGGAGAGTGGGGTGCCAAATCAAGTGTGACCTCGTCATCTGACCGTGGTTCGAAATTACATGGTGTCTTTTGATCATTCCCTAAGGGTTTGATCCCGGACCGTCATCAATAGCCCGTTCTATTACACCAGTGCGTCAGTAATGAAAATACCTACCTACTTCCCATTCCCGAAGTAGCCGATCGGGTACATTAAACAATAGCATTTTGCACTCAACAAATCATTATTGTATGATCATTAATACCTGCTGTCTCCCATACAGCTACATTCTAAAATCTAACCCTGTAATTTAATGTACCCAAATGGGAATATCTTATCGACATGCCAATACACTCACACACACTATAAAAAGAATGGAACATGAGTAAGAGTATTGACATTTTCCAAATTAATAAAGCTTAATATCCTATCATTTATGATCTTCAATAACTTTAATTAGCATGTGAATTATTCTTTTGATGGCAGGAGTCCTTTCAAGACTGGAGAAGTTAAAAATAATTGTAATTCTCCTGATAATTATATCACGTCACAGCATTCTAAAGCATCTGCCACGAAAAAAGACTTTTGATATAATTTAAACAGAGAACCTACAGTTGCTAAAGAATTCAAGCTTAAAAGTTTGTAGATTCTCACGTTCTGTTTTTGCAGTAATCCCAAAGGAACATTCCGCGGGAAGCAGAATGCCCAAAGTTCAATTTCCCTGTGGCAGTTTCAAAGAAAACATTCCCCAATCTTTTTCAAGAAGTTTAAATTCAAAGATTAAACAGAGCAGGGACATGTAATTAAAATATCAAACAGAAGTCGAAATTAGTATTCAAGAAACATTGTTTCAATAGAACGCTTTGGAATTTTGAACCTCACGAGCACAGAGCTAATAAAATAGATTTCAACTATGGTTATAAATATTCGACGTTTAATTCGAGTTTATAAATGGGGAAGAATGTCGAATCGCGGTTATGAATAGGAACGATAATCATACTCATCAATGAAACAGATCACACACACAATCAGTTAAAACCAGTTAAAACATTTGTATATTCGTTACAAATCTTGATTAATTCTTTGATGGATTGCATGTGTACGATGAGCAATTGCCCAGTGTTAGTTATTAGGATGGGGTAGTAACTTTATCGGAGTTGTGTAATTACCACTCACCCTAGCGGTTGTTTCAGGAGAGACAAGAGAATAAAACTCCAGAGACATAATAATTATATATTATTTATTATTCAATAATTATATATTATTTACTATTCGATTATTACACAATACCTTATATATTATTTACTATTCGATTATTACACAATACCTTATATATTATTTACTATTCGTTTATTACACAATACTTATATATTATTTTCTATTCGTTTATTAAATACTAATTATATATTATTTATAATTTCATTATCAATTAATAATTATTTATTACTTGTTATTTTATTAGTAATTTTTAAGTATGTCTTATTTATTCCGATATTATTTATTATGTGATTATAATTAATACCTATTTGTTATTAAATATTTTATAACCAATAATGCTTTATCATTTTATTTTATTGATAATTAATAATGATTTATTATTTATTACTGTATTATAAATTAATAATTATGCAGTATTTAGTTTTAGATAGATAATTAATAATAATTATGTAGCTTTTAGTTTTATATTAGTAATTAGTATGTATTCAGTGTTTTGTTTTATATTATTAATTAGTAATTATACAGTATTTAGTTTTAGATTATTAATTAATAATTATGTAGCATTTAGCTTTGGTTTATTTAGTAATACTTATTAGTATTTAGTGCTTAGCTGCTAATTAATAATGATTTATTGTTTTGTTTTTGATTATTAATTAATAATTAATAATTTTTTATTATGTAATATTTGAATTCAAAATCAATGCAATCATTCGCGTTTACAAATAAGGAATAACTCCGCTTAGTAGGATAATCACACACCGTTATAGTAGTAAATCGTGTTTCGTTGCTGGTACGCAAAGCAGTCTAATGAAACATATCACGATATTAATTAAAAAATGCTTGTACAAAGGAAAAAATGAAGAATATACAATGGTCAATGATTTCTTTAAACCTCGTTATTGAGAACATTCAAATTTTAAAATTCACTCCAAAAGAGCCCCACACTCTTAAAATTGTTTCTGAAGTTATATGGTGTCTGTCATTCGCATCACAGAAAGACTGAACACGATCGAAACCTGATATTTTACTCAAAAGTAGCTGAAAGATGTGTACATATGGATTCGATTTTCGAAATTATGCGAGTTTAAATAGGAAGATACGTAGAAAAACCCTCATAACCATTATCTCTTTGTGTTCGTTGGCTACAGAAAACAGAAGTTTCTATACGAGACATACGTCAAGTACAGATTGCTTTATCTGTATTTCTAGACAAACAATTATTTATGCTTGATTCAATGTTTTCTTTCTGTCCACAATATGAACATTTTTCGAATATTTGAAAGATGATATAAAAATAATTGAAAACATGAAATTTTGAAAATTTTATAACGGTTCAAATTGATATTCAATATTAAATTTCACCACGACTGCAACTGCTTAAACTTTTATTTTGGAGGAAACTAATTTTTATTTATAGAGAGTACAGTAGTAAGAAAGCCCACGGAAAAATATAAATATGTAGCAGATATGGTCTTGAAAAGTAGTTGATAAAATGAAAAACAAACTATGATAAAATTAAACTGTATTCATTTTATATGTCTTGTGATAATCTAATATTTAAAGTTAGATAAAATATTTTAGTCTGATATAAACTAAACTGTTCTGCAAAACTTAAGAAACACCATTATTTTCAAAGGTTATGTGATCAAAATTTTACGAAACTACATGAGGCTTAGCTCTGGATGTTCAATAAAAAAAGATGCACATACGAAGAAGAAGAAGGTTGCAAGAAGTTCTCTTAGAAAGGGCTCAAAAAAAGAAACTCACTCGCAACCTCATTCTTAGTGTGCAAATGCTGTGTAAAGTCTAGTTCAGTGACCTAGGTGGTTATGCAGCCTACAAAGGGCACTTCCTCTCCTTTTCAAGTTTTCACACATCCTTATGTCCTATTGCACCCAGAGCTGTGTCACCATTTCAAACTAAATTTTATATTTATTATTTTTAAATAACATTTTCTAAAAGCAGATACTACACTTTTTGCCATAAAAATTTGCGCACCAAGAAAAAATCGTCAAAATGAAACGAAATTTTACTCATGTAAGTACTACTTTGATATAAGTAAGTGATAAGAAAATCAAAGCAAAATATCATTTATTGCAGAAAAAAGTAAAAATGAACGGAAGTTTTAGTACTCTGTTGCACCCTCTCTAGCACAAATGTACGATACGATACGAGCTGGCATTGAGTCATACAAGTTTCGTATGATGTCCTAAGACATCTCGTTCCACAATTGTTCTAAACGCTCCTCTAGTTCGACCAAACTCGTAGGGTGTCCAACTTGCCGTCCCTAATGATCCCAGATATGCCCGGTTGGTGACAAATCTGGGGATCGAGCAGGCCAGGGAAGGGTGGTAATGTGGCGGAGGCAGTCTTGTGACATCCTTGATGTGTGTGGCCGAGCACTGTCCTGTTGAAAAATGGCTCCTGGGAGCCCTGCCATGAGTGGCATCACCTGTGGCTGAAGGATGTCATGGACGTCCCGCTGGGCTGTCATTGTGCCATGGAACAAAATTAGGGGTGACCGTGTATCGTTAGCAATGGCACCCCATACCATCACACCAGCTGTGGGAGCGGTGTGTCGCTGTAAAGCGAAGGCAGGATTGAGGCGTTCACCACGGAGCCTCCAGACACGAACACGATTGTCATCACTACTCAAATTGAATCTAGATTCGTCGTTGAAGACGACCTGGTTCCATTCCGTTGCAGTCCAATCCCGTCGTGCGCGTCGCGGCGGGACTCTGACAGCTGCTCATATTGTCTTCGATGGCGGAGCAACAGCATGTCTACCGCAGCGTTTCCTTTGGAAAAGATTAAGTACACACAAACAAGCTCTGCTTACATGTTTTAATGTTTTATACTCCAAGGAGAATGAAGTTCAACGCCCTGTAGTGGCATTACGCAATGCGCAATCACGCTGCATTTCTAATAATTTGCATATCTGGCCGACATGTACCTTCATGCCAAGTTTCGTTACAATCCCACAATTATTTCTTGGTGCGCAAATTTTTATGACAATGAGTGTATATTTAAAAATTTGCCCGCACAGTTTTTTAATACATGCATTATAAAAAATAATATAAAAAAAATTTGAATTAAAAATGAGCATTTTTTAAATTTATAATTTAAAAAAAAACGCTTATATTTTGAAACATATCAATAACGTTTCAAATTTCTGAATGTACATACAAAATTAAACAATTTGCATGTATTACAAATTACACAATTTGTGTGCATGTATTACAAATTACACAATTTGTGTGCATGTATTACAAATTACACAATATGCATGTACATACAAATGTACATGCACATTTCTTGAATAAATTTTGAGTTATATCATTTTAAATTTGGGAAAAGTGTAAAAAATCTATCATGGAGAAAAATCACTTTAAAGATTCATTAGTAAAAATCAGTTTCAAAAGTGAAATTTAGTACCTTAGAAACCTCTGGGAACGTAAGTAAATCCGTCAATGTCTTTAGATCTTTGATAAAGTTTTATTTTGGCTAATAGTACCTATTTACGTTACAATTTGTATGTAATTGTACTTTTGTTAGCAGTTTATCGGATAACTCAACTTATATTTCATTGCAAAACTTTGGGACAGCTGTCAAAACATTATTGTGTTTACATATTTGGTTCTACTCAATATCTATATAAATAAGAATGGAGTGTTTGTTTGTACATTCAATATTTTCGACCCATTTCAAGTTTTCTATCCGTTTTGGACCCTTCTGATGCCGAATCCACCTTTTTCTCGTTTGGTGTCTGTCTGTCCGTCTGTCTGTCTGTCTGTCTGTCTGTCTGTCCGTCTGTCTGTCTGTCTGTCTGTCTGTCTGTCTGTCTGTCTGTCCGTCTGTCTGTCTGTCTGTCCGTCCGTCTGTCTGTCTGTGTGTATGTTGTGCCCTGTACACGTCCACGCGGTTTTAGATATTTTCATAGAAATTTGCATACAGTGAGTACTTATCTTCATTTAGTGAGTGGAATTGGTTGCGAAAGTCTGTCTGTCCGTCTTTCTGTTCTATGCTCGATTTTGTGTTTGTGTGATTGTGTAAGCATCACATGAATTGTATTCCAGATATTTGATTGCAGTGTATTTTATTTTGTACATTATCTATTAGTTTAGTGAATGCAATATTAAACATTTCTTTATTGTTATATTTAGATGAGTTTCAAGCTAAAACACCTGAGTAAGTATACTTAAATCAACCATAATTTGATAGCTTTGGAAAAATTGGAACGTATATTGAATATTATGATTACTTCGATTGCTTTACCAGTACTGCTGAAAAAGTAATTATTCTTCAAAATATTTATTTTTATTATTTTGTATGGAATTTTAGCTCTGATATTTTATTTATTTCGAGTCTTATTTTTGTTCTTTGCGCAATGAAAGCGATTTCGGAATATTTGAGACAGACGATATTTTTCAACGAAACGAGAATG
The DNA here is from genome assembly GCA_947359465.1 of Metellina segmentata. Taxonomy (NCBI): domain Eukaryota; kingdom Metazoa; phylum Arthropoda; class Arachnida; order Araneae; family Tetragnathidae; genus Metellina; species Metellina segmentata. The sequence continues at coordinate 11,949,560 of OX375875.1, forward strand.
AACAAGATCTCGTGAGCGATATTTTCTGTTTCTTTCGCTCTGAATTAATTTCACATTTCTGAATTTTGTGCACTTTTAGTTATAAATTGTGGCAACTGTGCGAGATCAAGAGATAAAAATGAATCACAAATTAATATCTTTAGAACAATTTTTTCCGACACCTTTTATTTTGTTCTATTTCACTGTTTTCTGTTATAAATATTTATTATTTTAATAAATGTGTTTTCCTTCTCATCACAAGCAACAGCACCACAAAGTATTAGACTTAAAAATGTTAGGTAAGTCATGTAACTGTATCATGTAAATGTAAGTAATTTTAAGTGTAGTTATGCCATTATTGAAAGAATAATGCCGTTATTGAAAGAATAATAATGTTTAAAAATCCGAACTAGAACTTTTTCCAACATTAAAAAATTCGTTGTAATAATGACAGGAGAAGATTGCAAAATTTCACAATGTCGCATACCGGAGGCAAGAGTGCCACAAGTAAAAAAAATACTGTTTTGTTGACTATGAGTGCGAGAGCACTCGCCGTAAATCGTAATTTTAATTAATTGAGTTGAACATGAAAAGAACTTAAGAAAGGGAATTCCAAATCTCCCTCAAAATAGTCTTTTATAGTAGTAACCTTAGTATAACCTTTCGTCATTTTGTAGCTTTGTCATGCAGCAAGGCTGCGATATATATGAAATGTATTACATGAATGGATATGCATGAGCAGGATTTGTGTCCAAAGTAAGTTGTAGAAAATATAAAGATGGCGAAAGGTGTTAAAAAAAATTTTTATTCTACAAAAAACGTAAGTCATTATATATTTTTATTATCTCTTCAATCTAGAGTAAACCAATTCAAACAGAGTAAGGTCGAGTATTTTGCTAGTATTATCATAAAATTGATGTCCGACAAAAGAGAGTTAAATTAAAAAGTTTTTGAGAAAATAAAGAAAAAGGACTTTTTAAAGGTTTTTTACGTCTTAGCCGTCCTTAACTGTTCATTTATGATCTTGTTATGTTTATACTCATCAGTTCAGTAACTCATAAGTACCTTTTGTATGAATTTTCCCACATCCAAGTCTAGTAGCTGTAACCCTTACTGCTCCTTGAGGTTCGCATGTCAGAGAAATACTCTGATCTTCGGTTTAAAAGGCTCTGAGCTTCAATCAAGATAACATGAATGTTCACAGTGCTTCGGAATCTAACCCGAATCAGCATCTCGTCATTCGAAGAAATCTGACCAGATTTCGATGGACGAGATATCTCGTGATTAGAAGAAACCAGACATCTTGATGGATATTTCGTGATTAGTAGACACTAGGGATGCGACATCGACAGCAAAACATCGATGTTCAAAATTAAAACATCGATCTTGATAATACATCGACCCCAAAACATCAATGTTTTTAAACATCCATGTTTTAAAAATTCAGTGTATTTATACTTTTTTCCCCCATTTCTTAAACCTGGTTTAGCAACTATTGATGCTACATCGACAGCAAAACATCGATGTTTGTAAAATTCAGTGTATTTCAACTTTTCCCCCCATCTCTTAAAACTGGTTTAGCAACTACTGATGCTACATCGACAGCAAAACATCGATGTTTTTAAAATTCAGTGAATTTAAAATTTTCGGCCAATCTCTTAAAACTGGTTTGTTGTTGTTTCTTATGCCTACACTGGCAGACCAGAGGAGTGCCAGGCCCGTCGAAGACGGCAAGAGGCGAGGGAGGTGCGCCTTCCATGTTATTGAGCCCCATTGGGAGGAAGTCCGACTTTTGCTCGACATACATGACACATCTGTTTTACAGGAAGGTCCCTTTCATACATCCATTCACTCACACATATCGTAATTTAGATCCCAATCAGAGGCCGATAACCTCCTGATTAGGTACCCCCAGAGGTATTGATTTGGTATGGGAACATGGGGGACATTGTGACCACGACCTATTTAAAGTGCCCCAGTCACCATTAGTGAACACGACGGTCTTTAGCCAGGTCGAAGCGCCGATCTCGCAATCATCAGATTTGTAGGCTCCGCCGAGGACAGAACCCACAACCCTTCTGATGCGAGCCCGACGCTCTACTGCCTTAGCTACCACGGCTCTTAAAAAAAACTGGTTTAGCAACTACTGATGCTACATCGACAGAAAAACATCGATGTTTTTAAAATTCGGTGTATTTAAACTCCCCCTCCCATTTCTTAAAACTAGTTTAGCAACTAGTGATGCGACATCGGCTCCAATGCATTGATGCTTTTATAAGACATCAATGTTTTGAAAACATCGACATCGATGTCGCATCCCTAGTAGACACCTGACCAGATATTAATGGACGAGATATCTCGTGATTAGAAGAAACCAGACCATCTTGATGGATATTTCGTGATGAGTAGAAACCTGACCAGATATTGATGGACGAGATATCTCGTGATTAGAAGAAACCAGACTATCTTGAAGGATATTTCGTGATGAGTAGAAACCTGACCAGATATTGATGGACGAGATATCTCGTGATTAGAAGAAACCAGACCATCTTGATGGATATTTCGTGATGAGTAGAAACCTGACCAGATATTGATGGACGAGATATCTCGTGATTAGAAGAAACCAGACCATATTGATGGATATTTCGTGATGAGTAGAAACCTGACCAGATATTGATGGACGAGATATCTCGTGATTAGAAGAAACCAGACTATCTTGAAGGATATTTCGTGATGAGTAGAAACCTGATCAGATATTGATGGACGAGATATCTCGTGATTAGAAGAAACCTGACCATCTTGAAGGATATTTCGTGATGAGTAGAAACCTGACCAGATATTGATGGACGAGATATCTCGTGATTAGAAGAAACCAGACCATCTTGATGGATATTTCGTGATGAGTAGAAACCTGCCCAGATATTGATGGACGAGATATCTCGTGATTAAAAGAAACCTGACCATCTTGATGGATATTTCGTGATGAGTAGAAACCTGACCAGATATTGATGGACGAGATATCTCGTGATTAAAAGAAACCTGACCATCTTGATGGATATTTCGTGATTAGTAGAATCCTGACCAAATATTGACGGACTAGAAGAAATAGGATTCGGCTAGGACCAGATCTGTTCAAAATGTGCCAAGCAAATCAAAAGTATAGCCCAGATACTTGTAGGACCAAGAATAAACCCGAGTGGGAGCTGAGTTCATAAATAAGACATAATTTCACTTCACGTGGACATCATCCACACTTCAGCCTTTCCAGATACCATGCAAGAGTGCAGAAGCGTTTGTATAGAGTCCCAAGCAAACGTGGATTAAGCAATATCCCATTACTTTTAAATTGGCGTCTCAAGATCAGGCTGTTTCCTCCCTGTCTTATCCCGTTATCATGGTATTATGGTACTGTACAATTTCAAATTGCTCTCCCCACTCTACTTCAGTTTTGTAGGAGTAAAGTAAGAAGTGGATCACTATTCTTAACTGAAGTGGGTAAATCGGTTTGATGCGTGGATGGCAGCAGACGTTTCCTTGGTTACGGAATGTAAGTAAGGTGCGTGATCCATTTAAAGTAATTTTCAGTAGTGGTTATCCAAACTAAATTTCTAACCTCTGTAGACAGCTTACATCTCCACTAAAGCACCACAGGCATCCATGCCCGTAAGTAGGTTTTCTGTATTTTGCGGAGATGCTATTCACTTTTAATGATCTTCAATGTTCTGATATTGCCTATAATAAAACCATCACCTCGATAGACATTGAACTTACTTCCTCAGCTAAAATCTGAGCAATGTTTTTGAGATTATGAGAATTTTAAAAGTGAATTGTTTGGGGGTACACAGTAGCTATTACTGAACATGGATGTGTTTCGGTGCTTGTAAGGGATTATATGTTTGCTAGAGTAATAGCGAGTTGGATTGTTTTTATTGGTGGAAAAGTAAAATATTTAACTATTTTGAAGAACAGTTTTGAAAGTGATAACGATTTCTATTGATAGTGACATTTCATGTCGTTAGATTACGTCAGATAGAGCTACACAGACGAGGTACAGAACAAAAATAGTTAAATTAAAGTTTCATTTCCTCCACCATTTTAAACAGCAAGTACACTCCCCATCATAATCCACAGGACACTAAATAGGTTGAAAATGTATGGTAATGACAGTTAAGCAGTGAAATTTACTTCACACTGGAGCAACACAATCGGTTATTTGAAACAACTTGGAATCAATTTTGAAGAAAATTCCAAGGAAAGCAAGTTGTAATTTTTGATACAAGGTCAGATGACGAGGTCAGCACCTGAGATGGAACCCTGATCTCCAAACCTCCAAAGTAATTACATTTAAGGCTACCACAGATTATCGTGAACGAGTAAAACATACAAGACGGTGTTTGGTTGCATAAAGTTTCCAAATCGCTACCTTACGTTTGCTGATTCACGACTGTAGCAATTGATCTACAGTGACCCTTGTAATCCCAATTGGAAAGAACAGCGAAAAAGCACGATATTATCAGTACAGAACGTAATAACTATTCTATGAGAGAAATTGGTAGAAGTATTCAGAAGAATCGACACAAATTCTCTCTTATTAATTCAGTGTTCAGCTGTTTTACATGGAAAATGATCCAACAAAAATTTATTTTATGTTTTTATTCTATTTCTGTACGAAATAAGCTGGGATTATACTCAACTATGTGTCGTGAGATTTTAAAAAGTTTAAATTTACTTAAAAAACCAAGGTATATGAAATTGTTTTAAGTCAAACTGTTTTTAAATGTATACTTTAAATGTTACCATTCCTGCAAAAATTAATTTCAAAATACCATTCACGAGCATAATGTTTCCTGATGTTCCTCATTATAATGGAAAACCTATGGCTAATAATTCTGCACTCAGTTTATTAGTCATAGTTTCTTATTAATACTTTGGATTACGGCAATCCTTCGTCAGGGATGCGATATTTCCGAGTTTTAGTATTGTTAACGAATGAATAAGAAATTATTTGAAGCGATATTCACGTGTTAATAATTTTCGCAATACACTTTTTGAAAATTCGATTCACTGACACATGAAAAGTATGAATTGTTGTGAAATTTAATGTGTTACGTGTAAGAAGCGTTTCTGTGAAACAAAATGTTCATGGTGATATGGTAATATATCGTGGTAATGCTTCCTGAATGTATTCCGTAATTGATAAACCGGAACTTAATTTCTCGTCTTCCGGTGCTTCGTTCATTTGTTCTGAAAATTCCCCTCCAACATAACTCATGTTGTAATGAAAAATGCAATCAATTATATTTTTCAGAAAACGTAGGTTATTTGACAGCGTATTTGGTATACCGGATGAAATGGAATGATGACAGTAATAAATGGTAGTGTAAAAGAACAAGACCACCGACCATTTTACCACTATACCATTTATTCTAACATCCTACAGCTTTACAGATATGTACAGCAAAATTACAGATATTTGGGACAAGAAGGTTTCGGCAGAGGTTATCAAGCGTGTCCTCGGAACGAGGACACACACAACACCTCGTAATTTTGAACCACGGTCAGATGACGAGTTCAACACCTGATCTGGAATTTCAGTCTCTTAACCATTACGCTGAGGCAGAGAAACATTGTTACCACTAAAATTTCTTTTACATCAGTGACATGGTATGGATCTGTATAATGAAGATGTTATCCCCCATTTAAGTGACCGCTGACATCTATAACCATGTACGAGCTGTCAGCGACTGATCTTCTAGAGGGTTCCTCCTTTTGTTCAGTACCCTAATATGTCGACCTTGAGGTGTGAATGCTTTGGGGGAAAGGGAGAAGTTCTTTCCGTTGATATTTCTCTCTCCAGCCAAACGATACGCCACACAATACTATGAAAGGAATGCGGCAGTCGTAAGTGCCACTCAAGGCTTTGTCGCTCAAGTTAGGTAATTAGGTAAGGTGGGTCGGACATGCAAAGCGAAAGATCCGTTCTGTGAGACGATTGAAAAAATCTAAACGTTGTAGAGTGAAGGTTAACTTCAACACTAGTGCAACGTAAGGAAATTTCAGGCATTGACAGTTTTAACCCCCTCCCCCCTTCTCTCACGTATACGGGGGTCTTATGCTGAATCAAGTTTCAAACTTTTAACTCCTTGGTTAATAATCCGCGATTCTACCAGTTGAGCTACCGCAGTCTGTAGTAAATTAAACATAAACTTAAAGTTACAGAACATATCAATTTACGAATGGGATATAATGTGCTAATATATCTGATTAATGAATACTCGATTCACGGTTATTCACAATGCACGTAGTGTAAGGCATTAATCTTGTGTAAAATGTTCTCGATTTCGATTTTACGAATAAAAACTTAACAATTCCAGTGATTACGCTTTCTATTTCTTGCTCTCATGGAAAATGAGAATGGAAGCGGAAATGGAATGGGACAGGAAATGTAATATGTTTCTTTTTTTTAACGCAAAGGGCAGAAGATGCAATCTTCTTTTCTTTTTTTTTCTTTTTGATAGAGAAAGTTTACGTGACGTTACATTCTCTTGTTCCAAGGCCAACGAGCGTAAAAAAAGTCCTCCGCGTTTGAAGAACCCGTTGGAGAATAAAACTATTAAATTCATTTAAAAATCTTCTATATTGAATTTTAAAATTTCGCCGCGACCCAAGAATTGCAAAAAATTTGGACTACATGTGTGCCAAATCTCATTGCTGTAAGTGCCATAGATCGTCATAATTTTGCGGTCATGAAACAAACAGACAGACAAAAGACAAAGAAACACTTCCTCTTATAATAGTAGTGACTACATTTCTGTATTGCACTAAGAGTATCGCCTTACGGTATTGGCGTCCTTGGAGTAAATAGTTCAAACTCATTATTCCTTGTTCAACTGGAATTTAATTTGATCAGTAAAAAAAATAATAATACGGGAATATTTCTCAACGGATATTAGTAGTAATTATCAATTAAGTTGAAGAAAGTATCATTTTTGCAATAGTGGCTATTGAAAAATTTGAATTTCTATCACATTTGGCATGCGTAATTTCTTTGATCAGTGGTAATACATGTGATGTAAATTTGTGTAGTTTACTCAGATAATCCACAACCTCCAGTAATGTAAAACCGACCATTTAAGTAGATACCTGTAGATCTGTTCGTAGGTGCTCGACCGTTGATACAAACACAGGAACATTTTTCTAAAAAGTGAAAGAATAAATATCTACAGTTCACACAAAAAAAACTGGAAATATATATTTTTAAAATTAGCATTTAACTGATCTGTTTCTGTTTTTAGTTGTTTGTTATGATTGTTACTACATGATCATCCTTGTTTATTCAATATCTCAAACAGTAACCATTTTATCTCAACTATTACTAAATATTGTTAAACATATCATGCGAGTACACAAACCGTGAATGACGTCATTGCATTGAATAAAAGAATATTAACCAGTTTATATTCCATGATTGACGACTTTTAGTTCAGAAAACACACCACGGCACATTTAAGTATGGAAATGAAGCTCAGACACCCTGGATTTCAGTATATTTAACTTCCAGCGTTTCGTTGATAATAATTGAAAAATATTCGCTATTATATGACGATGCAGCGACAGATGTCATTCTAGAATTTTCTAGAAGGATTTGTTCTACATAAATGAGAATTGATTTGAAGAGCGTAAAAGTGTGTTGCAAAGTTTAGAAGGTTGCGTTATTTATGTCATTGAAATTGCGTTGAAAGGTGATGGATGACCTTCGCTTTAGAAATAGTTCTGTATTGATAGAAATTTGTAAACATATTTAGTCCTTTACTATAATTATTTTGAGGAGCCTGTTAATTAGCATGGGAAACGTTGACATGTTTGATGCTATACGAGTTAGATTTAATTCACGCGTGCGAGAAGTGAGGGTTTTAAACATACATTTGATCACGGATTGGAATTTACCTTTTCAGTGTGTTGAATACAAATCCTATTTACCTGTAATATAACTTATGCCTCTTTAGAGGCATCATACACTGTTGTCTCTGCCGTCACTTCTTCATCGATTCTACCATAGTTCAAATCTTCAGTGAACTTCTCCACTTGTGCATTAGAATGTGTTATTGCATACCTCTGTTCGAAGTCGAAAGGCCGCAATTACCATCAAGAACTCCATCAGTGGTACATTGAAATACGGATTCGTTATGGCAATTAATCCAAATGGCAACTGTAACGTTAATTGAAAACGTTACTTTCATAATCATCACCACACCTACACCGAACCTAAAAAATACCCACACAACACCAAATTTCATTGATTCACCCCCTAAGCTGGCCAAAACGAACGCTTTCTGCAACTCACTCTTTTTCCAAAAGTAAAAGTACAACGCTACAAGCTGGAATTCCCTTGCATTCCTTCTGCCCATAACAGTCGAATAGACAGCCGATTCCGAGAAAAAGTGGGCGAATTGAGGAGTCATCCCCTTGCCAACTATCATATATCGGTTCGGTTCAATTATCAAAAAGGTAATTAACTTCATCAATTTTGATCGTACGACTTTTAAAACGTCTGTCAAGATGTGCCTTAAGACCTTGTGGTCATTTTGATAGTTGTTCCAGGTCGATATGATGAATGATTAATTTTATAATCTACTTTTTTCAATAACATTCATTCAAACCCAGAGGGGACGCAAAGTAGGGTTGTCACTTGGCAGTTTTTGGCTCTATTTCGGATGGGGATAAACCATCAAAGATAAAGTTTTGGCAACATAATTGGCAACAAAATCGCAGTTTCCATTCAACGCATAAAACCAGGTGTTGGTGTGATTTTCCTCAGACTCTCACTTTTCACCAACGTCAAAAGTCGTGAATTTTTTTTGCTGCTTGGAGTTTTTTGGTGACTGTGGGGTTGCTCAAGAAAAGAAGTGATTGACCCAACAACATATTTAAATTAGATAATTAATTAGATTAATCTGCAGTTTTCAAACTGAAATAAATTTGGATACAAACTAATGTAAAAACATTAGTTTGTATCCAAATTTATTTCAGTTTGAAAACTGCAAAAAAATGTGACTGTAAAAACCCAATGTATTTGTGTTTGTATTAAAAATGTATTAAAAATCCATTGGATTTTTAAAGTCAAAATTTAAAAATCAAAATTTTAGTGCATATGTACAACTATCACAAAAAAGCTCAAATATCTCAGAATTAAATTAAATTTCCTCAAACCCGAAACAAAACTCGATTGAAAACGATGAGCAAGCGCGACGAACAATATATTATTCGGCTTCCAACTTAACTTCCAATTAACAAAGCTTCCCCTTTCTCTGAATAGAAGTGTTACTGACCCCACGTAGTGACCCAAACTCCCATCAAGCAACCATCTATCAGTCCTTTTGACAAGCGACCAGCTATTTAGTATCCTTTGAGAGGGGTTCGTAGTTGTAAAGATACGCTCAACTGCTTGAAACCGTTAACCGTAATCAAGTATCTCTATCTCGTTTCAAAGCAAAGGAATGACGTAACAGCATTTCACTCGAATTTACTCTCATTTGGATATTGATAAATGGCATTAGTTTATGTTAATTTTACAAGAGATCGGTTATAATGCGTGGGGGGGGGTAAAGTATTCCAAATCATGTGTGTGGGATTATGATATTGATTGGTGACGTTATATCTGGTTCAATATATGATACATTTTGCTAAGGGTCAAGATTTCTCACCCAGACAAAACTGCTCAATTAATCCAAGGGGAGTAAATATTCATGTAGTAAGAACATACTGTCCCTTGATTAGAACTAATAACAGTTAGGAACAGGATTCGGTATCCGAGGCTGGCCACTGTTACACAATTTTTAAGGCAGAGATAAAGTATCAGGTTAAAATACAACTGTACTTTATTTTTATTCACTTTCATGTGCCTGGGAAGGGTTTTTCAGAGTCGTCAAATCTCTAGTATTTTAAAAGGAAGTGGTTCTGTGTCTGTATATGTGTGTAACGTTAATCGAAAACGTTACATTTATAATCATCACCGCACCTACACCGAACCTAAAAATTACCCACACAACACCAATTTTCATGGATTCACCCCCTAAGCTGGCCAAAACGTACGCTTTCTGCAACTCACTCGTTTTCCCAACGTAAAAGTACAACGCTACAAGCTTGAATTCCCTTTGCATTCCTTCTACTCATAACAGTCGAATAGACAGCCGGTTCCGAGAAAAAGCGGGCGAATTGAGGGGTCAACCCCTTGCCAACTTTCATTCATCGGTTCAATTATCAAAAGGAAATTTAACTTCATCAATTTTGATCGTACGACTTTTATACATCTTTCAAAATGTGCCTTAAGACCTTGTGGTCATTTAGATAGTTGTTCCAGGTCGATATGATGAAGATTAATTTTATAATCTACTTTATTCAAAAACATTCATTCAAACCCAGAAAGGACGCAAAGTGGGGTTGCCACTTGGCGGTTTTTGGCTCTATTTCGGATGGAGATAAACCATCAAAGATAAAGTTTTGGCAACATAATTGGCAACAAAATCGCAGTTTCCATTCAACGCATAAAACCAGGTGTTGGCGTGATTTTCCTCACTCTCAAACTTTTTACGAACGTCAAAAGACGTAGAAATTTTTACTGCCTGGATTTTTGGGGTGACTGTGGGGTTGCTTAAGAAAAGAAGTGATTGACCGAGGGAACCGGATCAACTGCCGTAATGCATCCCTTTCAACCATCTGGCGGATCCAATTTTTGTCGGGAAAGAGCATTCCGTTTTCAACATTTCTTTTCTTCAGATCTTTATGCCGATCCCACAGTTACCTCCAACCCGTTCTACACCATCGAGGAGTTAGGATCTTTGGGAATACCGTCCAGGAGCGGCTCTTTTTTTTTCTGTGTAGCGTTCGTGAAGGTCCTACTCCTACAAGGATCTCTACACAAGAAATTATCATATTCATACAACGTACCTGCCCTTTCAAAAAAAAAAAAAAAGGAAATGATGGACGTACGGACACACCCATATTGAGTGGAGGAACGGGTATTCCTTCTTCTCATTATTGAAATAAACAGCAAAGAAAAAACCTCATTCTCAGTCATCCTTCTTCAATTCAGTATCGACTCTCAAAATTGCTCCAGTTAATATTTTCTTCGAGAAAAATCAGTAATATATCTTAATCGAATGCCAAACCCCATAACCGACTCTTCATCAGGTAACTAAAGTTGGGAAGTGGCCATCGTTTCCACTCTCCCCGTTGTATTTCCAGTTAGTTTCGAGGGAACAACGTTCCTCTGGTTCCAGGTTCGAGTCCGTTATCGTCATCAGAAAAAGAAAGGAAAACTGTTAATGACAACTATCTTTTTAAAAGAACTATCCTCATCACTAGGAGAACCAATTAATGTCATCTCAGAGTCACAGGTCGTATTTTAAGTCTTTATTCCTTTTTTAGATTTGTTATTGAAGAGGTTATCTATTTTTAATGGGAAACCTAGGATTATTGCTACTGTAGTCCTCTTGCTAATACTTTAGTAAGTAAGGAACCACTTCACCTTATTCAAATTACCACAATCCCAATATTTAACCACTATATATAAATATTTATCTTAAAAAAAGTACCATAGTAATATTACAGCAACCACAACCAAGGGAACAGTATAACTGATGAGATAGACGTACTTTCATCTACCAATTGAGTCTATACGACCAATCTATATATAAGTCTTCCTCTTCATAGGTATCATAAAATGTTGTTTCTTCAAAAACTTCTCATTCGATGCAACCATAATAGAACTCTTCGCTATAGTTCTCCACAGTTTCATCAGACTCTAGAATTTTCTTCTTGTTTTTACTGTCGAAAGCCAAGACAAGAATCAGGTACACCAGTATTTATAAAATGTAACTAGGATCGCCAACAACCAACAATCGAAATAGCAAATAAATCCAAGGGAACAGTAATAAAGCTGCTTAAGTCGAAGTGCCATCAATACATGTAGGTAGGTAATTAATGTAGCACTGGAGGAACACACTGGGTATTGGAAACTGGCAACGGTCCGGAGTCAATTCCAAAGGCAAAGATCTCAGGACATTACCTTGTAATTTTGAACCACGATCAGATGACGAGTTAATTTTAACTGGCATTCCACTCTACAAACATCCGCACCATGCAAACTTGAGGTCATATGAGTCCACAATAGATTTAACGTTCACCAGTCCCACATACACTACGATCTTAGTTAGGACCTAGTTTGGAATTCTCAATCCTCCGGTGGCTAATCCATTACTCTTCCAACTGGTCTACCATGGACCCTAAAAAGAGAAAGGAAACAGGTAACTGGATGTACTACAGTGTGAAACAACCAAACTCCCAAGGAAAATCAGATTCTATTGTTGCTTCATTGAATGAAGAAGTAGAACACACTACTAGAAATCACATCACATCAAAGACCAAACACGAAATATACACGGATTTTCAAGAACCATAATTTTAGGCTAGAATAAAAGTATTACCTAGCTTAGCTCTCATTTTCAGCTCATTTTGTTCTAAAGTTGTAAAAGGCCCTTGGGCGAAGATGAACCGAGACCAAATTCGCTATAATGTTGACGCAGAATTGCGGGATTTCAATGATCAATTGATTCAGTGTTTTTTAGGTCTAGTTTACAAATACAAAAATGACGATTGGAGAGATTCTTCAGTTAGATTAAAGTTTGATTACGATTATATACTATTTACAGATATAGAAAAGTATTATATATTAATGCAAATCGAATCATTAATCAAATGAATCAAATTAAGAAAGCTTAGGTTCTTTTGAATGAAAATCAAGATTCGAACATCTAACTGACAAACGCTGCAAGTGTGGGAGAGGAAGGAAAGCGTATGACGTCAGCGATGCCAGCGCCATCTACGATTCAAATAATTTCCACAAACGCGTACTGTAATGTCCATAGCAACAACTTAGGGCTAACCATCAGCTAGGTTTTCTACTTGCCTTCGGGTCACGGTAGTCCAATTGAAAGAGAAACGGAATAGCATTAGGGGGTTTTCGAGTTCGTAACATGTTACATTCAAAGACCGACGTAACTTAAATTCACTACTCCTTCTAAATGTAAAAAATTGATCTATGTGTATTTCTACATTTGATATCAAATACCTGGTATATTTTTGTATAATATTGTACTTGGAAGATTAAAGCACATTAATAGAAATATTACCATATTTTACGATGTAAAACAACGAAGAATGACTGTTAACAGATTAATGTACCCCTCATCAAGAGGCAAAGAGAAAATCGAAGGCATCGCCCTAAATGTGTTCTCGCATTTGTTCTATCTTCAAAATAGGGCTGGTTTTGATATGAAATATTCTAGAACTGTTTTATTTTCGAAACAGAAACATGTTGTAAGTATCTAAGAATTGTTTTATTTTTAACTAGCTGAATAACCTGGCGTTGTTCGGGTTTCAAATATGAACGCGACAGCTAAAATTAAACCGCGGTGTTTCCCTGTGTTAACTCAAATTCACGAACTCTGTGGAACGTGTTTCTTACCGCGACAGCTTAAATATGACCGCGACATTTCCTTTCAAATACACAAACCCAGTAGAACGTGTTTGCTTGTGTCCATCTCCATATTTTACAGAAAAACAACTTTAGATTTTAAAATTGGGGCTTCAAGAGGCACTGTTATAACTACCTGTGAGGCAATTTTCATGGCTACAGATTAGTCTGAAGACAGGAAAGAAAAAGCCTATGTTCTAAAGTATGTCCCAAATTTAGTGTGGATTGGTCAAACGGTGTAGATTTGTGTAGAGATTATACACACGTCCTTGTTTATTCATATAGATTTGTATACTACAGCAATTCCGATACCTAACAAAATGTATACCTGTTCATTTGCGTATAGAATATAATGGCCAGGTGTTCATTATGGAACAATCGTTTTTACCTTGAAGACTGTAGCAGTTCATACCATTGAGGAATCTCCGAAGAAAGCAGAATTCAAGGGACCAGTTACATTGGATAGCTGCTTGACAGGCATCAATTATTGTTTAGAAAATTATAACTTTTAAAAGAATGCTCTATGATAACGCGAGAATAATAAACTACATAATTCATTGAATACGCGAGTCGTGAATCATCTTGAAAGTACGATTGTTTTATGAACTCATATAATATATATATATATATATATATATATATATATATATATATATATATATATATATATAAAATACCATAACCATATATTTTAAGTAAACCGTATACTAATTAAGTGGTTTATAAGGGGCATCAACATTATAAGGATTTATAAATAATTATTTATAAGAAGATAAAGGAATACAGCAGCTGCCATTATAACTTACATGATGAAAACTTCGTGTGTACTATACTTCAAACTATAACAGATTATTTGCCAGACACCTTATGTAATTTATTTCTAACGCAGCATTATTCTCTTTTGACAACTATAATTCACCTTAAGACGTTTGAGAAACGTACCGAAGATTTATAACCAAAAACTCCAGTAAATCATTGATACTTAAGTTTTCTTAAGTAATTGTTTTTAAACAGACTATTTATAAATAGTACGAAATGTACTTTATTATCCCATAAAGCATAGAACTTTGAGATTGAATCTCTTAGAACTGTTTTTTTAGGTCTGGGGTTTAAGATGCATTTTAAGGTTATTTATTTTAAAACTATCCATCCAGCTATCCGTTTTATTTCTTTAGTTCATTGCACGTGAGGATGATAATTTAATCCGATTCTATCTCTTCTTATTAATCAATATTAAAAATGAAATAAATTTACTCTAAAAACATAAAATCTCATTAACAAATGACTTTAAAATAATGAATTTTACATCGATATTTCAATTTCCAGTGCTTTACACTACTTGTATTTGAATATTAGGGATTGCGTAGTAGTATTTACATTAAAAACTTGACTTTATCGAGTATAAAAAATAAAGAGTCTTTAAAAAGTAAAATTAAAAAATTATAAAGTTTTTACATGAATTGCCACATTGGAAAATGGATGTATAAAAATTTCTTACTAAAAATAATATTAATGTGTTGATATATTTTTTCAAATTACGTTTAATAGAACTATTTGGCACCCACCACAACTTGGAGGTTACTTACTGCATATATTATGATTCTAGTATTTTCTATACGCTATTGACGATATTTATATAATTAAGGCAGAGCTTTCAGGTAGATTCTCATGTGTAACAAACTTTCGTGAATGCCTACTGTATACCTCAGTTTAATTTAACAAACTCCTTACAACAGTACATCTTACAAATCATGTATCTTCCTCTAGATTGAATTGCCCTTTGTGAAACCTTACCTTTTCCAAGTGTTACAAGCAATTAAATGTATAAAATCCTTGTAAAAAATTAAATAAAAGTAGTAAAATATTTCATACGAATTGTTTTTATTGAAAAAGGTTTATTCTAAAGTTATATTCGAAAATTCCATTAGGGATAATAACTCCGTTCTTCTTAGTAACACATCCCTTAGGTCTACACAGTCTAGAAAACTCTAGGCTACTTACTATTTTCTATATCCTTCTGAAGATTAATGTGAAATTTAAGATCGAGCTTTTATGTAGATTATTATGCACACCACACTTTCTTGACTAATTACATTTGTATATGTCCCTTTTATTTGAAATTTTCCATACAACAGAAAATCCTACTAAATATTTATCTTCATCTTGATTAATGTATTCCAGGAAATGCAAGTAATGAAGCATCTGTAGGGAGATGCTCTTAAGTAAATTTCAATACAAAAATCCTACTCAAAGTGCAGTTAGTTACCTTAATAATTAAAACACCTTGGGAGTTTAATGGATAATGATGTCGGGAGACGTATTCTTTAAGGTGCATCAGTGCATTAAGTATAGTATAGTCGAGTTTCATTATGATAAATGATTAGTATGTATTAGTTATCATTATGATGAGTATGATTAAGAGTATTTTTAAACATTAATTATCAGCTAAAAATATCTAAAAGGTAGACAAAATGGTAAAATTAAGAATGGATTCCTCTATTTGTTTATGGATATCAATTAAATTATATGTCACTAGGGAATCAATGCAATTTTTATTTTTGTGCTTAGTCTCTTAATCATGTTCTTTGAGAATTACTTGAAAACTTTAGATCCATCGCTGATCTCTATCGAATAACATTTTTTTGGGCTTTGTCTTGGTGATTCAAGATATGAAATAGTTCGATAAAAGTGGACTGTAGTTTTATTTAGTTAATTACTTGATTTATGTACATATTTACAAATTGAAGTGTTTGAGCACCATAGCTCTGAAGACAAGATATGGACAATACCATCAAATATAAATGTATGAGAGCAAGAGCTCGTATAAAGGGAGAAATGGACCAGACCACCTTCACCCTCGAGAAACAATCTTTTTCTGAAAAAATGGAACAAAATACAAAAAATCCCACAACTCCCACACAGCGCCACAATTGCCGCGTTCTCGCTAGAAGTTGCGACTTGAGGCTCAATATTCCGTCCCATGTTGAATGTTTGCATTCAACAATTTCTACAATTTTCTAATCAATTATGATACATGGTTATAATCTTTCAATTAAACACTCAGAATACCTTACAAAGCACAAATTACTTGCACAAGAAGAATTGACAAAACACTTGCTTTAGAATTGACAAAACACACAATTACGCAATTTTTAAATCTTACATAACTAATTCAAAATAATGCAATTATGTACAAAATTTTCAATAGATTAAATAGTTTTAGTGTATACAGTAATCGTAAAAATGCAATAAGTTTCCAACACTGAATTAATTATCAGTGTTACTAGTTTTAACTGGCAAAATGTATATTTTGGAAATGGGTCTTTTTAATAACCCATGAGCCGTTCGTATATTTGCAACTCTGATATGACCATCACTTCCAGGAATAACTTCAGCGATTCTTCCCAATGCCCATTTACAACTGGGAAGGGTATATTCTTTTATAATGACCATCATTCCTGGTTTTACATCATTTTTTACAACTTGCCATTTTTGCCTTTGTTGTAAATTACTTAAATAATCCAATTTTATTTTAATTAACTGAGATAATTTTTCTGTTCTTTGCCACCTTGAAAATCTGTTGTCAGGGGTATTTGTAAGTTCAGGCTCAGCTATTACATTAATAGGTCGACCAATGAGAAAATGGCCTGGAGTTAATACCTGACAATCATTTACATCCGATGACATTAGGGTAAGTGGTTTGGAATTGAGAATTCCATCAATTTCCGTAGTTAAAGTGCTAAATTTTTCTAAATTTAAATTTGCCTTACACACTGCCCTTTTTAAATGATGTTTGAAAGATTTTACTCCAGCTTCCCAGAGTCCGCCGAAATTTGGAGCTCCAGGAGGAATGAATTTCCAATTAATACCATCTGAGACCAAATAATTACCTAGAACTTCATCTGGATGTTTTACTAAATTATGTAGTTTCTTGAGTTTGGATTGGGCTCCTACAAAATTTGTGGTATTGTCAGTGAATAATGTGGCACATTCACCTCGCCTAGCAAATAATCTTTTTAGAGTTGCAATAAAGGATTCTGAAGTTAAATCACTAACTACTTCTAAATGTATAGCCTTAGTGGCCATGCACACAAAAATTGCTACATAGATTTTATGAAGGGTGCCTTTTCTCTGACCTTTATATTTGACAAAAAATGGGCCGCAAAAGTCCACGCCTGTGTTAGTAAATGGAGAACTAACATTAACCCTTTCAGCAGGTGGATTACCCATAAGTTGTTGAACTATTACTGGCTTATTTCTTACACATGCAACACATTCATGAACTACTTACCTAGCTAAATTCCTGCCATTTATAGGCCAAAATCTCTGTCTCATGTAATACAATAATGCTTGTGGACCAAGATGATGAAATTTTAAATGAAAATGTTCCATAATTAAACGAGTAATCTTAATTGTAGCTGGCAGTACAATTTGGTGTTTTTGTTCGAAACATACATTTGAGTTAGCAAGCCTTCCATCAACTCTTAACAAATCATTGTTGTCACAAAATACATTTGAAGATTTTAAACTGCTTTTACTAGAAAGGGGGTTGCCCTTCTTTATACACACAAACTCTTCAGACAATTATGTTTGCTGAATCCATTGCAAAACTACAATTTCAGCTTGCTGAAATTCCTCCTTACAAATAGGTCCACTCCTTTGGTCATCTTTGTTCAAGGAATTATATCGAAACCTGAAAAGATAACTAATAATTCGAATTATTTTACCATAGTTATTGGAGACAGAAATGATGTCTGATAGTACAGAGTTACTATC
Organism: Metellina segmentata; assembly: GCA_947359465.1. Lineage (NCBI taxonomy): Eukaryota > Metazoa > Arthropoda > Arachnida > Araneae > Tetragnathidae > Metellina > Metellina segmentata. The sequence goes on from OX375875.1 coordinate 11,967,849, forward strand.
GACCAATGAAGTCAAAGCTACTTCAACTGGCTGTTTCAATTCACATGTGAAGTCACTATTATTTGTCACTGGGTCCAAAGAACAACCTCCGTAGTTATTCAGTTCATTCAAAAGAAATTGTGGTCCATACCACCACAAGTCAAGAACTTGAAGATGATTTGGAGATACACCTCTGGACACAAAGTCGGCGGGGTTGTTCTCCGAAGTCACATGTTTCCACTGAAAGTCCCTTGTTAGTTCTTGAATCTTTGCCACTCGATGACTGACAAAGGTTTTCAGCAAATGGGGAGGTTTTTTTTATCCATGCAATCATAGTCGGATCATAGCACAACTTCTTCAATCGACATCTTGAGGGTTTTCACAACCCTTACCGTAAGCTGTGATAACAGCACCGCTGCACAAAGCTCCAAGCGAGGAATTGATACTTTTTTGATTGGGACGACTCTGGACTTGCTGCACAATAAGTAAACATATTTAGTTCCACCGGATGGGCTCAATTTTGCATAAACTGCTGCACCATATGCTGATGTAGATACATCTGCAAACCCGTGAATCGTTACATTACCATCATTGGGAAAGTGTCTTGGAATGGTCAGCCTTTCTAAAGCAGGTAGTTCCGATACGAATTCTTGCCAATTCATAATTACCTCTTCTGGAATGGGGGGGGGTATCCCAGTCCAATTTTAGAAGCCAAAGATTTTGAATCAACACTTTCGCTCTTGTTATGACTGGCGCTATCAGTCCCACAGGGTCGAAAATTCTAGAAATTTCCGAAAAAATTGCTCTTTTGGTGTAAGTAGGTTGCGACTGGAAGCTAACTTTGAATGAGAAACAGTCTGTATTGGGCTGCCACAATTCACCCAAGGCTTTGACAGGTTTTGTATCTTTTGAATCATCAAAAGAGTAATGCTCGTTGCTAAAGTTTATATCTAGTCTAGCATCATTCGCATACCATTTGTGGAGAGTCATACCACCTCTATCTAATAATTGCACTAATTGTGACTGCAATTTCCTAGTACCTTCTAGATCGTGAGATCCAGTCAAAATATCGTCCATGTAGAAATCTTCCCGAGCGATCGCCGCTGCTTCTGGAAAGTACTTTCTTCATCATCTGCGAGTTGTTTTAAAGTTCTGGTTGCCAAGTAGGGAGCACTTGTTGTTTCATATGTGACAGTACAAAATTTGTAGACCTTGACTGGTTGTTCTGGACTTTCTTTCCACAAAATTCGTTGTAAGACTCTTTGTGAGGGATGAATTAAAATTTGTCTGTACATTTTCTCAATATCCGCAGTAAACACAAAGTGATGTTTTCGAATACGAAGCATGATTGAAAATATATCCTGCTGTGCTATTCCTCCATTTTGTTGAAGTGCATTCAAAGAGATACCGTTGGTGGTTGATGCAGATCCATTAAATACAACTCGCAATTTTGTTGTATTTTTCTCTGGTCTATAGACTCCGTGATGCGGAAGATAGTAGCAAACAATTCCTTTAAAAGGCCGCAATACTTTTCACCCCCTAAATTTTGATTAGTAATTGGACTAGAACCACTAGCAACAGTGCCAAATGCGGTTTCTTGAAATATTAACCTGCTGTCTGCGATATGTATCTTCTCCGATTTTAAAAGATCGAAAAATAATTCAGCTCCTAACAGAACATCAATTTTTCCCGGTTTGAAAAATGTCGGGTACGCTAGTGGAATGTTTTTTGGGAGTTTGCTTATATTAAACTCTATTCGTCTTACTGGTATAATGTTTGTAATTTTAGGGACTACTAAAAATTCCGAAGTTCTTATGAAATCACCAGCATAATTAGACAGTTCAATTCCTAATTTTGATTTAATTGAAATAGTGGCACCATTTAAACATGACACTGGTATATTTGCTTGTTCTTGTTTTATTAACAAGATATTTGCACTTTCCTTTGAAAGGCAACTGCCCATACTGCCCGAATCCAAAACAGCGCGTAAGGGTTCCCGTTTTCCTGACACGTTCTTCACATACATAACGGCAGTGGCTAGATCAGCTGATTCGTTGCTTATCTGTAAACACGAATTGCTGGCACAGATGGCCCTAGAGGGATCGTTTTCCCCACTCGAAGGTCCAGGGTTACCTTTCAGTTCGAAATTCCCTGTTTCTACTGTAACAAGATCTTTATTTTTTTGCGCTTTTTCCGAATCGTGGAGAATGGTATTGTGTCGTTTGTGACAGATAAAGCAGCTATTCCTTGATTTGCAGTTAATAACACTGTGCGAGGAACTACTTAAACAATTTAAACACAAGCTATGCTTTTTAACTAAATCAAATCTTTGTTTGACATTTAATTTTATCATTTCTGGGCACTTATAATTAGGATAGGATTTTAATTTGCAAATAACACATGCATGATCAATTAACATTAGAGTCTACTAGAAGACTTTTCGACTTATTAACCAACTTTGGTTTTACCTGAGCAGATTGCCATTGCATATTTTCTATCAATTGACAGCGCGTTTTTAGAAAGTCAATAAAGTGATCCCAGTTGGGTAAATTCTTTGACTTCCATGACATTTCGAATTGTTTACGGGTTTCTTTATATAACTTTTGAAGAATAATATTAATGAGAAACCCTCACTTAGTTGATTTAATTCTAAATCCAATGATTTTAAAGCTCTAATATCCTTTAACAATTTGTCAACTAAACCCCGTAAATCAAATGCAGATTCATAGTACATCTTTTCCAAACATATCAGCTCATTGATATGACTGTTTACAATTAAACGCTTATTGTCATATCGTTCTTCTAATGCCCTGAATAATGAAGCATAAGAGTCCTCCATAGTTTGAATTTCCTTCGCTGAACCGCTCAATGATGATTGTAAATAATACAATTTCTGTAATAATACATTCAAATTATCATTAGCATCAATGATGGAGTTAAATTATAATTTGAAAAGATTCCAGTCTTCAAGCTGGTCAGAAAATTTAGGAAGAGGAATGTCAGGAAGTTTCACATTCACCATAGAGGATTTAGGAGGTACATCATTTAAAGATAATGCAGATTTAATTCTGAGGAATCTTACCTGCATATCTTCGATGTTCGTCTCCATTTCATCCAGAATTTCCTCGTTTGCTTGAACATCCTCATCATCTAATAGGGCGAAATATCCATCTCGAATATTCTTTAAGGTGTTGCTTGAAGCGGAAAAAACTTTCATTTTGGAATTGATTTCAATCAGATCAACAGCATGGACACCTTCGCTTCTTGAGTAGTCTAATAATTTGGAGAGTTTTGTTCTTAGCGATTCGCGTTTCTGCTCAAGAATTTTCAGCAAAGCCATGATAAATGCGGAATATCCAATGGAACACAGTCACTAGTTCTTCTTGAGCACTTTTGGATGGATCGAAAGCGTAGCGGGAATTTGCAATCAGTCCTCATTTAATAGCGCTGACCGTAGCCGTTGTAGCCGTACTGACCACTGTCTTGGCGATTCAAGATATGAAATAGTTCGATAAAAGTGGACTTTAGTTTTATTTAGTTAATTACGTGATTTATGTACATATTTACAAATTGAAGTGTTTGAGCACAATAGCTCTGAAGACAAGAGATGGACAATGTCATCAATTATAAATACATGAGAGCAAGAGCTCGTATACGGGGATAAATGGACCAGACCACCTTCACCCTCGAGAAACAATCTTTTTCTGAAAAAAAAATGGAACAAAATACAAAAAATCCCACAACTCCAACATAGCGCCACAATTGGCGCGTTCTCACTAGAGATTGCGACTTGGGGCTCCAACAGGCTTTTAATTTCATAAATAAGTACACCTTAAACCTCTTCACTACCAACCATGTAAAAATTGTTTAAAAATCAGGTTTTTTTTGTGATAAATGCTATGACATACTTCAAAGTTCTCAAGTAAATTCCTCTTTTAGATGCTGGTATTATAGGGGGCTAAACACTTTAGTACACCTATGTGTACCTGGGGTCTCAATTATGCTGAAAGCGTAATAATTTATAAAGGATGAGGTCTTGCTTAAGAACTCATACTTTACAACTCAGAAATTATCAACTAAAACACGTTAACTAAAGGATATAGAAATCATTAAAAACAAATGAAATTTACTCACTTTTACGAGCACGTTGAGTCGAAGCTATTTCTTCTTTTGAATAATAAACAATCCACTACCGATTTATACTGCCATCCATTAGTGCCAATTAGAAGCTTAGACGTATACCCGAATTCTTAACTATCAATTTTATCAGATAGATTATTTTTAAGACGAAAGAATAGAGGTCCACGTATGTGAACCTAGGAAGCGAAGAGGATATTTACTTAGAATAAAACAATGTGTCAATAACTAGTGATATGGCATATTCGAAAATATAACTTGAGGTTATTTTATGGCATTCCCACAATGTGTTCTTAACATATTTCATATAAGCAGTCACTCGATTGGTGACAAATCTGGGGATCGAGTAGGCTAGGGAAGGATGGTAATGTGGCGGAAGCAGTCTTGTGACATCCTTGCTGTGTGTGGCCGAGCACTGTCTTGTTGAAAAATGGCTCCTGGGAGCCCTGCCATGAGTGGCATCACCTGTGGCTGAAGGATGTCATGGACGTACCGCTGGGCTGTCATTGTGCCATGGATCAATATTAGAGGTGACCGTGTATTGTAAACAATGGCACCCCCATACCATCACACCACCTGTGAGAGCGGTGTGTCGTGATGGCAGGATTGAGGCGTTCAATACGGGGCCTCCACACACGAACACGATTGTCATCACTGCTCAAATTGAATATAGATTCGTCGTTGAAGACGACCTGGTTCCATTCCGTTGCAGTCCAATCCCGTCATGCGCGACACCACTCCAAACGGAGGAGTCGGTGGGTGGGTGTCATTGGCAGCACACGTAATGGGCGCCGCGATACCAGATGTCCTTCAGCCAGGCGCCTTGCGATGGTTCGGGAAGACACAGGGACCCGTAGTGAAGGTGCTGTCTGTGTCTGAATAGCGGCCAATGATGCAGTTGGCTCTACGCGTGCGTTTCGTATGATGTGACGGTATTCTAGACGACTGGTGTCGAGGGCGTAGTGAGCCTTGTCGCCGTGTAAATGTGTCTGTCCACTGATCCGAAAAATCTCTTCTGTCCACTGATCCGAACACCTCCTCACAGTTAAATCAGAACGGCCTACTTGACGAGGTACTCGCCGAGCTGACCACCCAGCTCCCACCATCCCGATGATTCTCCCCCTCTCGAACTCTGACAGCTGCTCATATTGTCTTCGATGGCGGCGTAACGGCATGTCTACCTCAGCTTTTCCTTTGCAAAAGATTAAGTACACTCAAACAAGCTCTGCTTACCTGTTTTATACTCCAAGGATTACGAAGTTCAACGCATTATAGTGGCATTACGCAATCACGCTGCATTTCTAATCATTTGCATATCTGGCCGACATGTACCTTCATGCCAAGTTTCGTTACGATCCCAGAATTATTTCTTGGTACGCATATTTTTATGGCAATGAGTGTATTAATTTCCCTGATATAATTTTGGTGATTAAGTATCTTTTAATAAGTCAAATTTTATGGAAAATATTTATTATGTTCATTTAAGCCATTTAATAATCATTATGTCTATGTAATCATTACTTGGAATTCACATTTAAAATACATCAATAAAACTCATATTTATTAATTAAACAGAATGATTAGCGTATAATTACAGCTTTAATAATGCAATAATAAGATTAGAGTCATTAGTATTCTATGAGCAGTTTTGTTTTATCGGAAAAACGTATTAATTTTGATTCGACAAAGTTATTTAAACACAATTTTTACGAAATATATTTTTATACAGAGTATATATAATGTGATGCTTCCTTGTGATACGTAAAATGATGATTATATTCTTTGCCTAGTGGCTGATCTTTAGCCGTTTGGCGAAAGATCAGTATCTATTGTACGAACGTAATGACGCAAGTAGAGCTTATAATTCCAAATGTGCATGCGTTTTTTTAATTCGCAAGTTAATTGACACATTTAAAACTAAAAACGCAGAGTTACAATTTTTGTTAAACATGGTGCAAGATTTCCCTAATAAATGTAATAGCCCGTTGGGGAGCGACGTTAATAAAATGCCTAACAAATGTAACTCTTCTTAACAGTGTGCTATTTAAACTTCTTCAAATACTTAAAAAAATAATTTCTTCTTTTGGGTATTTATTTAGGTTTTTTTTAATTAAAGTTGTACTAGAGCAACACAACTCTCTTGTTTTGGGTTTCGTTTTAATAAAGATTTTCTTATATTTTTAATCTTACCTCTTTTTATTAATTAGCTATTTTTTATATGGTAATTGCGTGTTCCCATTCGTTTTCATGTAATTTTAATGAGCTTTCAAAACGTGTACAAATGAGGAGTGTAATTAAAATTCAAAGTTATGGTTCAGATTTCAGTTTCATTTGGCAACAAAGTCCTCTCTACAGTGCTTATTTAAGTTTGAAATAGGACACGCATAAAAGATGTTGTAAATGAAATTAAAAACAGTCCAAAAGAAATAGTAGGCTTTTGTATTCAACTTAATGAATTCTAGTTTTACTCGTTAAAAGTAAAACATATTTTGAAAACCCATAAAATAATTTTTCCTTTTAATTATGCAGAATGTAATTAAAAATCTTGAACATAAAGTGACAGATGTTCTGTTAACTCTTTACTTGGCGTGTCTTAAAAAACATTAATCGACCTAAAGTTAGTAAAATCAGTATGGTTTAAGGATAAAATTCAAAATAGATATTAAACTAATCATCAAACACAAAGTTTGCTTTTTGTGTGTACTATAGCTGAAGCATTTATGTGAGTAATTAAAAATATATGTTGTAAATCTTTCGTCAATCTAATTAATGAAATGTATGGTGTTGTTACGCTCGAGAAATACAAATATACCAGTCAATAGAGCTGTTAAAATAGAAGTTAAAAGAGTATGGGTAGACAGGGAAAAAGCTTTTTGCGAGTTTAAGTCTTTTATTGCTGTAACCTTGTTTATTTAGTTTTTATTAAGGGGTTACGGGACACATTGAAAAAATTTTATTAATTAATTTAGAATTTTGAATTTTTTTTGTACTGATTACCCATCTAACTAATAACAGAAATCACAACCCAAAATTTTTCCAAACGTTTTTCAAAAATTTTAAATTAAAATTTTTTGAAAAAAGATGGGTCATTTTAAATTGCTAAAACTCAAAATATTCTTGATTCATTTTCAAAATTCTTGCAGTTAATTATTCAGAAATTTCTAAACTTTAATTTTGATTCAGCAATTTAAAAAATATTAATTTAATAATAAAAAAAAATATTTGAATGAAAATGTTTGAAAATTTTAAGGTACTTTTTTTTTAAAAAAGTCATATTTTTAAAAGTAAATATTTGTTTTAAATTTGTTGAATCAAAATTAAAGTATGATGTTTGAAAAAGATATATTCCAAATTTCAACCCTTAAACTTTATCGGTTTTCGACTTATAGCAATTTGAATACAGGAAATGTTGAAAAAAGGTATCATGGAAAAAATCGCATTTAAAGTTTTAAAGACAGATGTTGTTGCCATGGCAACACCTGTCAAGAGTGTTAGATTTTCAAAACAACGCACCACAAAAATTACTATATCTCTAGTTCTAATTAAGATAGAAACATGATTTAGACTTCATTTTACGCAGAAAAACACAGAGAATTTCTTAAAATAATAAGAAAAAAATTCGAAAATTTGACAATTTTTGTGTGACCTTAAATTGTTGCACATATATAAGAATAAAACTCTCAATATGTCTAACTGCATGTGGTAAGAATTGGCTATACTTTTACACTATTTAAAAAATGGCTTGCTAAATGAGTGTAGTATAACGAAGAGTAGGTACTCTACAATAATACAATATATTCATCCTCCAATAATGGACCAAACGCCAGCGGATTTGCATAAAATCCCACTGCTTGTTTGCAAGTGTTTTTCGTGGTATGACCTGGGACCTATGCATGTCGGTCCTGGTAAACTGAACGCCGAAACCTACAGGATCATTTTGGACAATCAGGTTCTTCCTACGCTCAGGCAATTTTATTGAATAGACTAATGTTACTTCCAGGGCGACAGCGCTCCATATCATGCTGCAGCCTCTATCGAGCAGTGGTATCAAGATATGGATGTAAAACGTCTTCCCTGGCCTGCTCACATTCCCGACCTAAACCCCATAGAACGTTTGTGGGACGGGTTAGAGCGACGATTACGGACCAGGGAACTATCTACAGCTGAGTTGGCGTCATTCTTGCAGCAGAAATGGACACAAATACCCATATCTGTGTATCAAAATCTTGTTGAAAGTATGCCCGGAAGGATTGCTAGGGTAATTGCAGCACGTGGCGGCCCATCCCACTATTAAAGCATGTATTACTTCCCTTATACCATCATATCTTGGTGTCCGGTCCATTATTGGAGGACAGTATATTTAATTAACGTCGCAATGGAGAAACGCAACGGACTATTAGTTGAAAAAAAAGGTAAACTGCTTTCAAACTTCTAAAAATATAAATATTAAAATACAATGGGTCACAAAAATATATACTTAACTAGAAGGTTTGCTCTAAACCTGTAGGGGCTTGCTAGGAGTCTGATGTCGTGTTGAATAAAGAATACGAATTACCCTACATACGATTTTATCCCAGGGATAAATCATAAAATGTAGACGTGTCCCTAGAGGAGTCCATCTGGCATGAAATAAATCCCTCCTCAGGAGAGGCGTGCCTATTTCTCGTGATAGTCAGACTATGGGCGCGATTTTCATAGCAAAGAAACCACACACCAGACTATCTGAAAATATTTTCTTCAGCTGTTTAAATTCTCTCGCATGATAGTTATCTTGGCTGCTTTAAAATGTAGTCTATCGCCGCTTTTCTAATATTTGGCATTCAATATAATTGGCGTGGAACAATCAGTTATCATATATACATTCATTGGAAATTTTAATGACGAAGTGTTGAAAATTGTATTCGAAGAACTAACTTCTGACGTGGAGTTTGGAATACACACAGGAAACACGAATCGCACAAAAACATTACTGCTAACTTCACTTTACTTAACTTAATAACTTAATTCAATTCTGCAAAAGGCAGTCCTTATTCTTCCGAGAACAACATAGTCAAATAGAGAAGTTATGCCGAATTTTTTTCAAATTCATTTTTTGCAGTTTTAAACTAATATTTTTTTTATTTATAACAAAAATTTAATATTAGGACATTATTTTAAAATTCATTTACTTAAAACACTAATTACATTGCAATTTTTTATCACTATCAACCCGGGAAAACCGGAATTGTTTTTGAAATTTCAATTTCCTTTCAGTACATTAGTTTGATACTTTTAATGTGGTAAAAGTAAATTTTTGTTGTTAATACACCTGGAGGTTGTCATTTAATCTCTTACTAAACGGTATCTGATATCAAACTTGGAATAAATTTATATTGTTTGGAGGAAATCGTAAAATTTTGAACCCATTTTTCACTGGTACCAAATGGCTTTTCTGGATTAAGGGTAAACAACTAAGAATAAATGACCGTGGTGATAATGAAGTTTTTAAGACTCTTTAGACACTAGAGGTGATTTATCCTGCCTCAATGCAATTTGTTTCCTTTTATTTCGGTTCAAGTTTATACCATTTCTTTATCAAAAAAATAAAATCACGTAACCTTTTTTTGGCGCTTTACACAAGACACGCAGAAAGCAGCTATGGCGACAAACATTTTTTTTTAAATGAAAGTATTCAAGAACTGTGGAAATATCCAATACATAAAAGTTAATTCATAAAATATCAATTCCTGTACATAATTTAAAAAAAATTCGTTACACATTTGGGACAAAATTCAAGATATAAAACATATTACACAAATTTTTTGTAGTATATTATCCTATATAGCTTTTAAAATGCAATATTTTTTTCCTTAGTGAATTTTTATAGTTTCTATCTTATCACAAATGAATTAATGCTTAGTGTGCAAGTTCCGATTTTATAAGATTTCACGATGCTGTATTTGAATACCAGATTTTAATCTTGTGGAAACATTTTTGTCAGTTGCTTCACTCCTTTTAAAAGAAAATATAGAATATGCAATATATTTTTTTGACGAAGATATCCTAAAATAATAACTGAATTTTGAAATCGAAATCTCTTTACTCCACTTAATCTTAAACATTTAAGAAAATTTCCAGGCATTCGAAGATTATTTTGAATGAGTTTCACGATTGCAGTAGACTCATATTTTACATTTATAAATATTTATGAAACCGCTTCAATTTAGAATTATGATAATATCTTACACTATAAAACATTTTATTTGCCCTTCCAACTTTTCACCTTGTTTAAAAGCATCCAAAAAATTGTAAGTTTGATGCATCTGAAAAACATTTTCTTACTTTGGTTATGATTTTTATTTCTGTTATTAACTTAAAATATCTTTCTTCGTGATACTTTTATGGTAATTTCGAACTTTCATTGCAATATTATTTTGCATCTTTCAACCACTAACTTCGGATGCATCACTTTAACGTTATCCTTTTGTTGAATTTACCTGTCAGTCATATATTCTAGATACATTCTATAAAAAAAAATAATCGCCGCATCAAGAAGGAGTTGTCCGATTGCAATAAAATTTGGTGGACGTGAAGAACATACATAGAAAAACAAACGATTAAAATTTCAGAACAATTTATTTATTTATTTCAGAGTTTGACCGTTTCAAAGGGATGATGTCAATAGAGCGTTGGTCCACCTCTGGCCTGGATGCGTCACCCGGCGTGGAATAGACTGAAATAGTTCCCGGAAGGTGTCCTGCAGAATTTCTTGACAAATTGTCTCCAACTGTCGGGCTAAATGGTCAACATTACGGGATGGTTGCAATCGCCTTCACATTACGACCAAAATTTGCTCTATGGGAGAGAGATCAGTAGACCTAGCTGGCCAAGTAAGTGTTGGGAAAGCTTGCAGACTATTCATAGCAACACGTGCCGTGTGCGGTCGGGCATTATCTTGTTGAAAAGTATATCCGGGGTGTCGCAAAAAAGGAAGGGTAACACAACCGGTCCTAGAATGTCGTCTACGTGCTGCTGTGCTGTAAGAGTGCCAGAAATGACAACTAAAGGATTCCGACTATCAAAGGACATGGCACCCCAGGCCATAACAACCTACTGTGGGCATGTATGGCTTGCGATGGTAAGGGCAGGATCTCCACGCTGCCCTGGTTGTCGTCAGAACACAGTTGGAAACGGTACTTGTCACTGTAGATACATTTTTTAACAAGGTATTAAAGTTTAACGAATTTAAGGATCAAAACCGAGAGGATTTGAATTTGCAAAGTGCCTTTTATCAGCTTTTTATTTTTCATGTCTAATTAAATACTAAGGCTTTTATTGCGATTAAGCGATAGATCGCCCCAAAATGATCGATGTTTTTTAAATTCATTGTATATAAACTTTTCACCCCATTTCATAAATCTGGTTTAGCAACTACGGATGCGATATCGGCTCCAATATATGGATGTTTTTCATAAAACATAAATGTTTTGAAAACATCGACATCGATGTAGCATCCCTCCTTTTCAGACCCTTCACCCTTGGTCACTTTGTTCTAAAAGTATGTTCAATTTACTGATTATGAAAATTATGCTATTTTTTTTTTTTAATAATTTTATAACGGTACTTTTTTTACCTAAAAATAAAACATCGGCAACGTAAAAACATCGACTAGTATAAACATCGATGTTACAAGAACATCGACTCCAATTCATCGATATTAAGTACATCGATGTTTTTTAAGAAACATCGTGAAGGGTCTGAAAAGTAGGGATACGATCCCGATGTCTTCAAAACATTGTGTTTCATAAAAAAAACATCGATGTTTTGGTGTCGATGTCGCATCAATAGTTGCTAAACCAGTTTTAAGAAATGAGGAAAAAAGTTTCAAGACACTGAATTTTAAAAACACATCGATGTTCAAAAGCATCGATGTTTTTTGGGGCGATGTATTATCGACATCGATGTTTTAATTCTGAACATCGATGTTTCAAAACATCGATGCTTTGCTGTCGATGTCGCATCCCTAATCCCTATAGTTTATGTGGTAAACGGATGTTATCTGATGCTATTAATTCAACTAGATTCGAAACTTCGAAATACCAGCTGTAATGCTCGAAATGTTTGTTATGTTTTAACTACTTTTCTCTAATATGTTATTTCGGAACGAAAAAAAAAGTAATTACACACAAAAGAACAAGCATTTATTGCAAGTTATAAGAGTGATAAAACACCAGACAAAACTCACCGGTATCAAACCGGCATTAAAAGCTCAGCCCGAAAAAAAAATAGTGTTTCACTTTACAACCATCCCATCAACTTGGAAGTTGTAAAAGAGACAGAAAAACCAACCCGCGAAAGAAAAATCTCATCAGTTAGAGGAAATTAAAGAAGAGAAATTTCCTCGGAGCTGTCACGAGCCACTTTTCTTCAAAATTTACGAAATGGGAAAAAAACGAAATCGAAAAAAGGACATCAAAGAAAAAGCAGCAATCGAAACGAAATGTGATGACCCAGTTTCAGGGCATCCGCATTGTGATGGCTCGCTCCTGATGGATCTGCATGTCGCCAGAGTTGGGGATTCGAATTCTTCCACAGACATAGTTCGAATGTTTGGATAGTTTACTGCTGCGTAGTGGAGGATCAAACTGAATAACTGATTCGGTATGCATGTTGGGAAACACATTTATTGCTCTGCTTACGAGAAGGTTTATGTCCACTCGATACATTGTTGGTTATAAACAAATGGCCGAGTTTAATCTTCCAAGCGGTAGAATTGGTTACAAGTATTGTCTAAAAAGTTCCGATTCCATTAACCAAAATGCAAGCTAAAATGTTAACATTTAAACGAAAAGAAATTAAATATATATGTGTGTTCTAAATTTGATTAGCGTGTCAGAAATCCTCGTATTATTTTTGTATTCGTGATACAGAGTTAGAGCTTGTGGTTGTAAAGTAAAACATAAGTTTCTCTTTAATCGTCCACGTTGGCGTTGCGTGGAAATTTCGAGAGTGGTGGTGCTAGCTGAGGTGTGACCTCGTCTTCTTACCGTGGTTCACAATTACGTGGTATTGTCCAAGTATCTTTTCCTTTGGGATTGATCCCGGAATGTTGTCAACAGCTCACTGTGTTGTTCCAGTTCGACGTTGTGTAAAATATATAAATTACCTCCTTCTCTAATCGTCACAATAATTGAGAGTAGTGTAGTATTGTTGCTACACAACATCCAGGATGAACGGATAACCACATATATTGCTTCGAAGAATTATATTGGTAAAGAAAGTCAAAACTGTGGTTAGAATTCATGGAAGGAATTCTGCAGGTTGCATAGTGTAATTATATGTGCACACCATAGCTCGAAATAAGATTTTGAATCAGGCAACAAATATTACTGTGACCTTTTAAGAGATGGCAGCGAAAACTATTCAGCTCAGGGCAAAACCTGAACATTCCGTAATAAAGGTAAATTGCAGTTGCACATTTTTCGTTAAACTTTAAAACAATTGGATAAATAATAAATTACGAAGTAAAAATTACTCACTTTTCTTGTAAACGCTGAAACTTCATATGAAACCCTAAAATACATCTGGTATACAAATAATCAGATTCTTCATAGTCCACATTAGAACAAATATGAAATTTCATGAATTTACTATTGTGGCGTTCTGACATCACACGCTACACTAAATTTCCTTGCTGAAACTGCCTCACGGAGAAGCTCACCAGTATATGCAAACTAACAATATGCAAATTTGACTTTCAAACGCTGCGCTTCACCGGTAATAAAAGCAGTTCGCAGTGGTACAGCAAACACAGTGACAGCTCAGGTGTTGCCTCGTCATCTGACCGTGGTTCAAAATGACGTGATGTTGTCCTAGAATATTTCCTTTAGGCGATAGATCCCGGACTGACGTCAATAGAACGTTGTGTTGCTCTAGTATGACGTTAAATAAAAAATTACCAATTACCTATCCTACTCCAACCATCGGGTGAACTCCAGCCTATATTACAATTACAATTTCAGTTATGGTTTTGAAGACTTTTATATAAGGAAAGAATCTCCTGTGTTTTTTAAATTAACATCTACATATAGTTTCTGGTGTTTAAATAAATTTTGAGTATTAATCTTGAATTTATTTCTGAAACTCCAGCGTCAAACTATCTATATAACCGGAGATATTCAATGCTAGAGTTCGTGTCAATTTCAGGGATCATCTCCACATAGAAAGTCGCTATTCGTAGATCGAGGTTAATTGTAGTTGTCGGTACCTGAATTTCAAATTCGAACTCTATTTCAAACGTATTTTTCAGATATCCGAAAATTATTATATTATATGCAAGTGCAAACAATTTGAGAATTAATCGAGGATTGCCAGATATTTTTTAAACTTTTGGTTGACCTCTAACATTACAATAATGAGGAAATTTTATGCAGCGCAAAATTAACTATCAAAATTGTAAAATTTGCATGACCATATACGTAATAAGCAGTTCTGTATTTTTCTATTAAAATATAATTTTGCTCAAATAATAACGTTTTCAAACATTAAGTTAATAATAATTAATGCATATTAATTATTTTAAAAATAAAATGTTTTTGTGGATTTTGTTTGGTTGTTTAACTTAAATTTCCTCAACTGTTAAAATTGTTTTTTTGTTCCGCGACTGTTAGCTAATAGTAATATCTTCACCCTTCAAAATGTTGCGACGAGATATCGCGTCCATCAAGATCGCAGCAAGTGTAATAACAACGAGATATCTCGTCATCAAGAATTTGGCCATATTTTAATGATGACGAGACCAGAATATAGTGAATTAGTTTTGATGACAAAAAAATTTCTTTCACTAAAATTTGGTCAGTTTTGATATCTTGTCGTGATAATCACTAAGAGGACTAAGCAATACGGAAGGGAAAGTTAAAACAAATAAATATTTGAAAAATAATAATTAAAAATGAAATGTATACTTATTAAATCCTCTGCTACTTAATTTTAATGTTTTAATAACATTTGATGAAATTTTTTCGATGAGCTTCGTTTAATCTGCGTACTATCTATACCAGATTAATGAATATTTACAAATAAATTTTGTGACCATTTTTAAGAGTTGGATGAAAATAATACAATTTTATGTGCGTCATATTTACGGATTATTAGACCTTTCAGATACTTATTGTCTCAGAATGTTTTTCTATTTTTCTATTGTTCTTCATTCAACATAAAAGAAAGCAAAACATAAAAAAAAACATTTGTTGAAACAACATACAATTTGTTATTAATCACTTTGATTTAATGCAGTTATATACAATATATAGAAAATTTTACCCCTCAAACATATTCACGATAAATTTATAAAACTAAAATAATTATCCTCTAAGGGAATAGGAGTAGTAATTTATGGGAGTAGGAATTTACGAAATTATAATCTTTTAAAATCATCTAGAATGTACATGTCTTTAATGGAGTCTAATGGATTTAGACATTACTGAACTTTGCTAACAGCAAGTAGGATTAAGTAAAAAAGTCTTAAACGGGATATAGGTTTGAGTTTATGTTCGTCTTAAAAACATTAACATATTGTCCGTATTTCTATTTATATAACTCAAGGAATATACTGAATGTAGTTTCAAGATGAGCATTCAGAGCTTCTAGATGTTCTGTCTTGAAATTAATGGTCGCAGGAATATGCTTCAAAAGTTTGTAACTATGGTTAAAATAATAATAAAAAATGGTAATTACTGGTTAAAAACGTTTAGTTGATCCACGATGTTTCAACCTTTTACAAATCTAATGTATTAATGGGCTGTTATTGATTCAAAGTGTCAACAATCTCGGTGCTTGTATCGATGAGGTCCTTGATTGTAAGATCTCTCATCATTAACAAAATTTGTAAGTTGATAATTAACGAAATATCTCGTCGAAACCATTTGGAGGGTTAAGACAATACAGTTATCTTACGTGACAAGAACACAAAAGAGGCCTTACATGTAAATATATCCATCTATGGATATATATGTATATCCAGATATTTTGAGCAGTTTGGTCACTCCATAACTTAATTAAAGACATTCTGACGATGTAATTTTTATGCAAGGTCCCAACGCATTGCTCGATTAATGCAGGATCTTCTAGTGTGTCACGTCAAAGATGAAAGCCATTATTCGTATCTTTTACGTTGCTGGTCCACCTTGCTCCCCATATCTAACTCCATGCAAATTTTGACTGCGAGATTTCTTGAAGTTTAAAGTCTATCTTGGCTGGGTTTCAAACATTAGATTATCTTAGGGACAATGTATCAATGAATGCTATAAATATTTCTTCAGACATTTTACATTAATCTGTAGAGAGTGTTGTACACATGATATACATCCTGGTTCTGTGGAACGGTGGCAACATTGAACACTGTTGACGTCCACTCGGAAGAAGCTAATGTGATTAATAAAAGGTAATGTTTCAGTTTAGTTTTGACTTTACTGTTTGCTTATCTTTCCATTGCATATTTCCTTTTATTAAAGAACTTGCCTTTTCCCCTAACCATGAAGTCTAAGATTACGGTTCTTTATGTTGTGGAATTCCTCCCACGTCTGCATTTGACTTTGTTGCCAGTCTGTTTGTTAGATCTAACTATAGATGGCTTAGTGTAGAGTCAGTTTAATCACTGTCACTCTGTGTATAGTACAAAATATAGTAGATGTTAGCTCAGTCAGTAGAGCGTCGGGCTCGCATCAGAAGGGTTGTGGGTTCTGTCCTCGGCGGAGCCTGCAATTCTGATGATTGTGAGATCGGCGCTTCGACCTGGCTAAAGACCGTCGTGTTCACTAATGGTGACTGGGGCACGTTAAATAGGTCGTGGTCACAAAGTCCCCCATGTTCCCATACCAAATCAATACCTCTGGGGGTATCTGATCAGAGGGTTATCGGCCTCTGATTGGTATCTAAATTACGATATGTGTGAGTGAATGGATGTATGAAAGGGACCTTCCTGTAAAACGGATGTGTCATGTATGCCGAGCAAAGTCGGACTTCCTCCCAATGGGTCTCAATAACATGGAAGGCGCACCCCCGTCCACACTCTTGCCGTCTTCGACGGGCCTGGCACTCCTCTGGTCTGCCAGTGTAGGCATTAGAAACAACAAACAAACAACAACAGTAGATGTTTTTTTGAGAAATATGTAGTATTCCTTTTAAAAAAATTATAAACTTTATTTCTAATTCAGGGGTATCACACATTTTTTCTATGGAAAAAAAAAACTTATTTAAGAGATAAAAGCAAAAAAACTGTTACCGAAATTACTTTTTACTATGAAAATTCAAGTTCGAACAATACTGTACGAACTGGTGTATAAAATGACGGAATAATTAAGGAAATAGAAAATTTCATTTTCATGCATTACGATTAATGATGCGTTTATCCTTTTAAGTTGCAGAATTTACCTTTTAGTTCTTCTAGTTTTGTACATCAGTTTATAATCTTAATTATATCGATATACTTCGTGTTTGGTGATAAGTAATGAATAAAATAATTGTATCTGTTGTATTTAGAGTATGCACATAATCAATAATAAATATTGTATTTCTTATACTATAGAACAATTCGAAAGGTTAAGTTTATTTAACTATTTATAGCAAGTTACACATGAACAATACGGTGCGAATGCATTTCGAATTCAAGCATAAAATATGCATATAACCGCTCTTGCATATTCATATTCATGAAAATGAAGCTGAATTCTTAGAAATGAAGAATATATGGAATCAAAGGGAAACATTAGCTGTGAACTTAGTAATTTGACAAAAGATTATAAAGTAATTTGTTGAACAATATGGCCTTTGTTCTGAAACTTTTATATTTTAACAGGATAAATAAAATGCTGAAAAAAACATAAAGATACGGGAACCGAGTAACAAAAGAGAAAGTGTTGGTTCTCACAAATATTAGTTGGTTGTTATTGAGGGCAATGAGAATTACTTTGTTCGAGAGGAGAAATCGAAAAAAAGGAAGAATTAACAGTCCGAAGAGTCTTTTCTGGGTATTGTGTGTTACATAAATGAAATAGAAATACAATATTAGCTGGAGGTAATCTACAAACTGTATTTTCTTTCATGTTTTCAGAAGTCTTCAAACATCTATATACTAGACGATTGACTATTTACATCATTTATCGCTGTCTCTATGGCTGATTTACTCGTAAATAAAATCTGAAGATAGTATCCACACATTGTTAACGAGCTTGTTTCTATTAGATTAAATTTGTGATAGGACAGTTCCATAAAGTTGGAATATCCCATCTAAACAGTATAGATACCAGTTAAGTGATCCGGGTTGTTAAAGGTCATCGACTGTTTTGGTGAGGCGACACTCCATTCATAGGTCACAGGCTGTTGGAGACTGCTTTGGTGAGGCTCAGAAGTGGGATTGATACTCCATTAAAACCTCACAGACTGCTTTGGTGAGGCTCAGGAGTGAAGTGGAGACTCCATTCAAAGGTCATACAGCGTTGGGGACTGCTTTAGTGAGGCTCAGGAAAGGAGTTGATACTCCTTTGAAAGCTCACAGACTAATAGAGACTGCTTTGCAGAGGATCCGGAGTTGTGTGTATATTTCATTAGAAGGTCACAAAGCGTTTGAAGCTACTTCGGTGAGGTCTAGGATTTAGGTAAACACTGAATTCAAATTTCAGAGTGTTAGAGTCGGCTTCGGAGAGGCTCAGAAGTGGACCAGTCCATTAAAATGTCACAGACAACTAAGGTGATCTCGAGAAAGTAAACTCTCTCGTAATGTTACAGAGAATCACGTTGATTGAGTTAAGGAAGATCTGTTGAAGCGAATATAGGATATTTTACTCAAATCGATGTACCATAAAAGTATCATGGAATTAAATTTTAGTAAGTTGGATATATGATGCATAACGCACAACAATTCAGGAGACAATAAACACGTCTAGTAATATATTGATCTATTTTTAAGAATATTTTTAAATTTCTAAATAAGGTACAAAGAAATGACTGAATAAAATATGCAAAATAATGCACTCCTATGAATCATTTTCAAATCTCTAGTTGATTATCGCTAAGTCTAGAGCTTCTTCTCGCTTACTTGGTTGGTAACAAGATATGCACCATAAATGATGACATCATGTCCTTATGAATGACATATGTGTTTGATGGGCACGCTTGGGAACGTTTAAAAAAATAACAATTAGCAATATGGGGTTTCTGAAGGAAAATCCCCCTGTGGTCTTGTAACCCTTTTCTCAGAAAAGTTGCTCACTGAGACTAATTTTCTGTAATAAAATTTCCGAGGACGGAAAAAGTACACGATATAAATTATTATCTTTATTAGACTACGTCCAATACAGCACCTGTATCTTGATTGCGCCAAGAAAGAATTTAGACTTCGGCTAGTATTGAAGTTGTACCTTGAAAGTTCTAAGAATATCGCCAGTTATATTGTCGCGTAGATTTATAGTAGCTAGGCTAACCTCTTCGTGTATATTTTCAAAAGGCAAGCGAGGACAAAGATCACTGATATCAACTCGACACTTTATTATCCACTTGAACTGAGTGATACATCTGCTTGTATAGCTCTTCCCAAAATGAATCGAACATTCGAGAATTGGAAAGTTCTAGAAATTAACATAAGTATATTCTTGAAGAAGTGAGAAACAAATAGGTAATGGTAATGGTAATTTTAGTTAATGTCGTACTAGAGCAACACAACGGGCTATTGACGACGGTCCGGAATCAGTCCCTTAAGGGAAAGATTCGAGGACAACACATCGTAATTTTGAACCACGGTCAGATGACGAAGCAACACCTGAGCTGGCACCCCACTCTCCAAACTTCCACGCCAACCCAACGTGAGGACTTTCGGCCACGACAGATTTAAGGTGCTCCAGCCGCCTCTACACCATACGTTTACAAACATCCATGCCCGGACCCGGATTCGAACCAGGAACCTTCCGATCTAGAGTCTAACACCTTAACCACTATACCGGTTGGTCGGCAGAGAAACAAATAGAAAGGAAACTTTAAAATGAAATCTACTTTTAGGCCACTTGCCTCTAGTGAGATTGGAACTCCGTACCTTCCGATTCACAGTAAGGTGCAATACCGACTGAGCCACGATATTCAGACGAAGTGAATAAATTTCGCTACAATATCTATAGCCCTAGACAAAAGATTAAAGTATATTGTAACATATCTCGTGAGGTACACAATATATTACTGAAATGAACACAGAAAGCGACGGAAATCTTGACGTAAATATTTTATATATATATATATATATATATAGATATACATTTCTCTATTTTCCAACTGTCTGGATATCGTATCATCTACTCCGAACCTCAGTTCTAAAACTTCTAAAAAACTTACAATCATCTCTTTTTTATTCGGTGCCCTGTATTTGAGGAATGACAGAATGGCCTCCGCACAAGAGCCGACCAACCGGTCTGGTGATTAAGGTGTTAGCCTCTAAATCGGAAGGTTACTGGTTCGAATTCAGGCCAGTGCATCGATCTTTGTAAGCGTATGGTGTAGACGTGGCTGGTGCCCCTTAAAACTGCCGTTGCCGAAAGTCCTCACGTTGGGTTGGTGTGGACGTTTGGAGAGTGGGTTGCCAGCTCAGGTGTTGCCTCGTCATCTGATCTTAGTTCAAAATTACGTGGTGTTATCCTCGAACCTCTTCCTTAGGGGGATTGATCCCGGACCGTCGTCAATAGCCCGTTGTGTGTTGCTCTAGTACGACGTTAATTAAAAAATTACCAAAACTACCACCTTCGTACGGCTGAGCAAACCTGATTTTTTAATCTTTCAGTCTCCGTCATTTTTCTGGAGAATCTGGGATTTTAATATTGAAATTTTACTCTTAATCTCCATATAACGTGTCATAGATATTCGATCACTAATTTTTCTCTACTGTCTCAACTGGCATTCTTTGCAGGCTCTACACTATTGCCTAATATCCTTAGTCAATCCCTCCAATCCAATAAAAAGAATGCCTGACCCTATTCCTCTTTCTCTGATCTCATATGTTCTCCAAAAGAGATTTCATGAACTATTCACATGGCTTCTGACAGGCAACACGAGTTAGGATTCGTCTATCCCTACTTCCTTTTCCTTGTGGAATAACAAGAAGTCAGTAACCAAATAGTGCATTTTCCCTTCGACTCCAAATCCCATTCAACATTTAGTGAGTCTCTGCTATATTGTGTGCGACGAAATGAATCTGCAGGGAACAGCCTCAGCCTGTATTCATTACTAACTTTTCTCGCGTGCTTGTCTTCATTTAAATCCAGGATTTTATTTTCTCCCGCATGACGAGTTCTTCAGTAGTTTCAGTGATTAGATCTAGTCGACTTTTGGTTTCCGCCATCTAGGATACTGACTATTTGAGGATTAATTATTGCTTCCTCAACAATTTTGGGAGTAATCACACATAAAAATCCCATATTCAGTGATCTCAGTATAGGTTAATTTGGACATTGGAATCGACTTGACCGATTGTCTATGAAAGCGCAAACTAGCATTTTTTTTTATCATGAGTCAATAAGCTTTACATTAAGATTCAAGTTTTCTACCAGTAGCACATGACCTTCATCCTAAGATTTTCAAACAAAGGTATTGGAAGAAATAACATGAAACCTTCAACACATACTCGATCTATTTCAATTGAAGGACGACGGCTTACCTGTGTTTCATTGGAAGGTTTTACCGATGGATTACACAAGGTGCTCCAGCGAAAGGTCGATGACTTACACAGGATATTTCATTAGAAGACCGATGGTTTACACAAGGTGTTTCATTAGAAGGCTAAAGGTTTACACAAGGTGCTTCAGCGTAAGGTCAATGCATGTACAAAGGGTTTCATTACAAGGCCGATGGCTTATGCAAGAGAGGTTTCATTAGAAGGTCGATGGCTTACACAGGATGTTTCATTCAAAGACTGATGGATTACACCAGGTGCTTCATTAGAAGGTCCATGCTTCCGTCATACACAATACATGCAATATTAAGTAATAGACATGCACAATGAAAGTTTTATTAACACGGAAGAGAGAAATACATCCAGGTAGGCATGCACCTGACAGGAATCCAACCTTCGCCGCAGACAACTCGAGGGCTCCTAGCGCAGTGGTCTGAATCACGACGTACCCGTTTGTAGTAAAGAATGATTAAATGTATATAAGGTGTAGATGTTTTTTGCTCTGTTAAATGTATATATTAGGTGTGATAAATAACAATGTTTTAATTTAATAAATCGCGCTATATACAGTGACTTTTCTCCTTTTACAGCAAATTTGGTTATCAATTAAAGCTATGTAGAAGACTAAAGACGTAACATACTTTTCTTGAAACAACGGGCATATATTTAAAGGTAAGAATCAACTTTTTTATTACACTATTACAAAGGCGATAACGAAAACAAATTGTCCCCTGCTAACGTAGAAGCCTGATGAAATATAGTTCATTTTGTTTCATTTATTTTGAAAATGTTTCTATGTAACCAAGCTTTTTCCCAACTAGAAGTTTAAAGAAAGCAAATACACTACCCTACAATAATGAACCGGACGCCAGCGGATTGCCAAACAATCCGATAAATTGTTTGGCCGTGTTTTTCGAGGTATGCCCTGGGACCTTTGCATGTTGTGCCTGGTCAATTGAACGCCGACGCCTACATGAACATTTTGGACAATCAGTAAAGGAAAATTTTATTTTACAATTGCGTACTAGGTTATGTAGCATGTATTATTAAAGCTGCATATACATTATTCTTCTAGTTTACATGTATTGGGGTCATCAACACCGACGTGACTACTTCCTTGACAAAAAACAGCGTTTTTATGTGCAAGTTCAGAAAACTAAGGAATTGGTAATTTCAGTTACGTTTAACGTATGTAAGTAAAGAAAAACAATTATTGAACAAACACAGTACGTACACAATATTATTCTTTATGCTTGTCCACTCTATCCAAATATATTTTTCGAAACTTCTAATGAATATTAACACTTTCGCTGCCGATCTCGCGTCAGCGCGTGATGTGGCGTCAACACGAACCAATCACGTGTCAGCGCGTGGTGTGGAGTGATGTCTCAGTAGCCAGTCACGCTTGTGCGCGGGAAATGCTGCACCTCAACATTTATTATCCGCTTCAATTAGCATTATATGTTAGGTGTGTCTGTTGGTATTGGCATGGAGTGAAGGTAAGAATCTAGTTGTAAAGGTATATGGTTTCAAATTTATAGCTTTATTAGATATTATAAAAAAACTTGTGATATGAGTTGTTGAAACAATAGTTATGCAGGGTATTCACGTCCCTAAATAATAAAAATGCAATTTAATAAGACTAACAAATGATGAACTTGCAAATTTGTTGGCTGAGCTTTGGCCGATGTATTCTGGTATTGGCGTGACAAACGTGACCCACAAATAAAATATTCGAAGATATTGTTTACAGTAATAATATCATTGTAACCAACTTATAATAATTCACTTATATTAAATATTTGTTAATGATAAAGTATCATGGAAAAATAATGCATCTTGTCACTTATTTCCATTATTGTGTTTCCTTTCCATTATTGTGTACACATCACGCGGCAGCGCGTAGTCAAAATATTCCATCAGGAAAGGCCCAAATATTACGTAGTAATATGTACGATACACATAATCATGTTTTATTACCACTTTTCAATCATATTTGTTATAAAAAGTAAGTCACCTTCTGGGAAAAACCCATTTCTACGGTGGGCGCTCAGACTATCAGGATGTGAGAAAGACTTAGAAAGATGAGAGAGTTATTGTTTCTTTCAAAGTAATAACTATTAACACATCCTCACGTGACCGGCAGTTAACCTGTTAAAATAAGAATTATAAATGCGAAAATCCCTGTAGATTTTATCACTCGAAATTATTATCACACACATACTCTTAAAGTGTAAATAAAATGTTAGTATTTTATTTACAAATTGTTGATCTTAATTATTCTGCTTCAAGACCGCTAGGGCAATTCTGGATTGAAAACTGGATATTTTGGTGCAAGACAAATTAAAATGCATTTCTGTAAAATATCATTCCGGTCAGGTTTCATTTCTTGGCGAAGCTTGTCGCTCCTGCGCTATTCCCCCCGACCAAAATCCAAATCCCTGTAGGTTTGAAAGTATAAAAAATTCAAATTCCGTTTTTTATCTAAAAGACATGGACTATGCTATGAATAGTTTTCGCATCCTTTAAATACATTGGGGTACTGAATTTATCAAAACAACTATATCAGAATTTTATCACGTGCCCAGAAGGCGTTGATTCAAACGCATGCAAAGTGTTAGGCATAAAAAGCCCGGATAATTATTAAGAATTATAAATACATTATTCGTAAGAGAGACACTTCCAACATTTAATTCGAGTTGAGTGTTTTGTTTTTCCGAATGTTATATGCTTATTGCTGTTACTAAATTTATAAATATTAGGTGACTTAAGTTGTGACTAAAACTACTGATTTGGCATTGACAAAAAAAAGTTGACAAATTAGTTTTTGCTCAGTTTGTCAGCTTAGAGAAGCATAGGGTACTCAGTGGGTATACAACGTTGTTTTCAACAAGCTTAATGCTATCCTTTTTAGTTAATTTTGATGTAGATGAAGAGAGAATGACACGTCAGCTGGAAATCCCGCGGTGGGGATAGTTGTGGAAGGGTTCGCCTTTTGACGAAAATAAATATTCAAAAAGTGATTTTCATAATGATGAGACTTCTTCTCTAGTTAGCTAACTTGATAAAAATGACGAAAATAACTAGTTAGCAGCATGGCAGATGGTGGAGAGTACGATCGTGTCTTTATAAAAAAATGAAAAAAAGTTATATCAACAAAACTGAAAGTCGTCAATGTGAACGTAGGCATCATGATGAATAGTTAGAAAATAGTCAGCCGGGCAAATAGTGGTGAAAATATAGTTAGCTGATGCAATAAGTATTCCACAAACTGAAATGAATTCGAGCACCGCGCGGCAACGTTATTGACTTGGCACACGTATTTTTCCCCGACACGCAGACAGCTGACTTTTATTTTCGCAAAAGACATTAAAATTTTTTAAATGCTTCAAAACTTATAATTTGTTAAAATCAATTTACTATTTTTATAAACTGTAAATAGTGGGAACGTAAAAAATGAATGATGATATTTCATAATGTTTTTTATAAATAGGTTACTAAATAAACAAAATTAAAAATTGATTATTTTTATTTATTAACGTGAAAATCAGTCATCATTAAAATCTACTGTGCTATCGGTTATTCTTCTACAGACCTCTCGTTAGATATTTTCTCAATATTATTTTCTCTTATGAGATCAATATCGTCACATTCTTTTGCGGTTTCTACTTTCTACTGGTTCAATGTTAACTAAAAAAAGGTAAATGAAGTTAGTGATTAATTTGTAAGAGATATCGACAGACATAGAGTTTGATTCAAGAGTGAAACTTTTCGAATTAAAAAGGAAAGTTTATCTATAAGTACTGAAAAGTACTGAATGTTCAAAGTAGAGAATGCAAAACGAATTAATACCTGTACTAATTTCAATGTCACATAATTCAGAGTCATGTACGCATACTTTCAGCGTTATATCAAAGTTATCAGATTGATATATATAGACGAGCTATTTGGAAAAATAAAATAATTTGTTTGTAGGATGTACGGTTTTAAAAGAATCAAAGATATTAATGAAGCCAGAGTAGTCACATTTAATGAAGACATATAAAATTGATCAATAAAAATATTTATTACAGCTGAAAACAACAGTTGATCGTACGATTCGGATTCCTTCCAAATCCGAATTACGCTAACATTTATTACGTTCATTCATACATAGATACTATCTGGAGTTATACACATTCTCCAAATTCGATAGAACTTTCAGCCACTCAATAACGATGGAAGGAAGAGAATAATCAATATTTCTTCAAATGGTATAATGGTGATCAATTACCACAAGCTATTGACATCATAGATTGTGGCAGTGAAAGTAGTTCATAGGTATTCATGCGTTTTTTCATTTCTTAAAACATTCAGTAATTTTTAAATATTTTTCGAGAAACTGTCTTTTTTTAAATCAAAAGGCTTCATTCATAAATAAAAAACTGTGTGTGTGTTTCTTTTGATTTCTCTTACAAATTAATACATAACTTATACATTTACTTTTTAAGATAACATTGAACCAGAAAAAACCGCAAAATAATGTGAGATGATATAGAGGAAATATCTGACGAGAGGTCAGGAGAAGAATACGACTATAATACCGATAACACAGTATATTTTAATGACTGATTTTCACGTTTTTAATATTAAAAAAAATCAATTTTTAATTTGTTTTTTTTGTAACCTACTTATAAAAAAAATATAATGCTACATCAGCATTCCCTTTCCACATTCACACTATTTACACTTTCTAAAAATATTAAATTGATTTTAACAAAATATAAATTCTGATGTATTGTAAAAATATAAATGTCATTTGAGAAAATAAAAGTCAGCTGTCTGCGTGTCGGGGGAAAATACGTCAGCCAAGTCAATAACTTTGTCACGCGGCGGTCGAACTCATTTCAGCTTGCGGTATACTTATCGCATCAGCTGACAATATTTCCACCACTATATGCCCAGCTGACTATTTTCTAACTAGTCCTTATGATGCCTACAGTGTCACATTCCCGACTTTCAGCTGTTTTTATACCTTTTTTTCATTTCATTTACGCATATAAAGACAGTGACTACCAACCTCTGTCATGCAGCTGACTGGTTATTTTTGTCGTTTTATCATATTAGCTAACTAGATAAAAAGTTTGAGATTTGTTGAAATCACTTTTTGACTATTTATTTTCGTAAAATTTCGAACTCTTCCATAACCACCCCCCATCACTACTAGACCAGCTGACATCCGGTTTCCAGTTGAGGAATATGGAGTTAACAACTGACACGAAATTGAGCTTTGGGGAAATTACTTTCCAAAATTGTACTCCGGCGCCCGGACTATGAGCTACGTACAGTCCCGGCAAAGAAAACTAATCACCCTTTTTTATTCGAGCAATTTTAACAGCAGAAAAAATTCAAAGATGCTGTTTGACAGGAACTAACGTCTTCGAAACATTCAAATGCATAAAATTTGCATACGGGAACATTTTCATATTAAATTTAGCACCAACTTCTTAATTTCCTATAGGAACCCGTATTTCGAATTTATATCTAAATTTAACTTCAGATACCAAATTTCATGTCGTTATGTCTTACCGTTTCGAACTTATGAGTATAGAGAAAGACAGAAGCGCCTAATGTTAAATCATTTTCCTGCATATTTTGGAATATATTCCTAAATAATACTTCTATAGCTCTGATATTCTGTACCATATTACTGTTAAACACACCAAATAAAATTCATCTAATATTTTATTTCCTAAATAATTTATATGTAGTAATAATGATTGAATTAATTTTGAAAACATTAATTGGAACTATATTATATTTTGATAGGAATCAATTCAGGACTTTTAGTATGATCATGCAAAATTTCAACTCATTCCGTTGATTAGTTTTTGCACAATATTTAATATTCCTCATTATTGCAATTTTAGGGCGTAACCAAAAGTGAAAAAGTCTGACAAACCTCGGATAGTAATTATCAGATAGTTCGTACTTGAATAACATATATAATACGGTGATTCCTAAATTTCATTAACTGGTAATTTGACTTGCATAATATATGTAATAATTCTGGAATCACTGAAAAATACGTTTGAAATAGTGTTCAAATTTGAAATTCAGGTAGCGATAAAACTGTAATTATTAACACTATAACTATTCTCGATCTACGAACAGCGACTGTACATGTGGAAATTGGTACCAACAGCATTGAATCTCTAGACACAGTAAAGTCGTGAAATTTCATAATTAGACTTTAACGATGAAAAATCTGAGTATGGTATCAATAGATGGTGTTTTGATTAGAAATTTCTTTATTTGTGCAAAATTTGATATGAAGACGTCTCCTTATGCATATTTTGGGAATTGGAATTTGTAGAGGACGCTATTCCTATGGAATGATACCTTTGAATTTGCTGTAGGGTCAATCCATTTCAAATCATCCAGAAAAAAAAGGATTTGACACCCATGATCACAGATTTTGATGAAACTTGGCATGTTTGTTCCTTTTATGGATTTAAGAACACATATAAATTTTTTTTGCTCTATCAAGCGGCTTATGTTTTATAGCCTGTTAAAGTTTTTGGAATTTTGAGGTTTTTATCGATCAGATGGAGGAAACAGAATATCTTTATTTTAGAAAATAAATTATATCTCCCTTGTTTATCGACCAATGTTGATGAAATGTTTTATGAGTATACATCAATATGTATAGAGTCCAGAAAAAAATAAATTATACCTGCAAGTATCTTATACATGGTTAGAAAAAATTCCAAAGTTCTATTTATAGATTTTAAAAATAAAATGGCGAGTTTTACGCTAAGTGGAATATCTTTAAAAGGGTTAAGGACAATCAAAAAAATTTTTTTTGTATTCTTGTTCTAAAAGATATGCTCTACCACATAAAAAAATAAAATGAATGGTTTTTTCACTCCTTTATTATTTTTACTCACTTTAAAGATAGAAATCACTTGACTCACTCATTTTCTTGAAATCGTTAAATTAAAATAACGATTTTAGTGAAATTATAATAAAATTTGAATATTTATAATGCTTCTGGAATGGAAAATGTATAACAAAACTTACCATTGAAATATTTCAAATGCTAGGTAATAATTCTTTAATTTTCTACAGTGCTTTCATAAGGTTGATTGAACATGCATCATACATACTTGAGAGAATTTGCAAGTTCTTCCAGTCATTGTTTTAGGGGTTCCACAATTGAAATGACGTGAGGGATCGGTACAACACATTCATCTTTCCTTTTGGGTCAGAAAAATGATGGTGGTAGTCCATGTGAGGATGTAAAACTTTACAGTGGAATCTTCTTCTGCATTCACCTCACTCACCATACCAAAATACCATAAACTGTCATAAACACAAGCAATAAAACATCCAGGATATGTCTTAGAAATAAGTTGGAAGTTAATATTTGTAATGTTGGATTTGCAAAACTCGAAGTTTGTTGTTTTAATTTGTCTTTCCAGGTGTCATTGAAGACTTTCCTTCCTGGGGGGGGGGCTAAGTGTTTTACGTCAAACCCATATTCCTTTACATTCTGTTTTACCGTTACTGGTTGCAAAAAATGACCACTGGGCTTTTAGTTGAAAGTCCTTTTCATGCAGACACAGATTAATGAAGTTGTATTTATTTTTATATTGCCCAGAGAGAGAGAGAGAGAGAGAGAGAGAACATCCATCACTGAAGTAGTGAATGTTTGCTATGTGGGTAGTTCTTTCAGTAAGGTAGTTACAGTTTTTTGGATCTCATACACCATACTCGCGTCATGTTTAAGGTCATCAAATTTGATACAAAGAGGTAAATTCAGTTTTTTATTGCTTGCATCATTGAAGTGAATGAATAATGACAGGATGAATAGTGCATGAATCTGAGGTCCAGTGGTATCCTTGCCTCTTTTTGTATTGTGAAAGTATAATTTTCACTAAAATCCAGAGATAACAGCTGTATTTAGGGAAACTGTTTCCTTTAAACTTTTAATAAATGAATCTTGTGATTTAGCAATGTATGAATGAGGTATTGACCTGTTCAGTTTTTCTACTTAGTTATCACTAACCTCATGAACTGAGCTCGAGCACCCTATCATTTCAGTTCGATCAGTCAAAACCCACTGATTGTACTCGAAAGGGTCTTCATCATTATAGTTCACAAATTTTGACTGTAAAAACTGGACAAGGCTATATTTTTATGGGCACTTGTCGCAATGCCTTAGCATACATTATTTTACCTTCACAACCAATATACGAAAAAGGTCTTTGTAATCCTCTTCAATACCTGCTCAGTGAATCAATAAAATCACATTTTGATGTATTGTGCAAACATACACTAAGTGTGTGCTAGTGGCACCAGCCAAAACACACCATATCAGGTACTAATCAAAATTGAAGACACATCTTTTTTGTCACAGCTTGAGTGTATTTATTGCTTATAATATTTCTCTTGAAATAAGTTACAGTGTTAGTGAGTTGACTAGTTTAGAACTAGTTTTTAAAACTAAATTTAAATTGTAATGTAATTTTATTTACTTTAATTAGACCTAATTGTTGAAAATAAAGAAATTAATTATCTTATTTCTAAATAATCTCAAGATATAATTGTGGATAACCTATTTTAAAACATTTTTTTTGTACACAAACACACAGGCCTGATTAACAATATTAATTACATTATATTACTTTAATAATTTTAAATTTGTGTTAGCTTTGTCTCATTTTATTTGCAATTGGTTGATATGTGACATTTGTAGTTAAAATTTTACGTGTTCTAAAATTTTAACTTTAACTGAACGTTTTTAAGAAAATTAGTGAGTCAAGTGATTTCTATCTTAAAATGAGAAAAAATAATAAAGGAGTGAAAAAACCATTCATTTTATTTTTCCATGTGGTAGAGCATATCTTTTAGAACAAGAATACAAAAAAAAAATTTTTTATTGTCCTTAACCCTTTTGAAGATAATCCACTTAGCGTAGAACTCGCCATTTTATTTTTAAAATCTTTAAATAGAACTTTGGAATTTTTTTCTGACTATGTATAAGATACTTGCAGGTATAATTTATTTTTTTTCTGGATTCCTTACATATTGATGTAAACTCTTAAAAAATTTCATCATCATTGGTTCATAAACAAGGGAGATATAATTTATTTTCTATAAAAAACAAGTTTGGTTTCCTCCGTCTGTGATTGATAAAAACCAGAAAATTCCAAAAACTTTAACAGGCATTAAAACATAAGACATTTGAGATAGAGCAAAAAAAATTTATACGTGTTCTTAAATCCATAAAAGGAACAAACATGCTAAGTTTCATCAAAATCTGAGACCATGGGTGTCGGACCCTGGTTGAACTGACGTGGAATGACCCTGTAGCATGTATATTGCTCGAGATCAAGAAGGTGGTTCATTTTTTTCCATGACTGTTCATTATATCTAGAATTACATAGCTGTTTTAAAAATATGTAAGACAAAAAGAAACATTTAATTTATGCAATAGAAAACGCAGTTTTCGAACTCGAATTGTACTTTTTTGAAATATGTATAAATGTGTGAAATAATTAATAACATCTCTGAAACTCAGATCCTATAATCCTGCAATAAATTGTTAGGATGTCTCCGAAACACAAAAAGCAGCAGTGGGTGCTAAATCCTCCACTATCGGGATAAAAAACACTGGAAACCCGGAAATTTCGCAACACAAACCGCAACTGATCAAAACCCGAACACCGCATCAAAAACAACCATAATTCCTACACCTAACTAAACGAAAAATAAATTTTAATCTAGTTATACTATATGTTGTAGCTAAATTACTACTTAAAAGTGTGAAAAAACAAGGCTCTTACTAATACATTTCCTTGAAATAAAATTAAATTTTTCAGTTCACGCAAAATGAAATGGCATTTAAAAACTCAGAATGCGTATTTTGATCTGCAAATATTTGAAATAATTTACAGTAACTTCTGTCTGAACTGCTTTAGTACATTAAGCAATTTATTATTACTGTCCTATTTTCTCATGTAGGAAAACTTTATCTTGTTTGACAAACCGAACTACAAACTATTTTTATGTTTCATTATCCTCTAATAAATTGTTACGACCAGTATCGGGAACAGACAACACGCACACACAAAGCAACAATCGGTGCTCAATCTTCTAGAATTGTGAAAAAAGATCGTGACAAATAAAAGATATCAAGACATGTTTTCCCGGAAAATTCGCCACAAAAGCCACTTTTCACCGAAACCTGAACATCGCGTCAAAACTGCTCATAACTCCATCTTACGATGAAGGAAAAAGTGGCTGATTACGGGAAGGACATGAAAATAAAATGTAAGAATTTAAAATACCAAAAAAACGCCGAACTACCGGTCAAGTGGTTATGATGTTGGCTTCTTGATCGGAAGGCTCCTGGATCGAATCCGGGATCAGTGCATGGATATAAATTGTGATGTCCTATGTTCGGAGCAATGATGCCCGCCATTGGGTGCTCCTTCACAAATGGCTATCACTTCCGGCCTTGCAGTATATGGATTGAATTCCAAAATACACACAGAGCCATATAAAAAAAATACCAAACTAAAGTTAATTATGTAACATGTTATAGTTATATAACTACTTTAAAAGTATGTAAGATTAAAGAAACTTCATAATCGTGTTATAAACCAAATTAAATACTAAATTTACGCAAAAAACAATGGAGTTTAGAACTCTCTCTCTCTCAGGTATGTAGGTAGGTATTTTAATAAACATAGTCCTGGAACACTATAACGGGCTATTGACTACGGTCCGGGATCAATCCCCCAAGGAAAATATCCGAAGACAACACCAACTAATTTTCAACCAAGGTCAGATGACGAGGCAACACCTGAGCTAGCACACCACTCTCTCAACTTCCACAACACCTTATCGTCACAACAGATTTTATATCACAACTAGCAAAATACCCGACCTTACTCGGTTTGAATTGGTTTACTCTAGATTGAAGAGATAATCAAAATATATAATAACTTACGTTTTTTGTAGAATAAAAATTTATTTTAACACCTTTCGCCATTTTTATATTTTCTACAACTTACTTTGGACACAAATCCTACACATGCATATCCATTCATGTAATACATTTCGCATACATCGCACAATTGCTGTATGACAAAGCTACAAAATTACGAAAGGTGATACTAAGGTTAGTACTATAAAAGACGACTTATAGGAAGATTTGGAATTCCCTTTCTTAAGTTCTTTTGATATTCAACTCAATTAATTAAAATTACGATTTACGGCGAGTGTTCTCGCACTCATAGTCAACAAAACAATATTTTTTTACTTGTGGCACTCTTGCCTCCGGTATGCGACATTGTGAAATTTTGCAATCTTATCCCGTCATTATAACAACGAATTTTTTAATGTTTGAAAAGTTCTAGTTCGGAATTTTTAAACATTATTATTCTTTCAATAACGCCATTATTCTTTCATTAACGGCATTATTCTTTCAATAACGGCATTATTCTTTCAATAACGGCATTATTCTTTCAATAACGGCATTATTCTTTAAATAACGGCATTATTCTTTCAATAATGGCATAACTACATTTAAAATTTACTGAAAATTTATACTGACTTATCCAACATTTAAAAGTCTAATACTTTGTGGTTGCTGTTGCGTGTGATGAGAAGGAAAACACATTTATTAAAATAATAAGTATTTAAAACAAGAAACAGCGAAATAAAACAAAATAAAAGATGGTGCAAAAAATTGTTCTAAAGATATTAATTTGTGATTCAATTTTATATCTTGATCTCGCACAGTTGCCACAACTTACAACTAAAAGTGTACAAAATTTAGAAATGTGAAATTAATTCAAAGCGAAAGAACCAGAAAATATCACTGCTCGCGCGATCTTGTTCATTCTCGTTTCGTTGAAAAATATCGTCTGTCCCAAATATTCGGAAATCGTTTTCATTGCGCAAAGAATAAAAATAAGACTCGAAATAAATAAAGTAACAGAGATGAAATTCCATAAAAAAAATAATTTTTTGAAGAATAATTACTTTTCTGCAGTACTGGTAAAGCAATCGAAGTAATCGTAATATTCAATAGACATTCCAATTTTTCCAAAACTACCAAATTATGGTTGATTTAAGTATACTTACTCAGGTGTTTTAGCATGAAACTCAACTAAATATAACAATAAATAAATGTTTAATATTGCATTCACTAAACTAATAGATAATGTATAAAATAAAATACAATGCAATCAAATATCTGGAATACAATTCATGTGATGTCTACACAAACACACTAACACAAAATCGAGCATAGAACAGAAAGACGGACAGACAGACTTTCGCAACCAATGCCACTCTCTAAACGAAGATAAGTACTCACTGTATGCAAATTTCCATGAAAATATCTTAAGGCGTGTGGACGTGTATAGGGCACAACATACAGACAGATAGACAGACAGACGGACAGACAGACAGACAGACAGACACCAAACGAGAAAAAGGCGGATTCGGCATCAGAAGGGTCCAAAACGGATAGAAAACTTGAAATGGGTCGAAAATATTGAATGTACAAACAAACACTCCATTCTTATTTAT
Source organism: Metellina segmentata (assembly GCA_947359465.1). Taxonomy (NCBI): domain Eukaryota; kingdom Metazoa; phylum Arthropoda; class Arachnida; order Araneae; family Tetragnathidae; genus Metellina; species Metellina segmentata. The sequence continues at coordinate 12,002,239 of OX375875.1, forward strand.
ATAGATAGATTTGAGCCCCCAGACAACAGCTCCCTTGGCACACGACGTTCTTTGGTTACATCGAACTCGCAACACTTGGATTACCAATCCGATGATCTTCAAACCGGTATAACGTGGAAAGAACGTAGATTAGGACTCTGAATTCATTTTTCAAAATATAAATTTTTAAAATAATAAAATTAACATCTCACATAAAACGATCAATATAATATCTCTCAGATTTATATTGTACTAGCAAAATACCCGACCTTACTCGGTTTGAATTGGTTTACTCTAGATTGAAGAGATAATCAAAATATATAATGACTTACGTCTTTTGTAGAATAAAAATTTATTTTAACATCTTTCGCCATCGTTATATTTTCTACAACTTACTTTGGACACAAATCCTACACATGCATATCCATTCATGTAATACATTTCACATACATCGCACAATTGAAGAGCTGAGTGGATGAACATGTTAAGTGACATTTTTAAAAAAATGGAGATTTCCGGGTAAAAGAACATGTTAAGGACTGCATTAAATAATGGACGGTCATTGGTTCTGCCAATTCTTATTATAAGGCGGTTTTCAGTAGAAGAACATGTTATGTACACGGCTTTCTGTTATTTCATTTGTGGAAGAACATGTCAAGGGCACTTACCATCTTCTTCCACAAGAAATGCGTTCACCTTGAGTAACATAACATCTTCTTCCACTATATCGGTTGTCCGATATGCTGAAGTTTGCTCGGCCATAAAGTTCCTTCAGCAATTTAGCTCAAAGTGTTAGGCTTAAAAAGGGCGAGAACGTCTGTAACAAGAGTGTGTAGCGACTCGCCAAAAGGGTGCTCCGACAAAGGAGGGACGAATTGGCGCGCGGGAATTAGCTCCGCTAGGGTAATATTGTAACTTTGTTGGTCCACTTCCTCTTTTGGGAGCCGAATAAACGGTATAGTGGTTAGGTATTAGCCTCTAGATCGGAAGGTTCTTGGTTCGAATCCGGATTTGGCATGGATGTTTGTAAGCACATGGTGTAGACGCAGCTGGTGCACCTTAAATCTGTCGTGGCCGAAAGTCCTCATGTTGACGTAGTGTGGTAGTTTGGAGAATGGGGTGCCAGCTCAGGTGTTGCCTCGTCATCTGACCGTGGTTCAAAATTACGAGGTGTTGTCCGCGGATCTTTCCTTAAGGGATTGATCCCGGACCGTCGTCAATAGCCCGTTGTGTGCTTCTCTAGTGCGACGTTAATTAAAAAATTACCAATTATTTCTCTTTTGGAAAGTTGTTCCCAGCTTTCAGATATTTTATTTCTATTCAGAGGAGTGGCAACATCTGTAACTGTTAAAATCTCTATGGAACACCTTTTTTATTTTACTTGCATAGTATAGTTTACATCACACTAAAAAAATAGAGAGAGCTAAGCATAGCTCCTCAAGTGTAAAGTGCTTTTTACGTGTATTTGGAGTTAGTAAGTGCAAACGATGTCTCAACAGTTTAAAGTTGCTGAGTGTACTTTTAGGGAAATATTTTCTTCCAAGTTTAATTTATCTTTTGGTCATCCTCGAAGTGATACATGTAGTACTTGTTCGAGAGGTTAACACTAGTTATGTGGAAAGCTAGGAACGAGTGTTCGAAATGCAGAACTAGACAAGCAGTTCGATAAACAGACTTCAAGTGACGTCGCATATATTACACTTGACTTACAGCAAACCTTGCCGCTCCCAAAACTTAGTGTGAGTAAGGCTTTCTATCTTAGGCAAATGTGGTTTTATAATATCGGAGTGCACATCGTTACTGAGTCAAAAGAAGCTCCGTCCTCATTTCTTGAACTTGGACTGTAGATGTTGCATGTCGAGGAAGTATTGAGGTGGCTAGTTCCCTTTTGACCCTCCTAGAATTCGACGATTCTTTGAAGAGTAAAGATCACCTTATTATTTGGACAGACTCTTGTTCGGGCTAAAACAAGAATTCCACCATGCTATTTATTCCTTTACCAATATCTGATTTTTAAAGGATATTTCAAAGTGATTGAACACAAATTTCCTGAAGTGGGTCATTCATATCTTGATAGCGATCGAGATTTTGGAAGAATCGAAAATAAATTAAGGAAACATGAATTTCTTCCTGACCTCTACCGTAGTATCATACGGAAAAGTGGCAGAACCATTGCGTCACCGATATGACATCTCACTGTAGAAAGTTACATGCTATCCAAAATAAGATGAAGCTGATAAATCGTAAAAAGAAAGTCATCAACGAAAAAGTGGCATTTAGAGACTAAGTGAAATGGATTCGGGTAGAAGAGTTCGTTTCGTACCTGTACAAGGACTGCCATGATCCAAATACACCGTTCAAAAAAGTTGAATTGCTGAAAAAAATCGGAATGGTAGAACATATGTCGATGAAGATAATATAGAAATGGAAAGGACATCGGAAAATAGAGGAAAGCTAACACTAGAAAAGATTGATAAATTACAACGGCAGCTTCCTTACATTAGAAATGAGTTTCCATATATTTCTATGAATATTTAATTCAAAAAGAGAAATATTAAGGATTTATTAACTTTTAATGATTTTGCAATTGAATGCATAGATTTTACAATGATTTTTGCGTTATGGTTTTGCGAAATGATTTTGCGCATATTCACAAAATAAAATAAACTTCTTAAATAAAATTTTTTATTTTCATTTTCTTTCACAAACTGTGCTAACAAATATATCTTTAATATTACAAAATTTGGATGAATCATTAGTCTACCTTACATCCTTAATTGTGTGCATTTCATGAACAAAGTAATCATAATGATAATATAGAGTCGGTTATGCCACATAACATGTTCTTCCACAAAATTAGAACCATTTCCTTGATATGTGAATGGAAAAAGATGTTATGTGCGACAAAATGTGGAAAATTATCTCTAATCAGACAAACTACATGGCCTACGACTACGTGAATGAAATCACGATTTTTTGAACGTTATTTCTTCATAACATGGCCGGAAAAACAGGAAATAAGTGAACTGATAAAAAAGGGCATCCTGTTAACTTTAAAGCTGATTATCTCAAATTTACTAAATTGTCCCTTAACATGTTCATCTACTCAGCTCTTCAATTGCTGTTTGACAAAGTTACAAAATGACGAAAGGTGATACTAAGGTTACTACTATAAAAGACGATTTATAGGAAGATTTGGAATTCCCTTTCTTAAGTTCTTTTCATTATCAACTCAATTAATTAAAATTACGATTTACGGCGAGTGCTCTCGCACTCATAGTCAACAAAACAATATTTTTTTTACTTGTGGCACTCTTGCCTCCGGTATGCAACATTGTGAAATTTTGCAATCTTCTCCTGTCATTATTACAACGAATTTTTTAATGTTGGAAAAAGTTCCAGTTTGGATTAATAAACATTATTATTATTTCAATAACGGCATTATTGTTTAAATAACGGCATCATTCTTTAAATAACGGCATTATTCTTTAAATAACGGCATCATTCTTTCAATAATGGCATAACTACACTTAAAATTTACTGAAAATTTATACTGACTTACCTAACATTTTTAAGTCTAATACTTTGTGGTGCTGTTGCGTGTGATGAGAAGGAAAACACATTTATTAAAATAATAAATATTTAAAACAGGAAACAGCGAAGTAGAACAAAATAAAAGATGTCGCAAAAAATTGTTCTAAAGATATTAATTTGTGATTCAATTTTATCTCTTGATCTCGCACAGTTGCCACAACTTACAACTAAAAGTGTACAAAATTTAGAAATGTGAAATTAATTCAGAGCGAAAGAACCAGAAAAAATATCACTGCTCGCGCGATCTTGTTCATTCTCGTTTCATTGAAAAATATCGTCTGTCCCAAATATTAGGAAATCGTTTTCATTGCGCAAAGAATAAAAATAAGACTCGAAATAAATGAAGTATCAGAGATGAAATTCCATAAAAAAAAATATTTTGAAGAATAATTACTTTTTTAGCACAGTACTGGTAAAGCAATCGAAGTAATCGTAATATTCAATAGGCATTCCAATTTTTCCAAAACTACCAAATTATGGTTGATTTAAGTATACTTACTCAGGTGTTTTAGCATGAAACTCAACTAAATATGACAATAAAGAAATGTTTAATATTGTATTCACTAAACTAATAGATAATGTATAAAATAAAATTCAATGCAATCAAATATCTGGAATACAATTCATGTGATGTCTACACAAACACAAAATCGAGCATAGAACAGAAAGACGGACAGACAGACTTTCGCAACCAATGCCACTCACTAAATGAAGATAAGTACTCACTGTATGCAAATTTTCATGAAAATATCTTAAACCGCGTGGACGTGTATAGGGCACAACATACAGACAGTCAGACAGACAGACAGACAGACAGACAGACGGACAGACAGACAGACAGACGGACAGACAGACAGACAGACACCAAACGAGAAAAAGGCGGATTCGGCATCAGAAGGGTCCAAAACGGATAGAAAACTTGAAATGGGTCGAAAATATTGAATGTACAAACAAACACTCCATTCTTATTTATATAGATTATTTGTATGTATCAAAACACGATCGAGAGTGGCAAACCACATACTATTTTTATAGATCTCACATTCATCTAATATATTGCTACCAAAAGTCTTTGGAATAGACGATGCAGAAATCGGTGCTAAATCTCTCATAATAGGGATACAACATCCTGACACTGTCCAAATCAAGTTTTCGAAAATATTCGCTCCACAGTCAGCTTTTCATCGAAACAAAATCGCATCAAAACGCCCCTCTTACGAAATAAAATAAAAATACTAATCTAAAGCTAGTTATGTAACATGTTATAGTTACATAACTAATTTAAAAGTACGTCAAATTAAATAGATTTTGCACTCTAGTTAAAAACTAAGTGAAATTTTCTAACTACCGAAAAAACAACGGAGTTTAGAATTTCGATTTCGAAATGTAAGAAGAAAATAACATTCATGAAACAGAAAAAGCAATTAATTTAATATCACTCAGATAAATTAATTTCGTGTAGTAAAATACGATCTAGCGTGGCAAACCGAGCCACAAACTATTTTTAGATTTCATAATCCTCTAACAAATTGCTAATAAAAGTCTGGGGAACTGATGAAACAGCAGTCGGTGCTAAATCTCCCAGATCGGGATAAAAGATCCTGACACTGTCCAAAACATGTTTTCCCGGAAACTTCGCCTCTCACAAGCCGCTACTCCTCCCACCGAAGCAGAACCTAACGAAACGAAATAAATGAAAGATCTCATATTTCTCTCACCTCCTCCCTGTCACTCCGAGCACTCTTCCCTCTCTCTCTTTTTTCCTTTTCCTGATCCCAAACTAACAGGTAGGCGGACGGGACCGACCTGCGCGCGTGCGCGTCAGCGTATCTGCTCCCTGATTGGAAATTGAGTGCAGAGCGGGGGGAGACGCAGAACAAACAAAACGATATCCAGCAGACGGTTATCCGGGACCGGAGCGACACACTTTCAGACCCGCTGCCGGACTCAGCGGCGGTAGGAGCCAGTTCGATGAAAGCAGCCGAAGAAGTGTGTGGTCTTTCGAAGATCGAAACGTCCGGGAGAGTCTTGAAGTTCCGTCATCCGGCACCGGCTGTTCAGCTTTTGTCACCGTAAGCACCACTTTTACTTTCTTTCTAACATGCTGTCGTATATTTGGAAACTCATTTCTGAGGGACTCAGTCTTCATTTTTTTTTGATAAATGAACATTTCTTCTAACCCTCCTGGTGGTTGTCTCGGCAAGGTATCTTGTCATCAACAAAATTTACTCAAACCTGACTCAATCTTTTTCAGTTTCTTGATGCTCAGGATGTGCTCTGATTGAGTTGTTTGATGGCACTGTGACTGTCTGTCAACTGGAATTTTTCTTGGTATTATAAATGATTGATCCCAAATAGGGAATTTAACTCTCTTATTCGAAGAGGTTTCTCGTACTTCAAAGAAAACTGGCCAGAGATTGATATCCTCATTATAAAAAAATGGCAATATCTTGATAATGTGATATTTCGACATTCGCTAAGTTGACCGAATCTTCATGGGCGAGATATCTCGTTAAAACCACTTGGAGCGTTGACATTATAGTATTGCGGCTTAATGAGATCGTCTTTTCAAAGGGACAGAATCTTCTTTTCTGAGTTTTTGCTAAATGAACGCTACCTCCAACATTGGCACAATTCTGACTCAATCGTTTTCAGTTTCTTGATGCTCAGGATATGCTCTGATTGAGTTGCTTAATGACACTGAGACTGGCTGTCAACTGCAATTTTTCTTAGTATTATAAACGATTGATCTCAAATAAGCAATTTAACCCTCCTAGTCGAAGAGATACATCGTCCTTCGAAGAAAACTGTCAGAGATTGATATCGTCATCATAAAAAATGGCAATATCTTGATAATGTGATATTTCGACATTCGCTAAGTTGACCGAATCTTCATGGGCGAGATATCTCGTTAAAACCACTTGAAGCGTTGACATTATCGTGTTGCGGCGTAATAAAAGTATTTTCAAAGGGACATAATCTTATTTTCTGGGGTTTTGCATAATGAACGTTACCTCCAGTCTTTCTAGTGGTTGTCTCGACGAGGTATATTTTGTCATTAACGACATTGACTCAAACCTCACTCAATCTTTTACAATTTTTTGATGCTCAAGATGTGCTCTAATTGAGTTGATTAATGGCACTGTGACTGTCTGTCAACTGCAATTTTTCTTGGTATTATAGATGATTGATCTCGAATATGCAATTAAACCCTCCTATTCGAATAGATATCTCGTCCTTCAAAGAAAACTGGCCAGAGATTGATAGTGTCACTATAAAAGAATCAGCAATATCTAGTTGATGAGGTACCTTGTCATTCGCGAAGTTGGCCGAATCTTGATAGCCGAGATATCTCGTCGAAACTACTTGGAGCGTTGACATTATCGCGTTGTGGCATAATAAGAACATCTATTCGAAGACAAACAATCTTCTTTTCTGGATATTGGCTAGATGAATTTTACCTTTATTCCTAATAGCCGTTGTCTGGCCGAGGTATTTTGTCATTAACGAAATTTACTCAAACCTCACTCCAACTGTTTCAGTTTCTTGATGCTCAGGATATGCTCTGATTGAGTTGTTTAATGACACTGAGACTGGCGGTCAACTGCAATTTTTCTTAGTATTATAAACGATTGATCTCAAATAAGCAATTTAACCCTCCTAGTCGAATAGATACCTCGTCCTTCGAAGAAAACTGGTCAGAGATTGATATCGTCATCATAAAAAAATGGCACTATCTTGATGATGCGATATTTCGACATTCGCGAAGTTGACCGAATCTTCATGGGCGAGATATCTCGTCAAAACCACTTGAAGCGTTGACATTATCGTGTTGCGGCTTAATAAGATCGTCTTTTCAAAGGGACAGAATCTTTTTTTCTGGGGTTTTGCATAATGAACCCTTCTTTCTCCAACCCTTCTAGTGGTTGTCTCGAAGAGGTATCTTTTGTCATTCACGAAATTGGCTCAAACCTCACTCAATCTTTTTCAGTTACTTGATGCTCAGGAAGTGCTCTAATTTAATTGTTTGATGGCACTGTGACTGTCTGTCAACTGCAATTTTTCTTGGTACATAAATGATTGATCTCAAATAGGCAATTTAACCCTCCTATTCGAATAGATATCTCGTCTTTCGAAAAAAACTGGCCAGGGATTGATATCGTCACCATAAAAGAATCGGCAATATATAGATGATGCTGTACCTTGTCATTTGCGAAGTTAACCGAATCTTGTTAGGCGAGATTTCACGTCGAAACCATTTGAACCGTTGGCATCATAGTGGCGTGGTTTAATAAGAACGTCCTTTCGAAGGGTCACCAGCTCCTTTCTGGGTTTTTTCTAAATGAACTTTACTTTTAACCCTAACGGTCGTTGTCTCGGCGAGGTATTTCGCCATCAGCAAAACTGGCCAGATCATGATGGAAGATATAAGTCGTCATTAAAAGAATTGACCAGATCTTGATCTCGCCATTATAAAAAATCAGACATATCTTGATGGCCGAGATATCCCGTCGAAAATACTAGGAGTGTTAATGATTTGTAGACGGTTTTCAGACAAAATTTTGTCTGTGTGTTACACAAAACCTAGACTTACTTAATTACCTTCAGTTTGTAATTTGTATTGTTTTTAAGTTTTAAATATTTTGGGAAATGCCCGAGTTCTGTGGGTCATTCCTTTAATGTCACTTAGTTGTAGGTGGACAGGAAATATTTTACTCACTTTGTCTTCAGACAATCACCTATAATAAAGATATTTTATTCGTTTTCTTTTTCAACCAATCAAGTTGCTATAGTACTAAAGGATCATTTGGTTTGCAAATATATTTAATTATTTCGAGTAATGTCAACATTTGTTTCCTTTTAGTGTCGATCAGGCTAACTTCAGCATTTTTTTCTTCAGCATTTATGTTACGTCCTTTCGAAGGGTCACCAGCTCCTTTCTGGGTTTTTTTTAAATGAACTTTACTTTTAACCCTAATGGTCGTTGTCTCGGCGAGGTATTTCGCCATCAGCAAAACTGGCCAGATCATGATGGAAGATATAAGTCGTCATTAAAAGAATTGACCAGATCTTGATCTCGCCATTATAAAAAATCAGACATATCTTGATGGCCGAGATATCCCGTCGAAAATACTAGGAGTGTTAATGATTTGTAGACGGTTTTCAGACAAAATTTTGTCTGTGTGTTACACAAAACCTAGACTTACTTAATTACCTTCAGTTTGTAATTTGTATTGTTTTTAAGTTTTAAATATTTTGGGAAATGCCCGAGTTCTGTGGGTCATTCCTTTAATGTCACTTAGTTGTAGGTGGACAGGAAATATTTTACTCACTTTGTCTTCAGACAATCACCTATAATAAAGATATTTTATTCGTTTTCTTTTTCAACCAATCAAGTTGCTATAGTACTAAAGGATCATTTGGTTTGCAAATATATTTAATTATTTCGAGTAATGTCAACATTTGTTTCCTTTTAGTGTCGATCAGGCTAACTTCAGCATTTTTTTCTTCAGCATTTATGTTACGTCCTTTCGAAGGGTCACCAGCTCCTTTCTGGGTTTTTTCTAAATGAACTTTACTTTTAACCCTAACGGTCGTTGTCTCGGCGAGGTATTTCGCCATCAGCAAAACTGGCCAGATCATGATGGAAGATATAAGTCGTCATTAAAAGAATTGACCAGATCTTGATCTCGCCATTATAAAAAATCAGACATATCTTGATGGCCGAGATATCCCGTCGAAAATACTAGGAGTGTTAATGATTTGTAGACGGTTTTCAGACAAAATTTTGTCTGTGTGTTACACAAAACCTAGACTTACTTAATTACCTTCAGTTTGTAATTTGTATTGTTTTTAAGTTTTAAATATTTTGGGAAATGCCCGAGTTCTGTGGGTCATTCCTTTAATGTCACTTAGTTGTAGGTGGACAGGAAATATTTTACTCACTTTGTCTTCAGACAATCACCTATAATAAAGATATTTTATTCGTTTTCTTTTTCAACCAATCAAGTTGCTATAGTACTAAAGGATCATTTGGTTTGCAAATATATTTAATTATTTCGAGTAATGTCAACATTTGTTTCCTTTTAGTGTCGATCAGGCTAACTTCAGCATTTTTTTCTTCAGCATTTATGTTACGTCCTTTCGAAGGGTCACCAGCTCCTTTCTGGGTTTTTTTTAAATGAACTTTACTTTTAACCCTAATGGTCGTTGTCTCGGCGAGGTATTTCGCCATCAGCAAAACTGGCCAGATCATGATGGAAGATATAAGTCGTCATTAAAAGAATTGACCAGATCTTGATCTCGCCATTATAAAAAATCAGACATATCTTGATGGCCGAGATATCCCGTCGAAAATACTAGGAGTGTTAATGATTTGTAGACGGTTTTCAGACAAAATTTTGTCTGTGTGTTACACAAAACCTAGACTTACTTAATTACCTTCAGTTTGTAATTTGTATTGTTTTTAAGTTTTAAATATTTTGGGAAATGCCCGAGTTCTGTGGGTCATTCCTTTAATGTCACTTAGTTGTAGGTGGACAGGAAATATTTTACTCACTTTGTCTTCAGACAATCACCTATAATAAAGATATTTTATTCGTTTTCTTTTTCAACCAATCAAGTTGCTATAGTACTAAAGGATCATTTGGTTTGCAAATATATTTAATTATTTCGAGTAATGTCAACATTTGTTTCCTTTTAGTGTCGATCAGGCTAACTTCAGCATTTATGTTTATCTTCAGCATTTATGTTACGTCCTTTCGAAGGGTCACCAGCTCCTTTCTGGGTTTTTTTTTAAATGAACTTTTTACTTTTAACCCTAATGGTCGTTGTCTCGGCGAGGTATTTCGCCATCAGCAAAACTGGCCAGATCATGATGGAAGATATAAGTCGTCATTAAAAGAATTGACCAGATCTTGATCTCGCCATTATAAAAAATCAGACCTATCTTGATGGCCGAGATATCCCGTCGAAAATACTAGGAGTGTTAATGATTTGTAGACGGTTTTCAGACAAAATTTTGTCTGTGTGTTACACAAAACCTAGACTTACTTAATTACCTTCAGTTTGTAATTTGTATTGTTTTTAAGTTTTAAATATTTTGGGAAATGCCCGAGTTCTGTGGGTCATTCCTTTAATGTCACTTAGTTGTAGGTGGACAGGAAATATTTTACTCACTTTGTCTTCAGACAATCACCTATAATAGAGATATATTATTCGTTTTATTTTTCAACCAATCAAGTTGCTATAGTACTAAAGGATCATTTGGCTTGCAAATATATTTAATTATTTCGAGTAATGTCAACATTTGTTTCCTTTTAGTGTCGATCAGGCTGACTTCAGCATTTATGTTTTGTCATATTTTTTTAATACTTCAGGGGAGGGTTTGAGAAAGATCCTTGTTGACATTAATTACTTGGTCACCGAAATAGACAGGAAAATTCTCTCGTCTTGTCCATTCTCTTTCCTTTGCCAGTCATACGACTTTGGTTCAAATTTACGAGGTGCTCTCCTCGGATCATTTCCTTCGGGATCGATCCCGGATCATCGACAATAACCCGATGCATTGCTCCAATGCATCGTAAATTCCACCTACCTACCTATCTTTCCCCATGGAGTCCCCTAGCACATAGGTGGATTCTTCGCTTACAACTGATAAAAATGCTTTATTCTTACTGAGCATTTATTTTGTTGATATTATAAAATATTTCCAGACCTTTTCACAATTTTTCATGTTTAGTGCTCAACAAAACTTCGGCTAACCTGGTAGATAAGCTAAATGTTGAAGTCCGCTGGTTAAATTACTTTCAAGTGCAGCGGTTCGTCGGCTGAAAGAGTAACGGATAAGCAACCGGAGGGTAATGACTTCCAATCCAATCATCAAAGATTGTCTTGTACAAGGTGAACTCTTGCACGTTATATCTGTCGCGGCGTAAAATGTCTTCACCTTATCGTGGTATGGAAATTTGGAGAGTGGAGGGCCAGCTCAAGTATGACGTCGTCTTCTGACCATATTTCAAAATGAAGTGATGTTTTTCTCGGATCTTAGCCTTCGGGTTTGAGGCCGGTCCGTCGCCACTAGCACATTTTGTTACTCTAAAGATACGTTGATTAAAATACCTACCTACATTACCTTCAGTGCGCTCTTTTGTATGCTTTTTACATTTAAAGTATTTCAGGGGTTTCTCGAGCCTTTCCTCTAAATATCTCCCTGGTCACAGGTCTAAGCCAATGGACGATATATGTCTCTTCTTGTCTTCAGACAGTCATCGATAGTATAGATTCGTTCTTCTCTTCTTTTAGCAGCCTATCACATTGTTATACTTTATCATCATTACATTAAATTATCATAATACTGAATGATCATTTTGTTTCCAAATATGTTATTATTGGGAACAATTTTCAGACTTGTCAACATTTTTTTCACTTTTGGGCTTTGTAAAACCTATTTTCATCGGTTAAGACAACTTCGGTATTATTTTTGTAAAATATTTTTAATTGGGGGGGGGGAGTGGCTTGTAGACCAGCCCAAGACCGGTTATCCCTTTTCCCTAAACACTTTTTATTCAAATGTGGATTGGAAAAAAAGAGAAGAAAGTGTATTCAAATTGTCCAACTAACCCTTCAATTTTCAGACAGTCACTTGACACATGGATGGATCATTCGCTTTCTTAAGCAACGGATGAAAATGCTTTGATCCAACTGAAAATTTGTTTTTGTAATTTGAAAATGTTTTTAGTCCTTGCCGCAATTTTACTACTAAACATCGGCTAACCTGTGTGATAAATGAAAAGTCGGTTTACGCTGTTTTAATTAGCTTTAGTGGGTAGATTTTTTTGAATGTTTTTAATAATAACTTCGGGGAGGACTTGAGTTCAGTGGGCATTTTGGATTGTTTTTCAGTTTTCAAGTGGGTTCGAAGATATATCTTCTGCACCAAAACACGTCCAGTTTTTTTTTTCAAATAATGAGATACCTTGTCGGCAGTACATCCAGGACGGTAAAAATTACACCATTTTAGAGAGGACTTCGAGTCCAATAGATATTTGTGATTGTTTTTACAAATTAATGTATTTCAGTGTGGGCTCTTGAGTCTAGTTAGCATTTACCATACATATGTACTTGGTCACGTAAATTAGATAAAAAAGTTTATCGCAAAGTCCAATCTCTTTCCATTCAGTCATTCACATAGCGCATGATGGATTATTCGCTTACTTCAACATTTAAGAACCGATCAAACTGCTTTAATTACTAAATGACACTTGCTTTGCAGATATTTAGAAATAGTTTTGAAACCTGTTCTAGCTATGGGCTGAACAAAATGTCTCACCAAGACTAATTTTTTTTGCTTCAATAATATTTCAATAATTCTAGGCTTTTCATACCCTCCTTGCAACCCCTGGAGGTAGTCTCGACGAGGAAAATATATATATATATATATATATATATATATATATATATATATATATATATATATATATATATATATATATATATATATATATATATATATATATATATATAAATATATATATATATATATATATATATATATATATATATATATATATATATATATATATATATATTTACTGATTATTTACAGTATTTTCCTGCGGAACTTGATTACTGATCATTTGTCACTACAAGGGCCAGAGTCGATGAGCCAATTTTAAAGGGGCACCCAGTGTGGGTGGCCATCACTATCCTTAGCTACGAGATCACATTTAAGTTCATGACCTGAACCAGGAACCTTCTGATCCAGAGACCAGCACCTTAACCACTATACCGGTTGGTCGGCACTATCCATATATTGATCTTGCCATCACAAGAAAATTTGCAGTATCTTGATGACACAAGACATCCTGTCATTAGCAAAAGTGGTTAGATCTATTTGAACGAGATCGGTTAGATCTATTTCGTCGAAACCACTTTTAAAGTCAATCCGACCCTAGCTCTTGACGATCTGTCACTAGATTCACAAAACGCACCTACTGTGTTACTAAATGTTGCTTTTATTAAAAATAAACTCAAAAGGTGGAAATATGTTTCTGTGTTAAAAAAGCATTTTTTATGAATTTTCCAGCAAAATAGAAAAGCTTTCCTCTAAAAACTTTACTTTTAAAGTTAATTAAAAAGACCACTTTTGCTGGAAAACTTGTAATTAGATAAGTATTATTATAAATTCATAATTATATACGTTTAGTAGTTTCACCGTTTGTTTAGTTATAATACTATAACTTAAATGTATTACTTCTGATGAAACCAACTAAGTAATTCGGTCAACAATCAGAGAACATTCCAGACAATCGGTCTCAAAGTTACTATCGATTAGGGCTACAAAATGACGAGATCCGGTCGGTTACCACGGTGATTTATCCAAACAATGGCTATTTCACGTATATATAAAAAGAATGTGTACTTACATGTTTATGAAAACTATTTACTGTAAATTTGCTGTACTAACGAATTTTCACGTTGACAAAATCAAAATTTTGTTTTAGTCGGGTAGCCAACAAAGTAGTACTTCAGTTTGGTTATCTGGTCATTGTATGTATTGACTTCGAAACTTTCGTGTTTTTCAAAAGTTTTCTGTTTGTCGGCGTCGAGTCCTTTTCTTGTACGCCCCCCCCCCCGATTTAATGGATTGTATTATGTACTGGGACACAACCGTAATGTCTCCACCAGACACCTAGTCAAGTCATTAACAAAATGGACCAAATCTTGATGGCCAAGATAACTTGGAGAAATCTTAGTAGCCAATTGGAGGAAAGGCGTAATTAAGCCTTTGTCGTACTACAGGAAGGTAAGATTTAAATGAATAAAATCTTGATGTCTACAAGTGAAATTTAATTTAAGTTATCATGATTTTAGATCGAGATGTGATAGAAGAAATAAGACAAATACAACATAGTTTTTACAATGATGTCTTACTGAGGTTAAAGGGTGTGGCGGTAGCACAGTTGTAAGGGCAATAAACTATCAACTGATTGGTTTTGCGAGTTCAAAATTCGGTCTAGCCAAATAATGTCGTGTCCACAGGGACTGGTGCATGTAAATCTGACATGACCTTAACTGTCCTATCGTTAGCCTGTTTTGTAATTTTAGAAAGTAAGGTGCTAGCTAAGATGTGAACTCGTCATTTGACCGTGGTTCAAGATTACATCATGTTGCCCTCAGTATTGATCCCACACCGTCACCAATAGCCTATTGTGTTGCTCCATCGTGGCATTAATTAAAACACTTACCTACCTCTTTTATGATTCACTGTACCTCCAATTCGTTAGTTTCGATATCTGATCGCTCACTGTTCTTTTGTGAAACTAAGTCAGCACAGTTAAGCTCTGATTATCTCTACCTTTGCCATCGTTACTTTACATCACCTTCGTACTCCACGTTTAGTTTAGATGATGTAGATCTTATGTATATAAGTGTACCAAGCTATTGGAGGAAAGTATTACTGTGGATTTCATTCAAATGTCATTTGAAGACCAAAGTAGACCGTCTCAAAATTGATGTTTTCAATTTGTAATAGACCAGAGTCGCATCTAGCTCTTCTCAAGCGAATTCCTCAGTTGTGTCGTTTTATTTCTCATTTTATCTCTACTCCCCACTTCCTTGAGTATGAGTATCAGTGTCTAAATGGTCAGCATGGTATTTTGAATCGGTGACTTCACCTCGCTTGGTAGAAATACACGTATGGATGCATATTTGGTTCGTATGCATTTCCCCGGGCTAATCGTCTTACTAACTGGACCTAGATAGGTCACAAAATATATGTAATTCGACGTGTATTCACTAACATTATCGTTAGCATATGGGCGTGGAGACTACATTGGTGCTGAAACTCTGTACACAGAAAGTAATGAACCATACGGGATCTGCCAAATATGGATTGCATTTATATTTGTATTGTTCACCATCACATCGACCAACCTGTTGAAGCAAATCAGGTGTCCAAATTCTCGTTTATCTAATGGTTGATCATGCAAGTAATCATTCAAACGATTATTTTCAAATTCCTATTCCATCTGCAATTTTTAATTATTTTCCAAATATTTTTTGTATTTACCTTTGATGAAGTGTTCCTCAGAATTTTGTGCATGCTATTATACCATATCATAGTTATTTACTTTTTAACAAATATTTTTGTAAAATACTGTGAGAAACCGCAAAACACAAGTCATAATTGATTTTAGCAATTTTTGAAAAATAACTATCGTTTCAAATCCTTATTCCTTGCACAAAGTTATGAAATATAACATAATAGACAAACAACAGGAAAAAGTTTCAAATTTCTACATAAATTACAATAAAAGCCTCGTAATTTTAAACACACTAAACTTCTGAAAAATTAAAAGCCGAGAAAAAGCATTTTGAAGTTATAAAAGGTTTTAGTTTCGGTCTCTATATTCGACAGAAGAACTTGAATACCTCGCTAAATAATGTTACCACAGCTATAAAATTTTACGCCCACATTATTTAAAGTTGTATAATTAATAAGTGATAGCAAATTTTCTTTTTTCAACATTTTGATCAAATTTGGTTACTGCCTTAAATCAGCAAAATACAAATCAAACCAACTCCAGTCGACTACTATGTTGCAATGTTAATACAATAACTGTTACACGAAGTAATTTTACCAAGCCTTCACGACAGAGTTCTTTATGAATCCAATAAAGCATCTCAATTTACGTATTAACTTCTTTCTGATGCTCAGATTGAATACATAATCATCGTCCGGTCGTATCGGCGGCAAATACACAATCATATTGTTCGCACCTATTGAAACATTTATTACTTTACTAACTACACAATAGTTCTTCCATAACGCCAGCGTATTATTTGCACTTGCGGTAAGAAGCTTACTCCGGGGAGATTATACATTATATTACTTCCTTATGCTTACAATCTGGCCGAGATTAATCTTTGACTTATAGGATCCAGTGGTGGTAATCTATCGGACTTGGTAGAATCCACTTGACTTACACAAATCCAGAATGTTATTTACAATTAATGATTCAATAGACACTACACAGTTGAAAAGATGTGATATCGTCATTTTTGATTCTTTTGTTAAAGCGAAATGTTTTAAATTAAGTGGGTTTAAATTGATTATAAACCCCATAAGAGATCACAAACATTATAAACCTAACCGAATTCATTCTTTACAACCACCACTTCGTAATGGCCACTGTCATTCGCGATATTGTCATTTTTTCTCTCATTCCGTCCTTTAGTGAGTCGAAGTAAAGTTTGGCAAGGTAATTGTAAACAAGCTATACAAGCACCCACGTGGGATTTAGAGAAACTAAAAAATGAAATATGATAATATGTTAAAATATGATAAAATGAAATATGAAAGCTGGTAACCCTCAGGGTGTAATGTGGTTATCCCGTATTTCTTTCAACCACAGCTGATAGCAATCTGTTTAGTTGAAATTTTTTTGGTTGAAACGTTTGGGGTTTCAAAATTGTTATGTACTGCATTTTCTGCTGCCCTCCATAATATATTGAAAGGTATGTTGTTCCAATTCTTTACTACTGTCAATTATGTTTATATCGAACAGAAAATGACTGACCTTTCCTTCTGAGAACTTAAATGCACCTACAGTTGAATGTTTACAGTTACCCCATATTTTTCAAGGGACGGGGTAATTGTAAACATAGTTGTGTTGCTCTAGTACGACGTTAACTAAAAATTACCAAGTTACTAAAATTGTAAACATAACTTTGCCAATAGTTTCGTTCAATTTGGGTGGAAAACCAATGTGTTTTTCTGTGTAATTTTGTATTTAATCGTATTTAGTACGTTTGAACTGCTTTTTTATTGCATTTTTCGTGTTCTTGGGGAGCAGGAAGTCTTATTTACTAAAATGTCGCACATATGGTGAACTTCTTACACCTGACTAATTACTGTCACGTTTGAAGGAGGCAGAAGCGAAAAAGAACAAAAGGAAGCAGGAGTAAGCAAGAAATCAAGAAAGAAGCAAATTGAAAGGAAAAAGAAGAACTCTATGACAGCGAGGTGAGGTACTATTGAAAGAATTGACTAACATTGACGATGAAGAGTTTGAAGTTCTCCAAACATTCTTGCAAAATATAGAAGACTAGCTTGTAGGGGAAGTAAAATATTTTGAATCCATTCATACAAGACGTTGAAACGACTACGTTTCTGCTTGTAGTTGTCGCTGTGAGAAAGAGAAAGGAAACCCATTTTTCGTATGTATGAAGGGTGGATGTCGTTTCAGAAGAGGAATTTGAGATCACCGTGGTTGAAAAAGACTATTTCTGTGATACCAAAGACCATAGCAAAGCAATTTTACCTACTCCAACCTGTAGCAGAGAAGGTCGTAAAAAAAATTTCCAATTTGAGGGTACTGTTATGTGTCAGAAATGTAATATTTGTTTGTTTTGTGTATCAAAGTTCATATTTTTCAATTTTTAGTTTTTTTTTTTTTTTTAATTTTTAAAATTGTAATTTTTTGGGTTTTTTGTGCATTAAATACATTTTTTGTTCAGTAAATGTTTGATTTATTGATTTTTTGTATTCCTGGAAGTTCACCTCATTATCAATGCAACTTTCAAGTGTCACTATATTTTGCTGGGGTAAGAAGTGAGAGTATTTTGTAATTGTAAAGATCAAAATGGGGTTATTGTAAACATAGTATTAGAAGGGTAAAAATACCATTGGAGTTCCTTCTACTGACATGGCTACTGCTCATGCTGTCACTTGTTCCATATTCAATATCACAAGGAAAAACGTTGTTTACAATTATTCCTACTGTCAAGGGCAATTGTAAACACTTGGGGTAATTGTAAACAGTCTAGTACGGTGTTGAATTTCTTTTCTGGAATCTTCGTACTAGTTAAATATTGAAGTTGAATAGTGACAAGTTAGTTTAGTAGGATAAACAATGTTTAGTTACTTTATCAAGAGTTTAGAAAATAGGGATTGAAAGTGAACATACAAATTTTATTTACAATTACCCCGCTTTACCCTAATGACATTGTAAATATACATCGGTTCAGGCTGTTGCTCACTCGAACTACTCACGTCGGCGTTGACGCGCTTGGCTTTCTTACGCTATCTATAGAATCTACATATATTCCATGACTGGGTTTGGAATCCAAAGATTGTTGAATTTATCACCACAAACTCCATTGCCAAGTGTTGTCAGATGGAGAGGGATGCCCAGTACTCACGTCAGCGTTGACACTCTTGGCTTCCTTGCGCTCTACATAGAATCTACATCGTTCGACTTTGGTCAATTTGGACCTTTCTGTCTATTTTTGTATTTTCTTTTTCCCGTGATATCCGTCTCATATTTTATTTCGTATTTTCTTTGTAACGTTCCGACATAATAAACATTTTCTTCAACTCCACACACTTGTTGGCTTATGATTTTCAAAAATATTCTAAAAGTCTTTTTATTGGTTGCTAGCATGCTTACTAACTGCTTGTCCAGCACGGCATGGCCAGTGACAGTTCTTTTCGTGGGGTTAGGTGTGGCCACTGCTCGTTGACGCCCGCCAACCCCCGGTGATTGCTACGTATTCCCATTTGATTTGCTTCGACAACGAACTCCACTGGCAAGGACTCGAAGTGGCTATTATCAGAAACGTAAATTAAAACACACTAGAATCGGAAAACTTGGCATGGTTCCAAGGGAATTTGGATGAAAAACACTTGTGACTTCAGCAATCGAAAATCGCGAATTCCGTTCCTTCTTCTCTCGAGGTAGGGTGACGTTAAATTCCGGAAAGAAGAACGAAAGGTGAAAAAAACTAATAGCTTAATTTTAAAATGTTCTACATTAAATTTTAAAATTTCGGCGCTGCACAAAAATCGTAAACATTAGGACTACCTGTGTGCCAAATTTCATTAACGTAGGTGCCATTGATTCGTCATGACTCTGCGTACAGAGACACAGAAAAACACTTATTTTATATTAGTAGAGATTGTTACTAACCAATATTGACGTCTAATCTTTTCGCAACTCAAAATTAGACTGACTAAACACCGTGCGGCGTCGCCATTTTCGTAAGCGTTCAATTTCACACGGGCTGAAATTTAAACCTCTTACCATACAAAATTATAAAAATTCTAATATCGTAGAGTGGACACAGAAATGATGACAGTTAGTATGTAAAAAACATTTTTTTCGGCTTTATTCTCACAGTTTGACAGTAGTGATACACTTACAGTTTTAGAATAGATGCTCAAAGTTGTGACTACCAATATCTGCCAATACCGATGCATGCAAATCATATAGAGGAAATATAAAAGTATAGTAGGCAATGGTAACTTATTTATGGTACCCAGATCTTGTCACCAAAGCTCGAGGAACATGACCTTTATATTACTTACATCTGACTCGTGTAATTTTTCATCGTACATTTATCACCGGACTCTTTCGCGGGACTGAATAACACTCTTTCCATAAGTTCATCTTATGATTGGTCCGTAGTAAACTTGAGCGATTGCACCATTTTTGCCACAACTGCATATAATTTCTACTCCATCCGTATTCACGCATCTCCCCCCCCCTGCCCTGTCATAAGTCATCATCATAAATTTTTACTGACCCATATTTCTCCTTTTAAAAAATGTAATAATAGCGGTCAGCAACCATTGATAATTTTTTTTACTGTGTTCTACAATTTGCAGTATGTTTCGAAATTTGGTTACCCAAAAATTGTTGGGCTGTATTCTAATGTATATAAAACCTGTATAAATGTCCATCGAGTTGTGTATTGGAAACAAAACTATACTCTATCTCTATCTCGCATAATGTATAACAATATGAAGATACTTATGAGAAAGAATCTATCTTCAAGGTCATAAGACATGTACAAGTGTTTAAATGCAACACTCGGCGGGCCTATCATATTCTGCGCTGTGTTTATCTGGTGACAGAAGATCTATCTCTATGGAAGTCCTGATCTAGAGTTGAACTATATGAGGATGTTCGGACTAGTGAATGTTTTAGTTCATAGGAGAGATACAAAAGTAGATTGAGCAATTGTAACCTTATGCGTATTCAGGATCATGTTACCAAAACTACACGCGCCCCTTAAACTCCTTTCATTTGCCGAGTAGAACCTAAATTCCTCATTTCATTGGTTCATGGTCAGAAGAGGGCCATAAGAAAACAGCCATCCCTTGATTCGTTATTTGATTGGCTTATTGCTCCTCCATGATATTACTCGACACTGGCTATTTTAACATTTTTGTAGCCACTATAGAAAAGTGGACTCACACACCTATTTTGTCAGTATATGTTATATTGCCAAACGAGGCGGCATAATGCCAAATCGGCCCACCGATTAAACTTTTCACAAAGCAGTTACTTAACTACTACTCGGATATATAGGTCACGGTTTTTGAAATTTCTCTAAATAGCAATGTTTAGTCTACTTATATTCCACGTCTTTGGAATAACTGTACAAATTCTAGAAAATTCCGATGGAGTATGCGTTTATACATATACAGGTGGTGGAAAAATAATAGGAATACCTGTGAAAGGACGCAATATTTTTATTAGTAGTGTGTTGGGCCACCCTTGGCCAGAATTGCAGCTTGCATCCGACGTGAGATTGACAAATAAAGTCTTGCATAAAGTTCAAAGGAATTCGCACTCATTCCTCGTGCAGAGCGGTCTCAAGTTCAAATATTGTGCGTGGAAGTGGAAATATAGCATGGACTTTGCTCTCTAAAAAACCCCACAAAGGCTAAATGATGTTGATATCAGGGTATTGAGGACACCACGTGAAAGGCTCCACTTTTTCATCATGCTCATCAAACAATGTTTGAACACAGCGAGCCGTGTGAACAAGGGCTTTGGGTACAGCTACACTCTACGTTTATGAGTGATGGCAACGGCTTTGGCGATTTTTTTGGCGCACTTCTAAAGTTGCCAAGTAAAGAATTATTTCCTAACTCTAATGTCACAATTTTTTTTTCTTTTTACAACACACTTTTTAAACATATTTCAGAACGTTTTAAAAGTATATTTTTGAAAAACTTTCACAAAAAGTAGTAAGCTTAAGCACATATCAAAACACATTTGTGAACCAGCAGAGAAACTAAGCTTCGAATGGTAAGAATAACCTGAAACTTATCAATTACACTTAAATACAGTGAGCATGTTGAAAAAGGTAAAAGATTTACAAAAGAAAAAAAGCAAGAAATAATACCTGATAAAGTCAGAATTCTCTCGTAAAAAAATAATGAAAACGAAAATCGTACAAAAAACAAAACTCTTAATCCTGTCATGAAAACTATTATAGCAAAATAAAAATTCCACAACTGTCAAATTACAAATAAAAGGACCAATGGTATCACAGAAAACGATTTAAAAGCTACCAATGGGAGGAAAGAAAAAATTTCAAACGAATCAATGAAATCAAACGACTTTAACGGATTTTGGAAGAACTTTCTAGAATATTCAAAATGAAAATTAAAAGTTTCCGTTTGCCGAGGTTGCCATGAAAACCACAACAACAGTTACTAGAAGTGCGCCAAAAAAAATCGCCAAGCCGTTGCCATCACTCATAAACGTAAAGTGTAGCTGTACCGGGCTTTGTCATTTGTAAACACATGTCGATCTGCTAGAATGCAGCGATAATGCTCGGCTTTGATGTTCCCCCTAGGACTACGAGTGACCCCAATCACGCCTATATGTTGCGTCCCACGCGATCACAGAGACACCTCCATGCTTAACTGTAGGAACCAGACACTCAACATGAACTTCTTCTACCGGTGTTCGTTCGCTAGACGCACACGCGTCCGGTGGTCTGAAATAAAGTAAATGATGATTCTTCAGATCAGATGAACTGTCCCCTTTGTTGTTGTGTCCAGCTTTGGAATAGCAACTCTGCCATGAATGTACAGCTCCCGTTGAATAGTTTGGGTTTAAACGGGGTTCTATGGAAATGGAGTGTTCATCTCGGAGGTGATCTGCGGCAGTGTTGTCTTGAGTTTTCACCTGACCATCTTCTTCAACACTCGTCTCTCCCTATCTGTCAACTTCGAATTTCGCCCCCCACTGTTCTGCTTCGCAGATGAAATCTTTCCAAGTTTTGTGTAGGCTGTCATAATCTTTGACACAGTGGTCCAACACCCACAACGTGGGCTGTTCTCGTCACGGACGCTCCAGCGAGGCAAGCTCCTATGATCATGCCTCTTTGCACGTCGGTCAGTTCTAACGTCGCATTGCTGGTAACACAACTTTCTCATACAACTTTCACACCGGTCAATGCTCGACTGATACCTTCTGTACCGTTATGTAAGAATTAGACGGACAGCTGGTTTAAAATTAAACTATTTATTTACATAAATTAAATATTTACAAGAAAATTTAAAAAGATAATTAAGGGCACAGCCATCGACAACCGAATCCTGCCTGAAGCCAAAGTAACAAAGGGCAAACATGTCTCTCGTCGAATCTCGAATCCTAATCCTTCTAAAATCCACGTTCGCTTCGCTCCACAGAACCGCCGCTGCCAACGAGAGGGGGGTGAATTCCGAGCCCTCTAGAGCTATTTATGTCCTCTCCAGAACAAAAACACCCCCACACAGATGCGAAAACCGTCTGTGCTGCCGACTTGAGTTCCCCACAGCAAATCTTCATACCAGACATGGGATTAGGGAACCGACGGAAACTCCAGCTGTGTCTATGGATCAAACGGAACGCCGGGCCGCCGATGAGAAAATACTCTCTTTCGGTATTTTGTAAAAACCCGCACATTCCATGTCTGAAGTTGTTTTTGCATTTCGAAACATTCCAGCGTCCACGTGTTAGGGAAAAGGATCGGCTAGTACCATATGGTACACTTCGCTTTCACCTCTAGTAGATGGAAGACTTTTGCGATACGTGGTATGGCTGTATTGGAAGGTAGAATTATTACGCATTTAGAAATGACTGTTCATATTATTTTGTCCACTAGTTGTACGTACATATGTACATACGGGATTAAAGTTAATTTTTGCCTTCCTACCTCACTTTAAAGTTTACGCAGGAAATTTTGAAAATACCCTGTCTATTAATTAAATGATAATTATCAAAAGTAATATCAGGGTAAGTTTACTATACTAAATATTTATGTTTTAATAGTTTTAGTTTTCCGTTCCTTTAAATTACAGAGGTGTGAACATTGTTAGAATAATTGTGAAATTTACAGTAAAATCTTGTTATATTAAAGAAGTAATACATTATTTAAAAAATATTGATGCATTTAATATTTAGTGTGCATCCCCTTGTTTTTTATTAAATATTCGATACGTCTTGGCATACTTTGTATGAGTTTTCGGCAATTAGATTGTATTTAGTTTTCATGGCGCCAAATTTAAATGAGTCTTTCTATCAGACCATTCTTGTTTGTGATGTTGCATTTCTTTAATTTTTTCTGGCCCAAAGATTCTCTATTGGGTTTATATCCGGACTGTTTCCAGGCCATGGAAGAGTTTTTATATTTTTTTAATCCAAAAATTTGGTCACAGATTTTGTTTTATGGCACGGAGCTCCATCATGCATGAATATGAAGTCTCCATTTGCAAACCTGTCTTTTTATTGAGAAATTATTCTTTGTTCAGGCACTTTTTTATACTGATACTGATTCATCATGCATTTTACAATGTATAAACGTCCAGTACCCTGAGCAGACATTACGCTCCAAACCATTACTTTAGTAGGATGTTTAACCGTTTGTGCTATGTAATTTGGGGAAATTCTTCACTGGTACTTCTCCTGACTTACTGACTGCTTTCTTCTGATATCGTAAACATTGATTCATCAGAAAAACATACCTAAAAGAAAAATAATGCTTTAAGGTATGTAATTTGTAGATAAATATTCTTATAGAGAAATTTTTAATCAAATTTATAAACAGTTCTGTATCAGTTGTCAGTATGCAAAAAACATGATTTCAGGAAAAGAAATGAACAACTTGAATTCAACTGATTAATTAACTGAACATTAATATTTATCACATTGCTCAAGTCATTTCCAAATTTTTCTTGCACAACTTTTGCCCAAGAAAGTCTCTTCTTTGCCATAGCAGATGTGATTTTAGCCTTTTTTCGAGGACGACAAACACTGTCCAGCTGAGATGAGCTTTCTACGGATAGAACAAACACATACATTTACTCAATACGCTCGCAGAGAGATTTTTAGTTCATGACTAGTAGCTCTTCTGTTAGATTTAGCAATTTGAATTAATTTCCTTTCAGTTCTTGCAGTAAATTTACTTTTCCTTCCGCATTTCCCTACTCTAGAATTTCCATATTCACATTTGGAGTCCAAAGATATTTTTATTCTACACAGATGCTTGAGAAATTTCGTGTTGTGTATAGTGATTGTCTTGGATGAGACACTTTACCACAACTAGTTTTCTAGAAGAAATATCACTTGCTTTACCCATAATCACGCAATAATTCTTTGACAAACGAAAAAAAGCTACCAATTATAAACTAATCAAAGCAGCTAATTGCTTTAACAATAAAATAATACCGATGCCAACTCAAGAAAAGAGAGAAACTACTAGCACAGCAAGCAGACGATTTTAAAACTTTATTTTAAATTCTTTTGTTGATCAAACAAATTCTTTATGCAATGCAAACAATTTGATTAATTTGGATAAAATATTTTTCTTTTCAAAAAAGGGCGTTATTTAACAAAATTATATCCCCAAAACGATTCTTAAGGAGCGAAAATTGATTGGATCAACAAAACAAATTACCTTTCATCAAGTATTGCAAGTATATACAAAATGAATCAAGAAAAACTGAAAAAATCAAAATTATTCTAATAATTTTCACACCTCTGTAATGTAATATTAACAGAAAATTAAATTTCAGGAACATTAATTAAACATTATTTCAATTATATGAATTAATGGAACGTTTCTCAAACATTAATTAAATTACATTAATTTATTGAACATTAATTACATTTATGGAACTTAAATTAATAGAACGTTCTACGCCTCTAACACGTAAGACGGTTCAGTACTATTTGAAAAACAATTTAAATACATAAAAGAATTGACAAAACTTAATTTGTTTTTAAAATGCACAGTTTCGAATTATCAGCATGGACTAATATAGCGTCATGCCATAGAAAAAAAATAGTGCTGCTAAATTAATAACAATAATAAAATCTCAAAAATCAGAAATATGTTCAACACAAATGCATTTGCATAGATATTAAATTTCTAGTTATTTTTGCATTTCGTTTTGATTCTAAACTACAATTATGAAATCCAGGAATTCAAGTTTTCACTGTTTAAAATTGGATAGTTGCCAATCGAATATCTGGTAATTATAATATCCTAAATAAATATGCTATCTTTCAGTTACTATTTAAGGAATACAGAATGTTTGCTCGCTAATATTAATAAAATTGAATTCAGTCTTTCATATAAATATTTTCATTCAAATTACTTAATTATCTGTTCAATGCGAATAAATTTTTGGAATTGATCAGTATAAAAAACGTAAACGAATGCAAACCTTTTATTCGGTTTTTTACTCAATTACTTAGATATAAATTTCTTTTGACAACTGGATTAATACATCTAAAAACTTTATTTATGAATTCGAGTGAGTATGAAATAATTGAAAAACAGTTTCCTTATAAAAAGTAAGAGCCTCATCATATGCTTCTAAAATCCTCATTCATTCTTGAAGGATTTTATTTTTTCAATCATTGCTAATCTTGACGGCTAAAGATTGATGTACCATTTTTTTCTCTATTTCGAAGTAGAGAGTTTTTTCGGTAGCCTAATACATTTCTTCTCATTCTGTTTCGTTTAAAAATTTTTTTTTTCTTTTACGAAAGTTATTTTAAGTGGTTTGTGTGAGAAAGCTCTTGAATTCTTCCATCCTTGTAAATAAAAAAAGGGAAAGAGTGAAATATGAACTAGCTCAAAACATGGCTATAACAGAATT
Source organism: Metellina segmentata (assembly GCA_947359465.1). Taxonomy (NCBI): domain Eukaryota; kingdom Metazoa; phylum Arthropoda; class Arachnida; order Araneae; family Tetragnathidae; genus Metellina; species Metellina segmentata. The sequence goes on from OX375875.1 coordinate 12,028,766, forward strand.
ATTAAAAATAACAAATGAGGAAGTTTACTTAGTGGGTTTAAGAAAAAAGCCATTCCTAACGCTTTGCATAAATATTAATAAATATGTCTGTGTTTTGTTTTATATGTATATTTTATTCATTCGCTGTGCGTGTAATGAAAAATCTATATTTCGTCTGAGTAAAATTGATTTCTAGTTTATATATGTTTAAAGGATATAATTGCTATTTAAAGTTTAATAACATACTGCTGTTATGCATACTTTCTGCTCTGCATTTCTATATTTAAAAAAGACAGGCCTGCATTTTTCTTTTGAATGAAATAATTTTTGTTTTATACGTGTAGATGTTATATAGTGCAATAATATAAGTGTTCATTTGTACTTCTTGATTTAGTTGCGGTATGTACAGTTTTATTTGGCATGCAAATATTTATGTTTACATTATGTTAAAATTTTATAGAGTTCTCTGCAGTCGATTACGCAAATTTGTTCTGGATTATCATGAGTTTCAACCTATGTGTTAAAGTACTTCTTGCCTTTTATTTCACTTTCGTCTGTTAGAACAAATACTTTTTTTCCATGAACTTCTTGTTTGATCCGCAATACTTCGCAATATCAGGCACACGTGATTGAAGGGTTGATTCAGAGGGCAAAAAATGAAATAGTAATTTTATATTAATTAATTTTAAGCTAAATTATAAAAAGTTGCAATTATGCAAAAAGTTGCAATTATGCAAAATGTTGCAAGTATGCAAAAAGTTGCATTTATGTAGAAAATTGCATTTATGTTGCAGTTATAACTCACTTACAATATACCCCTTTTAGGAGGAATTTTGTTTTTAGTACTTACATAAAGTGTAGAAAGTGTGAAAAAAAAGTCGCATTTGTTGCAAAAAGTTGCCCTAGGCATTACAGTTATATTTTATGAATAAAATGTAACTGTAATTAAAACTGTTGAGCGTTATTAATAGTTTCATTGCAAATTATAATACAATTTTTCATTACATCTACATTGCATGCATTTTTTAGAGCACGATATTCAACTTCTTATGTGTTGCGTTATACTCACGTACTTAAATAGCATTTAATAAATAAAAAGTATCTATTTATTGTCTACATGTTCTTATACAAAACATATGGTGGTTAAGGTGTTAGGTTCCTGGTTCGAATACAGGTTAGTTCATGGATGTTTGTAAGCGTATGGTGTAGAGGCGACTGGTGCATCTTAAATCTGTTGTGGCTGAATGTCTTCACGTTTTGTTGGTGTGGAAGTATGGAGAGTGGGGTAACAGCTCAGGTATTGCCTCGGCATCTGATCGTTGTTCAAAATTATGTAGTGTTGTCCTTGGATCTTTCCCTTAGGAGATTTATCACGGACCGTCGTCAATAGCCCTTTGCGTTGCTCTAGTACGACGTTGATTAAAAATTACCAAATTATTTACGAAACATAATCAAATAATTATTTACTCTCTTGATTGGTTATTATTTTTTCATCTGGTTGAGCAGTTTATTCCGATGACTAGATATTTACAAATAACAATTAAAACAGCCATATAAAATAATTGTCCGCTACCTTACCTTTTTTATGTACTGTACAGTTTGAATATCGACTTTTAAGAAGATCCGAAATGTTTCAGCCTTACAATATGCACTGCTATGACCTTTATTAACCTTGTCATATTTAGAGAAACATTCCACGAATACACTGTGTAAAGAATGTGTCAGACCACTTAAAATTTTAACAATTTTCAAAGATGAAAGGTTGTATAAATTACAATTTACGAAGTTAGTTAATTAAAATCAAATTTGTTGTAACACATCGACATCGGATATAAAAAATTGGTAAAATTAACAACGGTTTTAATAGATTAGATTGATCATACTTAGCATGACCATACCTATGAACGTTACTAGTGCGAGTGAAATAGAGAAAAAGGCTGATTTGAAATCTGTATTTTATTTTACAACTTCTCAACGGCACAAGAAAGATAATTATGGATTTTATTTATTTTCTTATTTATATAGAGGGTTCCACGAATTCTAAAATTGAAATTGGTACGTTAAGAAAACTTTTTAAGTCATCCATCCATGATATTTTGATCATTAGAATAACTTATGATAAAAATAAATCTAGGTAAGTTAACGACGCACTGGATCAACACAACAAGCTAATGGCGGCTGTTTGGAAACAATGCCGAAGGAAAATATCCAAGAAAAAAACCAAGGTCATAGCACGAGCCGGTACCCTACTCAAAAACTACTGGAAAGGGATCAAACGGGAATGCTATATTGGACAAAAATCATTATAATAGAAAAGACAAAAAGTGTTTTTACTCATAAAATAACGAATAATACGATCATAAGAGTATAACACGTGACAGCTGGAAAACATTCAACTCAAATTCATATGTACTATGATGCAATATGAAAATAAATTTCAAGAATACATCAAAAATATATAAGTGAAGTTATAAAATTTGTTTTTAAATGAATATTGGAAACGAATAATTTGTTTTCCAATGTAATACTTTTGCATTGATGAAAACAACAAGGCTGTAATTATTGACATGATTTAAGAAAATAATTTAAAGGTTGCTACAGTACACAAATGAATTATGACTCTGTCATGGGGTGGAGAGGAACTTCGTACACAGGAAAATGGTATCTGCAGGGTATGTTTAAATGCGTGATTTGAATTGTATGAACATATAATGCCATTTGGTGTTTTCTTAGATTAGGATAAGAAATGGACAAATCGAAATGATAATGTCTTTTCATGTATCTAATAGACTAAAACTTAGTTTAAAAAATAATCTATACCTACCGGAAAACCTGTAGAATGTTTCGAGCAGTAGAGTTTATGGAGAAAAAATAAATCATCATTAGCCAATAAACTTGTAGTTAGTACGAATGACTCGAAAAGTTAATTTAATTTATTATAGGAAATACGGGCAGTTTGAAGTTATACACAAAAATGAAGGAAGTAATACCTTTCTAATTTTCATTAAAACTTCTTTTTTGAGGAAGTGGTATTTCTTCTATCGAATGATTTATGTAAATTACTTTCAAATGGTGTTATAGTTCCCAATTGCATATCTCAAAGGTAGCATGTCCAACTGCATTGTATCTCCTACATTATACTACACAAAATTCAAAATAAAATTAGATTATTTAGTTTATTTCAAAATTTCTATCACTCTGGTATTTGCTTTCATTGAAATTTCTTAACGTAAATCACACATCGAATTAGGGCGCCCGAGTCCAGAATAAATTAAATATTAACGTCGTTATCAACACAAAAGGACTATCACTCAATGCAGAGATAAATAATTATTTTCCTTTCAAACTTAACATAAACTTTTTTATCGAATAAACAAAGATACGGGTGTCGACGTTACCAAGCACTTAATACATTGCCGAGAAAGTTTTTGAAGTATCAACGTTATTGGCCGCATTTGAGTTCCAATATACGCCACTTACGTTAACATATCTGCCATCCAATCTACGAAGGTAAAAAACGATGACTGGCAGGAGATGTCATTTATTTTTTCTTCACTGGCTGGAGTGTTTGGAACGTAACACGCAACAGTCTAAAACAGGATTTAATCTACCAATCATCTTGTTGGCTTATCCTCTCATGTCTATTGAAACTTAATTAAGTGGCTTTCAGAAAATTGGGTGACACCTATGGATGTTTTAGTATAGTTGACATTGGACATGCAATGGTTTGACACATAATATCATTGAGTTCAAGCGTGTATGAAATAGTACAGTCAACCTTCTTGATATAAATCCGGTTTTAGTCAAACCTATTACAGGAAACATTTAATCATGACACCATTCCTTTGATACTCATTCAATAGGTAGACCTCCATTATATTTGCAGTACTTAACAATTTTAACCTATCGGAAATGAACGATACAGTGAGGATATTTTGTTCCAGCTGCCTTTCCTATTTGAAATAAACTGACTAAAGGACCCAATCTACATTATTTGTCAAGTTAAACTAATTTGACCAAACATTGCGAAACTGAAATTTTCAATAACTTATTTTGACCCCACTAAATATACGCGTAATTATCTGGCTTAACACTTAATTATTATTTGCAACGATTCAATTCAAGATTTGTTCAAACTATTTTTTCCCCATAAGAGTGAAAGTGTAGTTTAGAACTTAATATATCCGACCCCTTAACCCTCCAAGTGTTTTTAGCGAGATATCTCGTCTATCAAGATCTGACTAATTTTGTAAACTACGAGATATAGTCATAAAGATATTGGCGATGTTTTTTTATGATGACAAGATGATATGGTTAGTTTTTTCGATTGAAGTGGTATCTCATCCATCGAGATCTGGGTTAGTTATACTGGTGATATGATATCTATGTTAGGTGACATGAAATATCTGTGATGATTAGGTCATTAGGTGACATGGAATAGCTCGTGATGATTAGGTCATTAGGTAACGTGAGATACCTCGTGATGAATAGGTTACTGGGTGACATGAGGTAACTAGTCAAGACAAACACCAGGAATGTTTATTTAGGTTTTGTATACCCATGTAGAAGAGTGAGTCGGTAATTTTTAGTAATGCACCTAAAACCGTATTTCAATTGAAATAACAATTCAAATTACTGTCGTTCTGTAATAATTTCCTCGTATTTATTTTCTAAAGCACTTATTCATTCCATACACAATCCATTTTGTGTCCTCAGGAAAACGGGTTTCGGCTAAGCACAGATCTTACATTTACCAAGTCACCCAGTTCTTGACTCTGAGTGAATAATCAACTTGTGTTTTCGTCAACAATTGTCCCTCGGATGCAGAAACACGTTAAGTATAGTTTAAAACGCTGTTTTACGACAGTTTAGCTTCTTGTGAGATCATTTTTTAACTCTTCAATGCTGTCGTCGACACTTCGTTGTTGCAAAATATTGTTCCTGTTCAATTTCTTCGTTGTTGTATAAAATTGTTCCTGTTCAATTCCTACGATACTGCGAATCAGTGCTCTTGATGTTAAAAATATTTGATGGATTTTGGCTCTTGATTCACCATTAGACTACAAAAGATGAGTCACTGAATGCGATGCTCATTTGGTGCAGATTTGACATTATTAATGTCATGACAGTGGGACTTGTCTAGGAGCTTCAAACCTGGACAGTATGGTAAGACAGCATTATTGCCGACAGAAGCACAATTAGAGATAGGTCATTTTTATTTACTGACTTACCGTCGGGTATATTTCTATTATGCTTCAAAAACGATGATCTGTAACGATTACAAATAAACCCTTTCGAAAACACGTGTTTGCACATTACTAGAATTAAAAATTAACTTTATTCATACCTGATAACTTTTATTTTTGCTTCAAGTGTTTAACATAAAACTATGAATTTAGTAGTAGTCTTATAAAACATCGTAATTACTTCATCTTCACCAACATAAATAACAAGTCTAGATGAACTACAAAAAAAAGTTTTGCGTATGAATTACAAGTCCTCTATAAAGGACAGAATGATGGGTAAGCAATATCTTAATACCTAGCCAATACCCTCTTAATACCTCTCTTACCTAGCCAATATCTTAATATTTTTAAAGTATTACATTCCATTTGAATTACTAGTATTTGCCAATAACGTAAATGTTCTACCATCTCTTTTGATTAACTCAAAACATAAACACAAAATTAGCACGTTGGAGTGAGGAATGTGTCTATCAACTCAAAAGTTTGGCACTCAACGACAACGTTGAAAGGGGATTTGCAGATAAATTAATAATTCGCCACAAGATGCATTGAAGGAATTTTTAAATAACTGTTTTTTAAACTGTTCTAAACTCAACATTCTAGTCCAACCTCAATACAGAATCTACATTCGTCATTAACTTCAGACAAGTCTACAGCTAGATTACGAAAAACATGTTTAACATATAAATGTTAATTTCTCTACAAAATGTAAGTACAATTAATAAAGATAATTACAAGGCCACAATAACTCGATGGTAGTCAACAACTTGTTTGCACTTTTATCTAAATTGTACGTCACTCAAACACACAAGCATACTTTGTATATTAGTTTAGAATTCTACTGGAAAGGAACTAGGGGAAATTTTTATTAACTTTCAAACTATATTAAACTTAGCACTAGTCTGTCCCAACAACAATAACGAATCTACATATAGCAATGCCAGAACATCTCTTTTAAAGAGAATACATTCTGTTTTCCCGCTGACCTTTTTTTCACTCTTTTTTTTTTTAACTCGGATTTTTTTTGCCCTCTTTTTTTGGCTTGTTCACTTTTTTGTTCTCTTTGTTCATCATTTCAGATTGCTTTAAAAATGTAGTATTTCACATTTAAAACTATACGCCAGAATGTATCCACATTACCTACTACATCGTTATGTAAACCACAGCCATTCAAATACTTAGTAGATCCAGTACATTGTACAAAAATAGTACGTCTTATTAAAACGCATCAACGTATAATAGGAAGTTCAACCTCCAGTGTATAGTGAGCTTAATGTTTAAACGTCTCATTATGAGATCAAATAGATAACCATAGTGAATTTAGATTCGTGTTAGAATAGTAAGAATAAGAAATATTGTTCTTATATTATATCAGAAAGAACAGCAAGACGGACGATTCGCAGCCTTTTTTAGTTTGGAAGGATATCACATTGCAAACCTAACCATCTTTTTAGGTAACATTGAATCGAAGTCAGTAACTCAACTCTGATTGCTGCACACAAACAAATATGAAAGATAAAATGTTTAATGTCTTTTAATTAGATATGTATCTACTATTATTTTGTTGTTACTAGAGGTCTCCGCCCCCTGCTCGCTTACTCTCGCCAACCCCCGGGATTGCTGTGCAATCCCATTTGGTTTGCTTCGCAAACCAACACTCCTTTCACAGATGCCATTTGGTTTGCTTCGCAAACCAACATTCCTTTCACAGAGTGAAACTATCTAAATAATTCGTATCATCCTGATTTTCTTTCACTTTCCGATACATGACGTCACAGGGGGGGGTTCTCCCCCTGCTCGCTTACGCTCGCCGACCCAGGGGATTGCAACCCCATCCCGTTTAGATTGCTTAGCAAACCAATACTTCTTTCGCAAGTGATTTCACTTTTTTTTGCTTTAACACTTAATGCACACTAAACTAATAGCCGCATCAGCAAAAAAATCTTCTGCATCTTATTCCCTGTAAACAGTGTTAATCTCCAAACTTTACGATCTGTACTTTGTACTTTGTCGGTAAACTGTCTGAGAACAGAGCGAAAAAAACGAGCCTCTTTCCTCGCCAAGTAAAAAGAAATCGTTTTTATGGCAATTGTTGCTACGATAAATTTGATATCTGGCAAACCCGATAGTCAAAAATGCAACCGACTACTGCTTGCGGAACCTGCTATGCGAACTGAAAAATACGAAATTTCTTCACTAACTTTTGATTGAATCGAATTTATTTATGAACCAATTTTAAAAATAATTATACCGTAAGAAAGAGTACATTCTGAGGTATACTGCGATATTTTTAAAATTAAAAACTAACAGTAATACGATATAGATATGACCGTTTTAGTTTTGTATCGGAAGTTACGATCTGAAAGTTCCGAAAATTGTATGACCAACCTTTAATTGCATCGATTTTATTTATTAACCAATTTGAAAAATAATTGTACCACAAAAAAGAGTGGAATGTAATGTATTCAGTGATGTTCTCAAATTTAAAAAATAATGGGTTTTGCTGTAAATATAAGGGTTTTAACAAAAAGTAGCTAAAATATCCAAGGATTCCGAATTTTGTCTGACCAAATTTTGATCGCATCCAATTTAATTATTAACCGATTTAAAAAATAATAGTACCGTAAGAAAGAGTACATTCTGAGGTATACTCGATATTTTAAAAATTAAAAACTAATAGTAATAGGATACAAATTTGGCAGTTTTAAAAAAAAGTAACAAAAATGTCCCGATTTTTCCAGAATTTCAAAATAATATTATCAAGAACCAAATTGAAATATTAAAAAAAAACTCGACGAGCTGCAAGAATGTACGTTGAGAGGTAGTCTTTAAAAAAAACTCATCGCTGAAGACTGAAAATTTCTATGTGTTTTGCTCACTTGCGGAAGAAATTTCGTTTTTTCAATTTTGACACTTAATAAACCCTAAACTAATAGCCGCATCGGAAAAATCTTAATAATCGTCCAGGGAATACGATGAAGAACAAACCATGTTAATTTCGTTTTTTTCTAATGAGTACTTTCTCGAGAAACCGTCTAAGAATCGAGCTAAACAACACAGTTTTCAATCCTGCGGCGGCGGTAACTTTTTTATATAGAGAGATATATTTGTTGTTTAAAAATTGGATTCTTATTTTTTGCCACGTTTTGAAAAGACTTAAATAAATGGTCAGTGTTTTCTTTATATCTCGCATTTACTAATTATTTTCAAAATACGTAAGTAATATGTTCAGTCGATTTGTTTTCAGCAAGTAGTTAATATACCAATATTTGTCAAAGATTATTCTTTTTATTAGATACCTAACAATTATACACTAATCATCGTCCTTTTCGTGTCCTCTTTTTTTTTAAAATCATTTTACCGAATGTTTTATTTTCTGATATTCATCTTCTGGCAACCCTATTTACACATCCTTGTCAAATTATAACAAGTGTATAGCTCAAATACAGAAACCTGCTTGGCGCATAACTCTGCTAAAGGAATAATTAATAGGAACTAAAGGGACTGTGTAACTTCGTACATGCCTCTAGAATAACGTATTTACACTTTAATCCGTATAGTTTAAGAAAAAACCAAAACACGGAACTTGTCTGAGTTAATTATATGGCTCGAACTCGCTAATTTGACACACAACCACAAAAACACCCTTCTTTTTTTTTTAATAATTTTACCGAATGTTCTATTTTCTGATATTCATCTGCTGGCAACCCTATTTACACATCTTTATCAAATTATAACAAGTCTATAGCTCAAATACAGAAACCTGCTTGGCGCATAACTCTGCTAAAGAAATAATTAATAGGAATTAAAGGGACTGTGTAACTTCGTACATGCCTCTAGAATAACGTATTTACACTTTCATCCATATAGTTTAAGAAAAAACCAAAACACGGAACTTGTCTAAGTTAATTATATGGCTCGAACTCGCTAGTTTGACACATAACCACAAAAACACCCCGAATTTGCAGGTCAATTCAAAGTCTACCCCAGAAGGGATCGAGCAGAACTTTTAATCGGGTAACTGGGACATGGTCTCTTGGGTAACGAACACTTAACTCTTTGACGAGAAAGCTTATGAAGTTCCAAAGGAAATCAACCAATCATCTCAGCGGCTCATCGCCTCTCGTCTGCTGAAAATTTAATTAAGAGGCTTATCAGAAAAATCGGATGAAACCGACATTCAGCTTTTCCCCTGTATTGAATAATGGATCCTGTCTTGAAAAGAACCCTATCGTCTTTGTAGAGAGGATGTCCTCTTATCCCGAGCTATTATTTTGGGTCAACATCCTCGTCATTGTGGGGATGTACACTTACTCAAATGGATTTGTGCCAAGTTTTGCGTTTGTCAATAGTGAATTGGGCATTTGGAGATGGCGAAGTAGCGTTTCATTTCATCGTAAGCAATTTAGTAAATTGCCCGTTTCGTTGTAAGAAAATAAGACGCCACATCTGTTGCCGACTTATTTTCATAAAATATAATCCATTTTAGTTCAAATTAAATAAGAGTTTAGAGTTAGTGTATTGAGAATGGCGACGTTTTTGTAGTAATTTGATAAACTATCCACTAGGGCCATTTTATAAATTACGACGAAAAGGCATTTCCCTAAATGATTCCGAAGTTCTGGAAACAAACTTTTTAAGTAGAATGAGAGCTTTCGGTTATTATGACTATGGTAAAGAGGTATTAAGGTATTCTACATCGTTTTCAGAGAAAAATTTTGTTTACAATTTTTAATTAAGGAAAACTGATACTACAGAAATTTTATCACAACAGACAAAATTTGTAAATCTTTTGAACAACGAATGATAAATAAAATATACTTCTGACAGTTAAGTTCAGCTAATTTAGGTGATATATCTAATCTGAGAAGGCAACTATATCTTCTATGTGTGTTGTGTTTTTGTGAATTGAAAACTCAGTCGAAACAAGAAAATAACTATATTTATTGATGAGAGATGCAGATCACACGAATATTCGTAGGTAGGCAGGTATTGTGATTAAAGTCGTACTGGAGCAACATAACAGGCTATTGACGACGGTTATGGATCAATCCCTCTAGGAAAAGATGCGAAGACAATACTACGTAATTCAGGTCTCGAAATATATTTTTTAATACAGGTGCACCTAAGTTTTTAAATTAGGTGCACAGGTGCGCCTAGCGGGAAAAAATTAAGTGCACAATTTTATTTTCACGTGCACAGTGCACCTGTGCATCCGGGTATTTCGAACCCTGACGTAATTTTTAACCACGTTCCATAACATCTCAAAATGAATCTGAGGTTCTTTTCTCATTACCATGAATCAGTCATTTTTTATATCCTGTTAACCCACATTCTCTTTCATGATACAGATCGTGGGTCACCTTAAAATTTAATTTATTACCATTTCGTTGATGTTTGAAGTTCATTCTAACTGATATTGACCAATCAACTTGGAATACACCAATTCGTAATTCACTATTTGGAATTTTTATTAAAGGCGATCTGAAGTCGTAGCTTTACACAAAATGCTTCTCCTTGGAAAAAGTGTTCTCTAAAGCTAAATATACAAGTCAATAGTGTTTTCAAAACATTATTAGAAATACTTTTTATATATTGATAAATCACTCGAATGCACTATGGTATATATATATATATATATATATATATATATATATATATATATATATATATATATATATATATATATATATATATATATATATATATATCAATTATATTACAAATTAACGACAAGAATCGTTGAACTAGAGAAAAATATGACTAATTCTCAACAGAAAGTATTTTTTCAATCCGATAGTTTTCGTATGTTCATTCTGAAAACTCCATTTATAAGAATTCAGAATATGCAAGAATAATTCAGATTATGCAAGCAACATTAAATAGGAGAAGAGTAATTTAAGAAAATAGATGGCAATTTGCATTCACTTCTGCATTCAATGTTCTTCAACACAATCAGCCAGTTGTCTGCTCGAAAATCCATTGGTTTATTCGTGGTGCCCTCACAAAAAGAATTCTCATTTTCAATTTCGGATTCAGTTGAAAAACTCTGAATTCAAACTGGATATCTCCAAAGCTCCGTTTCAACCTTAAAATAATTTAAAAAAATTGAAATATGAGAAATGGAAGTTGAAATCCATTTATTTTTATGGAGGTTTTGTGAGCATGGTGGCCGAGCCTTTAGAAAGTTTTTCTGTAAAACAAAAATAGAAAGTTCTAGTGGGTTTCGGTAGTACACGTATTTTGTGTTTCGTTCTGGAATTGACGTAACTCGTCAACCCCTTTGAGTGCAGTGTATTTTGAATATCAATACCATTTTCATAGTAGTTCACTTAAGGTATGTGAACATGTTCAAGACCTTTTTTTTTTAATTTGGTATAGAAACATTTTAATGATATTTTTAGTTGTATTGTTATTAAACAATAGCATTGGGCTATAAATATATTAAATATATATTCCCCCCCATAAGTTTGTAAAAATAATAATTACAACTTAAATGAAATTTGTTAAAAATTTCAAATGTGCTACATGAAAATCTATTCAGTAAAAATGATGCTACCAAATTAAACTACGTGCATTTTTTTAGGGAATGAACTAGAATCAAAAGGCTATTTAAATTTTTAAACAATTACAAGTGATCGAAAAATGAATATACGATTTTTGAGTTTTACAGTCCTATTTCTTAAATAAATGGCCATAATTTTAAAACTTTTCAACTCACCATATATATATTTTTGTAGCTTATTCCCTAGACAACTTTATAAACAACAAGTCAACGTTTTAGGAGAATCCATCAATAATTTTTTGTGTTATAATAGTTGAAGTGAGAAAATAATGCATAAATGTTAATTTAGAGTGAAAACTAGTTTTAAGCGTATCGTTTGCCCTCTCTTGCTTTAACTGTTTGTGTAAACAAATTTGTTCTTCACTTCTCTTTAAAAATGTTCACAATATTTCCAAGAGGGAAACAATTTAACCACTTAGGAAAACTTCTTTAAATTATATTTGCAAAAAAAAAATGTAAGTTTTAAATTTACATTTTGACATAAAAAATTTTTTTTGTCTTTTAAAGGTCATTTCCGGTGTTTTCCATACCTAATTCCGGTTTACCCGCCTTGATTTAAATATTAATATATCTGCAACTAATTAACTTAGAGTAAAAATCATATATTTTGGAAAGCCAAATAAATACTATATCAAATAATATCAAAAACATTTTTGGAATTTTTGGGCAAAAATGACGTTTTTAATGTGGGTGAATACCTTAAAATTTCTAACGAAATATTTAACAAAGAGTTATGAAACATATAAAACATTTTTATTTTATATATTACATTTATAATGTAATTTTTAAAACTTATTTATAGACATTTTCATTCATCCAGTTATTTTCATCATGAAACTGACAGGTAGGTTGTTGAATTAGCATTGCACTTGAGCAACAAAACAGGATTTTGGTGAAGGTCCAGGATCAAATCCAAAGCGAATGATCCGGGAATGACACATCGTAGTATTTAACCACAGTCAGATGACGATATTAGCACTTGAGCTGGCACACCCCTCTTCAAAACTACCACACCATCTACTTAATCTACTTGAACGAGACCCTACGTGCACGACGGTCTTTGGTAGGATCGAGTTTCGTACTAACAACCTTCCACAACTTTTCCAACATGGCTACCAATGCCCCATAAAACTGACACAGTTTAAACTAACAATTACACAATATGCAGTCGCGAGAAAAAACGAACCAAACCTCCTTTACTTCGAGCACTATACATACTAGAGAAAATTCAAAGTTGTCATTCAATAGAGAATAACTTCCTCTACAAATTCAAATAAAAAAATGTGCATAAGGGAACGTCTTCATATCAAATTTTGCACAAACATCTAAAGTTTCATACAAACACCGCGAATTGATGCCATAATCAGTTTCTACATAGTTAAATCACCTTCAATATAAAATTGCATGACTTTACTATCAATATATTAAATGTACAAGTTAGTTTAAATTTCAGGGATCCTCCCCTCAAAGAAAGACGCTATTCGTAGATCGAGATTAATTGATTATCGCTACCCGATCTTCAAAATTGAACACTATTTCAATATTATCTTTCAGCAATTCGAGAATTATTATATTTATGATGCCAGTGGAAACGATTTGAGAATTACACTATTGTATTTACTATGCAAGTGCAAATGATCTGATAACTTTTATCCGATGTTTGTCAAACGTTTTATAAACTTTTGGTTTCTCCCTAAAAGTGCAATAACTAGGAAAATTTAATGTACATCAAAACCTAATTATTGTAAGGAGCTGAAATTTTGCATGATCATACCTAGTAGTCCTTCTGAATCGATTCGTTTGATTTACCCCTAAAATCGCAATAACTGAGAAAATGTAATGTAGCTCAAAACCAAATTATCGGAATGAGATGATATTTTACATTAACATACCTAGAAGTCCTTCTGATTCGATTCCCATTAAAATATAATACGTTTACAATTCATTATTTTTTCAAACGTTAATTTAATAATTATTATTGCATACTAAAAACTATATTTAAAATACAATACTAGGTGGATTGTGTTTGGGTTGTTCAACAGTAACATGGTGCAAAATATCAACGCTATAGAAGTATTATATAGGAAGATATCCATAACAGTCTATGAACTGATTTAACATTAGGAGCTCCAATCGCTCTGCTCACATAACTTAAGGTAAGACCCAATGACATGAAATTTGGTACCTGAAGTAAATGTTTGTTATAGATTTGAAATTTTGTGTCGAAACAGGGGGTTATAATTGAAAATTATGAAGTTGGTGCTCAATTCAATATGAAGACGGTCCCTTAAGCAAATATCTCGAAATTGAATTTATAGAAGACGTTGGTTACTGTCGACTGCCATCTTTGAATTTACTCTACGGTTAAAATTGCTCGAATCAGAGAGGTGGTTCGTTTTTTTATTTTCCCGTGACTGCACATAGCGTCATTTTTTTCAGTCAATATCAACTCACAACTTCTTGCACAATTGTTCTAAACAGCACTTAAGTCGTTGTTCCATCAAAGAGCTAACCTCAAAATATGACTCAACAACACTTTTTCTTCTAAAAGATGACGCGAAACAGTCGAAATTAAAAATATTGAGGCAATGATCTCTAGCGGAGCTGAGTGTTATTACAGTTCTGTCCTTGTCCCATTGGAAGGATGAATCGCGTCAAACGCATTTTTCTCAAAGAGTCCATATTTTACCCTTGCGGAAATGTGACATATCCATATGTTTTTTTGAATCCTAAGAATTCCAATGCTCGTATTGGCACTGAGAGACCAAAATATACTCAAAAGTTGGGCTGAGTCATGTTCTATGTAACATATTTCTCTTGTATCGGCAATAAAAGTGCAAGGAAATACTTATTTTAGATATAATGTGCTTCATTGATAAAAATTTTATTGTTCCACAAACATTAAATACACAATATTAGATAATTCTATTTTTCAATCAATTTATGCAAAACTAGGCTGACAGGAAATTTATAACTTATCCCCCGCCAACAGATGAAATAAGGTTGTTCAAATTCTTTTAATTGCTACGTAAAAATAAGATTCCAGCTGGGAAATAGCATAAGTCATTAACAGCCGCAGAAAAGAAAAACATTAGGTTCCATTTATCATGCTTAGACACTTCAGTCTATCCGTAAATGTGTTTGGAACAATGTTTATTCAGTTTATTTCCTGCTTACGTTCTAAAAATGCAACGTTGTCAAATTATGTGTACCATGCAAAACATAATACAACTCCGACCTTTTATTCAGCTTAAATTAATTAGTATTTGCTTATTAAGCCTTTCATTTCCTGTTTCAATCATCTTATTTTAATATTACTATCACAACAAAAACTTTCATTGGTGAATAAGACCCAATAATCGCGGTATTAAATCTATACCACAAATGCTTTCCCAGTATAACTTCGGTTAAATGGGCTGTGGTATCATGTTTGAAAAGCAACGGACTAGAAACCTGAGGATTGTTAGTTTGAATTCAACAAAGAGGAAAGGTGCATGTTAAATTCGCCGTGGTCTCAAATGTCCTCACGTTGACGTGATGTGGTAGTTTGGTGTGCGAATTGTCAGTTCAAATGTAACCTCGTCAACTGATCGTGATTCAAAATTACGCGTGGTTGTCCAGGGATCTTTCCTTTCTATTTTGATCCCGGACCGTCACCAATAGCCCGCTGTGCAGCTTCATTCGAAACGCTTTTTATTTTTATTTTCGACCTAATAACTAATAGTTTGTAACCAGAATAAAATTATTTTGTCAGTTATTGAGTTTCTTCTCTAAGCTGACGACATATTGTGTAGAGATGTGCTTTCTTGTCATGACACCTATCATGCGACGATTTCAAAAACCAGCTGATTGTTGAAACATTGAGTGAATCCATCATTCCAATTGTTGAACCTTCGAATGCAGAAAGCTGATTTCTGAAATAAACTTATTTAGTTCTTGTCTATAAGTATTATATTTAGAAAGGTCATCCAGAAAGTAAGTTTTCCACGACCCGTAAAAAGAA
This sequence comes from Metellina segmentata, assembly GCA_947359465.1. NCBI lineage: Eukaryota > Metazoa > Arthropoda > Arachnida > Araneae > Tetragnathidae > Metellina > Metellina segmentata. Next base: position 12,044,559 of record OX375875.1, read on the forward strand.
TCAAAACATAATTACCGAGAAAGATTTTTTGTTACAGCAATATTTTACATACTTCTCAACATAATAACCACCGCAATTGTGACACTTGTCATACCGTTGAATAAGTTTTTGTAGTCCAGTGTCATAGAAGTCTGCCGTCTGCTGGAATGGAGCCAGCGTGTCACAGTTGTCTGCAGGTGTTCGTCTGTGGGAAAGTGATGACCATACAAAAATTTCTTCAGATGGAAGAACAGGTGGAAGTCGCTGTGAGCAAGATCAGGACTATGGGATGGTCAAACAGCTCACGGAGAAACTTATGCAGAAGATTTCTTGTGGTTCCATTCCCCGGCGGCAGACTACTACGACACTGGAGGACTACAAAAACTTATCCCACGTTATGACAAGTGTTAGAATTCCGGTGGTTTTTATGTTGAGAATTAGTTGAAATATTGCAACTGTATCTTTACCAATAAATATTTCCAGGTTTCTTCTTCTTATCTTATATTTCAGCTGTATCTTTTCTAATAAATTTTTCTAGGTAACTATGCTTTGTTCCTTTTTAAGGGCCGTTAGTAACTTACTTTCGGGATGATCCTCGTATATGAAACGGAATGCACGAAATTGGCCCTAGAATGTTGGTAAAAATACAAGCATACATAATAGTTACAATGTATCAACAATTTAAACCTCCAAATGGTTTCTTCGATATATCTAGTCCATAAAATACGACCATTTTTCCCCATGACGAGATATCTCGACATCAAGATATTTCAGATTTGTTTATAATAATAAGATCGAAATCTGGTCAGTTTTGATGTTAACACTTTACCTTTGATGTTGACACTTTACCTTTAATTTCCTTTAAATGTGTTGTTACCCTTATTACTTATAAGACCTAGCTTAAAAAGCTACATCACGTCCATGAGTGAAAACGCCTAAAATGGTTCAAAATTATATTTTAATATCCATACAGATTCTATTTTATCAGGCTAACACAGGCCAAAAGATGGTTGGGGGAGGTATGTACAGCATTACATTATAAGAAACTTGGAAATGTCTTGTTGCCCTAAACGCAGCATAGATATCGTATGTATATATCGCTCACAAGGTCTAAGAAAGTTACATTGACATTTTCTAGCACTTTAAGGAAAATAATTTGCGATGAAAGTAAGCAAATCAGACGGATCGAAGGTAGTTCATATCCCCTGCCCTAATGCTAAATATCGGAGAAAGGGTAAAATGTAGTTTATCGCCGTTTTGCTGACTTTTCACTTGAAAAATCAACGGTATAGACCAATTAATTATCTTACACCAATTCGAAGTTCTCTCTTTAGAGTTTTATTTGCAAGATGCTGAAATTATGTTCCAAAACCAAACCTAGTGACGTCACAATCAGAATATGCTCAGGAACCACTACCCCCACCTACATCACAGAAGCTTCACAGAAATTACCCTTCGTATTTGAGTCATTTTTTAATAAATCTTCTCACAAAATATTTAAATTTCTTTGAAACGATTTGTGAGTTTTTAACTCTCATGGGGGGTTGTATCGACGAAATATATTGTCATTACCAAAACTGACCAGACATTGTTGGACGAGTTACCTCCTCAATAGGAGACACGATCATAATCATTAGAAGAAAACAGACCAGATCTCGTCTTCATAAAAATCGGCACCACCTTGATAACTTGATATGTCCCCATTAGCAAAATCGACCAGGTCTTGATAGATGAGTTATCTCGTCTAAACCACTTACAAAGTTAAATGGACATTGAACGTTTGCTGGTATAATTCCTTCACTAATACAAATTTACTAACATATATGTATACAATTTGCTCATAAGAGAGCATTTGAGTATACTTGTTTGTTTGTATTGTAAGTACCTCTAATACACAAATTTATTTAATCATTAACCCTGCTGGCAGTCGTCTTGACGAGGAATCATGTCATTAACAAAGATTACAAGATTTTGATGGACGAGATATCTCGTCATCAGGACAAAATTGATCCTTGATGTTGTCATCATCAGAAACTGAAGCGAATTCTTCATCATAAAAAAATCGGCAATATATTGATGACAAAACGCTTCGTGATTGATAAAATTTATCAGATCTTTATGAACGAGATATCTCGTAGAAAACGAATTGGAAGGAAAGATAAAACTTTGATCAACGTAAATAACGGAGAAAACAATCGCATTGGAATTCGTAAAACTTTCCAACAATCGACCTCGATAACACATCTCTCCTAGACAAGAAATCCCATGCATTCTCCCCCATTAAAAGACCAGACGCGCTGTCAAGGTCATTCGTAATCTTTCTATTTGACCTTCAAACTTGGATTTCGGCCACGACTCTTAGGATGAATCGAAATTATTCTTAATGACACAAGTTGGAAAGGAAGCGCCGCTTCAGGGTACCATGTCCCTTAATGTTCTTTACCCGCAGAACTTCGTTGGTATCCTTTTATCGGGGTTCTACTGAATATTCACAATCTTCGTGAAGCTCCAATGTTATTCATGTTTACTGAGTTCTTCGTTCTTCGATAGGTAGAAGAAATGTGGGTATCAGGTTGGGATGAATTTTGGAAGTTTCTGAGATCAGCAGGAGCGAACAGAAACGTTTTGAGAAATGCATAATTGAGCAGTATTTATATCTTACTTGTAGCTAAATAACCCGGCGTTGCCCCTACACATATTTACAGTCCTTATTTAAAATAATTTACTACAGAAAACACTGACATAACAAAATATTCATGGTGATTAAAAATGAGATACACCATGCGTTTGTAGATGGATAATTCTTAATCCTTATTGCTCAGTAAGGAAATTAAAAAACGGGACTTCAGATAATTTATGATACATTTTCAACCATATGACTGAAAACCATATAGTACATCGAGTATTGCAATTCATATTTCAAACAATCAAACCGCAGAAGAGCTAAAATTGATAACAAGAAGGTACAACTAATATTGATGTACTCAATATATTCAGTTGTTGGGAGAAATGCTCTCACTCATGTCTAATAGTAAAGGATGAAAGTAGTTTCCATACATTTATTTTATGACTACATACTGTAACAAGTTCTTCAGTCTCTATTTCAAACACTCAAACTGCAAATAGCACTAACATTTATATAACACAATCAGGTACGACTAATAATAATGAGGTACCCCATGCATTCCGAAGTGATTGGGAGATATCATAAGGGACATGTAATAATTGGTGAAAATAGTTTCCAACCGCTTGGTTTATAACAGCATACCGCATCAAATATTGCAGTCTATACTCTTTCGAACAATCAAACTGTAGTAATCACTCATGAGGTACCCTTTGCATTCGGTTCGAAGGGAACTCGTAACAGTGCATACTGAGCCAGCGAAACCACAGTATAATGTACCTATCTTTTTAATAATAAAGTTATGAACTGCCCGAACACGATGAAGCAATAATTATTCCCAAAGGATCGATACCAAACGCTACTTTCCGAGTGGTCTCATCTGCTCTATCCCCATTGTTAGTGTACTTTACCACAGCGCATACCACAGATGCCGGAACTGGAAATAGCTTCCGTAGAGCGGAAATCAATCAGTGGACGCATGTATTGTGTCCTTTTGATCAAAAGCATTTTCTAGACCTTCCCATCTTGGTCAGAATAAATATTCGGTGACATACCATACATCACTTCGATGTATCATCGGTGGGAGATACCCTAGCCGGTACAGGTCAATAATAAATCATTTTGGGAGAAACTAATATAAAGAGGAATTATAATCAGTGATTAATATTTTGCCATAAATATCTTTATATTTTGCTCTGAGAAGATATAGATGCGTTGCACTAAATCAGTTGTCTTATCTAAAGTGGCATTAATTGTTTCATACAGCCTACATAAAATTACATGATGGGCCTAATTTAGAGGCTGTTATTACAGCAAATAATGTATCCTTAAATCAATTATTATTGTAGATTTATGGGAAAACACTTTTGCATCTTATAATTCGGTATTTATTTTATATTTATAAATTAGCAAAATTACCATTGGTCTCTCGAGTTGAATGAATCAAATTTTGATTGAAAAGAGTGATCACACTAATCACTTCTCTTTCATAAAAGAATGCATGCATTATTTAAGTGAACATACAATGATTTTTTTAACATTGTTTTAACTTTTTCATAATTTTAACAATGTACTTCGGAAGCAAATATTGTACACATGATACATACATACATTTAATTCATTTCATATTCAACGTACTTGTGATGTAACACAAACTACAAAAAGACGAAGTCGACTCCAGAAGAATCTACAGACGTTGCATTTCTAATCCAAATTCCAATAAACGTAGCAAATGACATCTGTTAAATAAGGACAGAAATTATTGCATAATTTAGTACTGTGAAGAAGTTTTTCTTTTTCGTTTCGAAAACATGTTGAAACATACAATAAAATAATACAAAAAGCGTCTTGCACTGATTCATTTCTCGGTAGTAAATTTTCAATTATAGATTCATAACATATCTTTCCATTTTGATGACAATAAAGGACGAATTTTTTAAAGCATACAAAGTGCTATTGTTATACTACAGATAACTTAATGAAATATTGTCAATATTCTCAGAAAACCGTTACATTTGATAATGGTGAAGAAAAGGGGACTGACGCACAACTAGGGAAAATTGTTATATTAAAACTGTCGACGCAAAATGTTTCAAGTTGATATAAATTAATCTTGAAAATATAATCTTTTCCTCTAAAATGTCAAAAGTAATAGACTTTAAATACAAGAATTGATGTATAGAAAAGAATCAAATCATAACTTTGTGGGCATTACAGAACCTTAAGTAGTAATTGCATGCCACGCCAATAAGAATAGCTTTAAAATGTTCTTAACACTGCATGTATCCAACATGTATATGTTGGAGGTATAGCGTGATGTTCACATTCCTAATATACAATATTCTTTATATCTTGTGGCTAACCACTCGATAAACAGAATCACGTGTACCCTAACAAATTGTGCCCCTTCACAGGCAAAAACAGAAATTATGCTTATGTACAGATTCAATAGCACTTTAATTTGGTAGATAGCCAACATTGAATGCAGCAAAACAACGGGCTATTGAAGACAGTTCCGGATCATGCCAGAAGAGAAATATCCGAGGACGGCTTGTAATTTTTAAACACGGTCAAATGACTAGGTCAACAACTTATCTAAAATCCCCCCTCTACAAAGTTTCACAAAACACCGTGAGGACATTCAATGATACGACATATTTAGTTTTCACCAGCTCCCACGAATACGACGGCTCTCCATTGCTTTTCTAAAGAGTTTCCAATAACACTATAAAGCTACATTGCACACTGTTATTCCTATATAATATCAATGGGGATAAACGCGAACTTTTAGGAACCCCTTTTTAATCTATCCACAGTACGATTTGTGTTCCTAAATATTTGCTGCAATTAATAAAATTTTCTGGTAATAAAACAGGGGATTACATTTCTGATATCAGTATAGGAAGTTACGCCTCGCTATGTATCACACTTTTATAATTGAAATTCACCATAGAATCGAACGTAATGAAATTTTTAATGTACAGATGATTACCAACTTTAAAGATTTATAAAAATTCAGTTTTACAGAAAAATTGATGCATGAAAGTTAAAAGCATAGTGTACTATGATCTTTTATTGTGCTTATTCCTCTAAAATCAGCTCTAGCCACTGCGCCTCAACATTTGGTTGTAAGGAATGAGATGCATGTCATTAACTATAGTGTGTTCAGTTTCCTAACTCTCTTTAATTCCCCAAACTTCGCAAGCATCAGAACTTTATCCAAGGTAAGTTCGAAAGTCCCGGATATTGTTAGTTTATGTGTAGGGCAAGAGATATGGGCTCATATATGTTAAATATGTGGAATTTAGATTAAAATATGCAGCATCTGATATCTTTACTCGTAGCTCAGTGTATGTCACGGTCGGTTTGTGGTATAATCTCTGATTTATCGCCCATAAAACCAGAATGTATGTAGTACTTTCGCTTACACCATTGCTTCAACTGGAGTAAAGCACTCTGGAATGCTCCAGCATAGAATGCTCAATGGTTATGATTTCTAGTCTTCATGAATCTACGCAGAAAATGTAAGGATCTCTGAACCGAAAACAACCTTATATACCCATTATTTCAAACAATTTAGCCTGTATAAACACATAAACCCACTTGATGTTTGTTTCAATGAGGTATATTGTCATAAGCAAATGTGATCAGATCTTTATAGACGTGTCAATTATACATTGGAAGAAAAAAACCTGACCATATCTTGGTCTCATCATCAAAATATTGACATTGCATATATTGGTGACTGAGTTCCTATCATCTTCTATTATTCTAAGCCGACCAACCGGTATGATGGTTAACGTGTAAGCCTCTAGATCGGAAGGTTCCTGGTTGGAATCCGGGTCAGTGCGTGGGTGTTTGTAAGCGTATGGTGTAGAGACAGCTGGTGCACCTTAAATCTGTCGAGGCCGAAAGTCCTCATGTTCAGTTGGTGTGGAAGTTTGGAAAGTGGTGTGACAGCTCAGGTGTTGTCACGTCATCTGACCGTGGTTCAAAATGACGTTTTGTTGTCCTCGGCTCTTTCTCTTAGGGAAATGATGCCGGATCGGCGTCAATAGTCCGTTGTGTTGCTCTATTACGACGTTAATAAAATTTACCAACTACGAATCTATTCGTCTAAACATATTTTCAACAGTAAAACGTCTTTATAATAATGATGCATGGACTTTACCCTTGCCGTGCGTGCATCTGGTCTAGATCATAATCCTTTTAGACAACAGTTTCTCATGTAGATTTGAATGAACATTTTAACTTAGCTCAAAATATTTGTAACTAGGGCAAACTAATTCAACCACCTCTATGTTAATGCTCAATGTTAAATCTCTGTTAATGCGTAAACGCTATGGAACTTATGGAAGCTAACACCTGCAATCGAGAGTGTCGCGAACGTTTGACTGCTCTCTCTAGGGATGCGACATCGACAGCAAAACTACGATGTTCAAAATTAAAACGTCAATGCTTATAATACATCTCCCAAAAAAACATCGATGTTTTTAAACATCAGTGTATTTAAAATCCCCACCCCCATTTCTTAAAACTGTTTTAGCAATTTCAAACATTTATGTTCCCCCGGGGGGGGGGGAATTTAATTTGTCATTTACCGTGTTTATTAATTAATAAGTTAGACTTTTTTTAACTGTCAAAACAAACTAGAAAAAAATAATAAGAATAACTAACAAATCTTTTATTTTGAAATTCAATAGTATAAAAGAAAATAACATTTACAACAATTTGACATAGTTACTACCGACTACAAGTATAATTAGGTATGTACATAACAATAATTATTGTTAGTTATTATAAATTACTTATCAACTTAAAGGGGGGAGGGGGTACACAACAAACTTATTTTTATTTAATGTAAATAAAAAATAACGGAGACTATAATTATTAAAGACCCAATATTTGTTACAAACTGTGCATTTTTGTAAACTACAGTTTGTAAAAAAAAAGAAGTTTGTTAACTTTCAATACCTTAAGCGGCCTTTTTTTTCTCTAACCATCCCAACAGTTAGGGGAAAAATTCTTTCTGATGGTACAGATGTCGCCATCACTGACAAATACTTAATTGCAAGGTTATTTTTCTTAATTTCTACTATGATACTTTTTTCATTCAAAAATAAAACATCGACAGCGTTAAAACGTCGACAGTGTCAAAAATCGTTGTTAATCAAACATTGGTTCCAATAAAACGATGGTAAATACAACAATGTTTTTATAAAATATCGATGTTTTGAAAATATCGACATCCCTACTTTTCAGACCCTTTACCCTTGGCCACTTTGGTCTAAAAGTATGTTGAATTTAATGATTACAAAAATTATGCTCCCTGGTTATTTTTTTTTTTTAATTTTTATAATGGTACTTTTTTCAGTTAAAAATAAAAGATCGACAAGTACAAACATCGATGTTTAAAAAATATCGGCTCCAATACATCGATGTTTTTTTTATAAAACATCGATGTTTTAAAAACATCGACATCGATGTCCCATACCTAGCTCTCTCACCGATAACATCTGTGTTCCGCAGGCTGATATTATCTTTTCAGGAATCAAACAACCAAGTTCCAGTTAAAGTTCGTGGAAAAGAATAATGATTGGTTGCAACTGCTCCTAGATTTTTTTTTACTACTCCTTTTGTTTTATTTAATATTGTTTGCATATAGTATAACTATTCCCAACTATTCTTCTCACAAAAACTTCGATAGTGAGCGTTACATTTAAAATTGTTTTCATGCTTTAAATATATGTCCAGATTATTGCCCATTATTATATTAACATTCATCGAAAATATTTAAAACAATTTTTTATTAAATATCCGAATGTATTTAATTATGAAATGCATTTATGTTTCACATATATCTAATATGTATAAAATGCATGAATTATCCGGTACTGGAAGGAATATAATGAAATAAAAAACAAAGAAAAATAACTAAAAATGTATTTATAGTTTTATATAGTATAGTCATTTGACTTTCAAGTATTATATTGTATTATTAGATTTGTAAGTGCAATTCAAGCTGAATAAAATGTCATTCTCTCTTCCCGACTATTAAATACATTATATCGAGAAAATTAAAAAAAACTAGCTTGATAAAATTTATTAAAATAAGAAATACTCATTCTTGAAAAAAACTGAAAATAAGTTCTTCCGCGAAATTCACTTTCCTCGATTTCCATATTTATTTTCCATCTTCTGTATGCGAAGCATCCAAGGAAAAAATATGAGATTTCGATTTCCATTTAATTAACTCAATATCAACATTTTTCTGTTTTCTATATTTGTCTTTCATTTTCTATCTTCTAAGAACTATGTAACTCGTAATTCAGAGTGATAGAAATTTCATTTGTAAAGTGATGTAGAAATATATAAATATATACATTCTTACATGATTGATATTTTTAACATGACTATGGGGCGCATTTATATTTCTTAATTGTTATCAGAATTTATTTTTTCACTCACTCTTTGCCAATTTAATAAGCGTTTCCTCTGAACTTTAGTTTCGGTTTATACAGGCATTTAATCTAGTTTTATAAAAAAAATAAACTTCCATTTTAGTTAAGTATTTAAGTAGTAATATTCAAAAGGGTGGGATGGAGAACGTCTTAATAAAAAAATACTATAAATAAAAGACTAAATACTTTTATTTAACGCTAAAAAAGTATTTTTATTGTTGTCATCATGCAATCACACCCACTTCAAAAATTTTGTCATTTGAAGTGGCTAAATACTGTGAGTAGCTCACGCATGATGTAATTAGTATACGTATCAATATCATTGGGCTTATAATGAAATAGGCCTACCATGCGTGAGTTTCCTCATGTTGTTTTCTCAATTACTCGATCTGAAGATATTTCGCTTGTTGGTTGCACGGTACTATAAGAGAACGCGAATCGTTTTGTACGACTAATTATTGACCGAAGTCGATGCCTAAGCCCACATGACTAACATGTATTTTCCTTAAGGGCATTAAAGAAAGGCCTCATTAGTATTTTTTTAATCAAATCTATCGTCGGAAAAAAGACATGTTCAAATGAAACCAATCCAAATTAGAGGGAGTGTCAAATTCTTATTTCAAAAACGCATTAACGTTTCAAAAAAGTATTAGGTCATTATGAAACGACGGCATAATAAACTACACGATCTACCAACAAATAATTGGACACCCTGTAATCGACGATGTTTCTACTGGCATGGCCCGGGACCCTTGGTCGCATTTCCAGGTAGACTCAATTCCGATACCGACTGCACCAGTTTGGCTGACCAATCGCTTCCTACGTTTTGGTATTTTTACGGGGTGGACCCATGTTACTTGGTTTGACCGACCCAGGTTACTTGATTCTGACCACGATCACAATGCTACCTGCCATGTTGCGATGTCCATCATTGCTTGGTTTGATGACAATGGGGTCCATCGAATGGACTAGCCTGCGCAGGGCCCGGAACTTAACCCGATCGAGCAACTCTGAAACGAGTTAATGCGTCGCCTGAAGGGGTGCCCCCACCGCCCGACATTGGTGACGGAACTGACCTGTCTTCTCCAAGCCGATTGGCGGAGTATACCGCGAGCCCTCGTACAACGACTGGTTGAGAGTACGCCAAAAAATAGCCGCTCGTGGTGGCTTCACCAACTGTTGAAGGTAAATAAACTTCGCTTTCCTTTGCTATCACGGGTGTTCAATTATTTGTTGGTAGATAGTGTAGATCGATTAGTCGTAACTCTATTCCGCTCACGAATCGAATCAGCCAAATGTAAATATTTTCAAATAAAAGCAACGGGGTTATTTGTTTTCCAATTCTTATTTCAAAATGTGATGCCTTTTATTTGAGAGCAAGTGGAAGGAATTCAAAATGGCGGTCGATACTAAAAGCTACTTGGTAAAAAAAATTAGCCGTCTATTTTGGCGATGGGCTGGGACCGTGTTTTCGAGTTTTACCTTTTTAACTAACTTGGACGTCATAAACTGATTAGAGTATTAGACACCGCAGGGCATGGGACAGGTAAAAGTGTGCTTTTTGCGGAGACACTGTGGAAAAGTGGTTGGAACCCCCCAAGACAGAGTGTGACAGCTTCAGGCGGACCCTTGGCTGCGTGTTTTAGCTTCAGGACGATTTTGGAATCGTTAGTCTAGTTGAGTTTGATTTGCAAAATGATCCTATCCGGTATGATTGAATCCAAAATGAGACCATCTGCCGTGAGGAGTGCTCCCACCTTTTGCCGAACGCATGGCATGTGTAAGCACTCTTATTATTTTGTTCACATGGTGGGAACTTCTCATGTAAGGGTTCCCGTAATGCAATGTAGAAATAAGAAGAAAATAATACTAGTAATGTAAATAGAAGAAAACATCAAAGTTATGTTAGTTGTAAGCAAAAGTTAAAAGTTAACAAAAAAAAGGCTAGTTATATTAAAGCCCTAGGATGAAACCTTTTAACAAGTAATGAACATAGTTGAAATTAATTGTAAGCAAGTCTTATTGAATGAGGATGTCGATGTTTTCCGATAGGAACTTCATAATTAGCATAATCTTTGCTTGTGCTTGGTTGTTGCTTGCCGTGTTTGTTGCCCATGCCCTGTAATATTCGTCTGTTGGTTGTGATAGATGATGGAGACTCGTGAGGGGGCAGTTGAAAACGTAGTGATTTGGCGTTCCTATTTGTTCGCAGAGACAGTTGCTTGATGTTGTCATAAACGGATTGTGTAACTACTCGGCTGGGCTAAAGGAACTTTTTCAAGCATTTTTCATCTCGGGCGCCGGGCAACTTACGAAATATTTTTGAGGGTGTTGGACTGAAAGAACGACAGAACTGCCTGATCTTAATTAATGCTGTTTATTTGCAGCAATCTTTGACCCGAAGAAAAGTCCGCGATTGAGTCGGATCGCGTCTTTATCACCCAAACCGCATGTCATAGCACAGTTCATTACCCTCACATCCGGGGGGCTTCGTTAATAACATTCGCGCAACTTAACTGCGCAGTATTTGAGGAACCACCCCGATGCCACCTATTGATCTCTCTCGAAACCAACAGTTGGGTATTTAAATTATATATGTTACAATTGGTTGTCAATTTTACTATTCAATCCTATGGTGCTTTTTATTATGTGACAGCTATGATCTTACACGAATGGCGAGTACCTTTGACAGTCATCGAGTAGATTTTGTTCGTGACATTAAAATGCGGAACGATTATAACCAAGGGTCTGCAGAATGCCGTTAAGAATTTAACTGGGCTGGTACTTACGATCAACTCTCGTTTTACAACTATGCAAGACATATCTCTACATCAGACGAAAAATCTCTCGAACGTTAAACCTCAAAAGGGTATATATGAGCCTTCCAAACCCCCTATGTATACTAAAATCAATTGTAACCTACTAGAACCATGTTCAAAGAGAGAACCAACCCAAGTATTATTCCAAAAAGGCGAAGACACTGTTCGTTCACTTTCCAGAGAAAACAGCGTAATAATCTACACATATGGTTCCTCTGATGTTGACTGTAATAGAGGCGGCGCAGGCATCTCCATCACTTACCCTTGAGGAAATAACGTCAAACTCAAAATACCCACAGGCCAAATTGCTTCAAACTTACTTCACTAACGAATTAATCGCTATTAAAGAGGCTCTTACCCACTGTCGCTCTCATTATCTAAACGACTCAATTAAAGAAATTGTAATCTTCTCAGACTCAAAATCAGCACTGGAAGCCATACATAATGGTAAAACAACAATAACGCAAGAAATTAATACTCTTCTCCATTTACTAAATATACCTTGCACTCTCCAGTGGATCCCAGCTCATGTTGGAATTGAGGGGAACGATCGATTGTGCAGATGCCCTTGCAAAGGAAGCACGCGACAAAGATAAACCTCAAGTAGTCACCTGTGCAGATGCAAATGCCGTCGCTAGGCGAAGGATCTACAACCAGCATTTTAACAAGGCAACAATCCCCGATCTAAACTGCCCAAGAAACCTCTCCTCTACAATAGCTAGGCTACGTACTGGACATTTCAAAGGCATGAAGATTTCACGAACTAATATAAAATCCTATCCCATCTGCAGGTACTGTCCCCAATCGCAACTAACTCCAGATCATGTTTTCGACTGCCAAGCAATTATTGGTTCCCTCTTTCAACTTGGAGCACCCCCAATCGAAATCCTCCAGAGCCTTCGAGCTCCAGAACTTGCAGATCTTGTCACCAAGGCTTTTGGAGGACTCTAAACTTTTGCACTAGTACTGTATGCATAGACACGACAACAACAACAACAACATGAGATATATCGTCCAACAAGATCTGATTGATGTTGCTTATGACTGAATATCGAAACATTTATACCGATATTACCGATTTTTTTTTGTGTGACTATGATATCAAGACCTAGCAAATTTTAATCTAATGACGAGAAATCTTTGTCATGAAGATCTATAGTAAGCTTTACTAATGACGAGATATATTGCATGACGATCTAGTAAGCTTTACTAATGACGAGATATTTATTTCATGAAGATCTAGTTAGCTTTACTAATGACGAGATAAATATCTCTCAGGAAAATCTAGTAAGATTTACTAATGACAAGATATTTCTTTCATGACGATCTAGTAAGCTTTACTAATGACGAGATATTTCTTTCATGAAGATCTAGTTAACTTTACTAATGACGAGATATATATCTCTCAGGAAAATCTAGTAAGCTTTACTAATGACAAGATATTTCTTTCATGACGATCTAGTAAGCTTTACTAATGACGATATATTTCTTTCGTGACGATCTAGTAAGCTTTACTAATGACAAGATATTTCTTTCATGACAATCTGGTAAGTTTTACTAATGACGATACATTTCTTTCGTGACGATCTAGTAAGCTTTACTAATGGCGAGATATTTCTTTCATGACGATCTAGTAAGCTTTTCTAATTGCGAGATCTTTATTTCCTGAAGATCTAGTAAGCTTTACTAATGCCGATACATTTCTTTCTTGAAGAAAGTAAGTTTTTGTAAGTAAGTTTCTTGAAGGAAGTCACTAGTAAGCTTTACTAATGACGAGATACCTCGTCGAGACGACCACTAAGTGGGCTAAGCAAGTTCCGCAGGTGGTTGAGAAAGAATGGATGCAAAGAGATGCTGTACCGGGTGAAATGATGTGGTGACAGAAATGAAACGGTAGCGTAAAGGAATAAGATCTTTGGTTTCACCACTACAACATTTATTCTAATATCCTACAGCTTAGCAGATATTTACAGCAAGGTTACAGATATTTTTGGGACAAGAAGGTTACGGCAAGTAAGGGAGCTTGTTTTCGCTCTCAGGTCTCTGTGGAAAATTCTAGTGTCTTTCAGGTCGCCTTTGAACTGAAAAATCAGATGTCGATGGAATTTTGGGTGTTCTCCAGGGGTTTGAGATTTATGAGATCGTGATGTCAGTGTGACGTCATATGAAGAGGGTTATACCCAGAACTTTATGACAGATGTAATGTCAAATGGAGTGCTGTAATAGTACTTCTAGGGTTACTTATGGACAGTTGATCCCTTGAAAGGAGTTTTATGATCTCCAATTAGGGAATTCTGGAATACATCTGCATTGTGGGGGCTTGATCAGAGAAGCTGTGTATAGATCGGTGCAACTTGCGGTAAAATTCTATTAAAAACAACCGAAACAACAAAGGACTACATATCGCACATTAAATACTACATATATATTAAAAAACAAACTGGGTTGAAAATTACCAAGGCATATTTTAGTAACGCAGTATTATATAAGACAAACTTCGTATATAGAAATTCATCGAAGTTCTTAAATTTTGACAGGAATTAAACGTTATGAAGTATGTACGAGGGAACGCTATTCTCTTAGATCACTAACGTTGTATGTGTGAAAGCTTTTAAGTTGGAGCGAGTTCAGATGTAGCTCGTAAATGTCAAAAAGCAAGAATATGAGAATTTCAAACCCCGGTATCTTCGAAGATATTTATTTTTGAAAAATTAAACGCGTATTGATCTAAGGGGATTGCCAATACTTTTTCTCTATTGCTAAGAATTATTCGAATTTCCGTCCTACCCTAACGCATTCAAATTAGGGATACGACATCGACATCAAAACATCGATGTTGACAATACATCGCCCCCAAAACATCGATGTTTTTAAAATTCAGTGTATTTAAACTTTTTTTCCCCATTTCTTAAAACTGGTGTAGCACCTAGTGATGCAACATCGACAGCAAAACATCGATGTTCAAAATTAAAACTTCGATGTTGATATTACATCGCCCCAAAACCATCGATGTTTTTAAAATTCAGTGTATTTAAACTTTTTTTCCCCATTTCTTAATACTGGTTTAGCAACTAGTAATGCGACATCGGCTCCAATACATCGATGTTTTTTATAAAACACTTATGTTTTGAAAACATCGACATAGATGTCGCATCTCTACTTTTCAGACCCTTCACCCTTGACATTTGGTCTAAAAGTATGTTCAATTAGCACATTATAAAAAGTATGCTACTAGGTTATTTTTTTAAATTTTTATAACGGTACTTTTTTCATTTAAAAATAAATCATCGACAACGTTAAAACATCGACAAGTATAAACATCGATGTTACAAAAACATCGACTCCAATACATCGATGTTTTTTTTAAAACATCGACATCGATGTTTTGAAAACATCGACATCGATGTCGCATCCCTAATTCAAATATATTGTTTTAGGTCTAATTTTTTTGTGGAGGTGGGAGAGTTGAGCCTCTAGTTTAGCAAACACTTTTAGGAGCAAGAGGTTGAAACAGATTTTTTGGCTCTGTTGTAATATGAGAGAGGAGGCACATTTGCAAGGAGTGTAAGGAGCCAGGAGTTCATTTCGCTAAATACAGTTAATATATCTTGTAGCATTGAAAACCTAAAAATTAAATAATAAAATACCATTGTGATCAGTTTCAATTTTACCTTTAGAAACCATTTTATGTTCCATGAGTTATCTAGATTTTGTAAATGGAATTGAAGTTTACCGAATCCTTACGCTATATCTGGCAAACCTATCTGGCTAACTAAATATATGCTCTATATCCAAAAAATGACGCACCAAGAAGGAGTTGTCCGATTGCGATAAAAAATGTTGGAAGTGAAGAACATACATCGAAAAACAAACGATTAAAATTTCAGAACAATTCAAGGATTTATTTCAGAGTTTGATCGTTACAAACGTAGGAAGTCAATAAGGCGTTAGTCCACCTATGGCTGGATTACAGGCTGTGACCTGGCGTGGCATATACTGTAAAAGTTCCCGGATGGTGTCCTGCGGAATTTCTTGCCAAGTTGTTTCCAACTGTCGGGTTAAATGGTCTACATTCCGAGGTAGTTGCAATCGTCTTCCCATAACGTACGAAATGTGCTCTATGGGAGAGAGATCAGGAGATCTAACTCGCCAAGGAAGAGTTAGGAAAGCTTGAAGCAACATTTGCCGTGTGCGGGCCGGCATTATCTTGTTAAAAAGTAAGAGTCTGGGGGTGTCGCAAAAGGAACGGTAACACAACCGATCGTAGAATGTCGTCAACGTACCACTGTGCTGTAAGTGTACCAGAAATGACTACCAAAGGGGTCCAGCTATTAATGGAGATGGCACTCCAGACCATAACACCCTGTTATGGGCATGTGTGGCGTGCGATAGTTAATGCAGGATCCCCATGCTGCTCTGGAAGTCTCCAGTACGTCTGCGGTTGTCGTCAGGACACAGTTGGAAACGGGATTCGTCACAAAAGACTATACGTCTCCAGTCAGCGTCGTTCAAAGTTGAACGAGCCCCACATCACTGTTATTCTGCGCCTTCTTGGTTCGTCGACTTTTTTGTTATAGAATGTAAATATAAATCGATAATTATGTATAAAAGCTTTAAATAATAATGATAAAATGTACTAATGTACCATTGTTTCAAGTATACTTTTAAAAGTAATATTACGTCTATTGAGCTAGCCAGACTTTGCAAGGACATTCGAGCTTTGCCAAACCATTTAGCACTTCACTGCGAAGCTAGAGTCGTCACGGTGTGTAACATGCAAGGCCAACTAAAAAGACAGGCCCCGAAACTAACGGCGAGAAAGAAAGTCACGTGACCATCTTAGTCGAACTTCTGCCGATCTCCGCTTGTTGAATCCATTGCATATCGCCTTTGCGCGGATAATACCCAATATGTAGCATTTTTATTTTTTTAAACTCAGGTTATTTGTGCCTTTTTCAAAAGAATATTCATATAATTTTTAAAAATCAAGGAGTTAAACCTGGACGCAACTGATGAAACAACGGACATGTTTAGAGTAAATATCACACAGAAAAATTAGAAGATTTGAAAGTGAAATTTGTTCTATTGTATTAAAAAGGTTTTATCCTTTTTTAAAAATTATTCTTATTGATATATTTCCACTTATATATCCTGATATTTTACTTTACTTTTTAAAACGATACTTGCAAACGCAATCCAACAAACGAAGCATTGTAGAATTCTTTCTGAATAGGGTTAAGCCTTAAAACTGTAGAAAAAGCGCGAAAACTGAAACTACGGCTATAACAAATCAATTAAAGGAAAGTGAGCAACAAAAGTGGAAAATAATCGTAACTTACAATATGCAATTTCAAAAATCAAATTTAATCCATGGAGAAAAATAGCGTTCCACATAAACTGCACCATTCAAAAATTCAAAGAACAACTAAATTTAAATCAATAAGCGAAACAAAAATATTGTAACTTACAATCTCCAATTTCAAAATAAAAATTAATCCAGTGAGAAAAATTCCACAGTCCAAAATTTCCAACACAAGGAGCAAATATCAAGAAATCAGGGAGAAAAATAGCGGCACAACAATTCCAAATAAAATTACTCTGTTCGTTCTACAATGCAGGTGTTACAATATCGCCAGGAAAAACTTTAAGGTTGCTATAAAATGAATATAACTGAATAAATTAACAAATACCACATTTGGCAATAAATCGTCCAAAAGTTGTAACTTAGCATATACTACATACAATCCGTTCACCATGCAAATGGTCGTTGTTTACTCGTCTCGTAGTCCAAGACTTCGACTAAGTTGATCACGTGATATTTTGGTTTCGGGGCCTGTCTTTCTAGTTGGCCTTGGTAACATGCAACCCACGTCATACATTTTAAAAGCATTTCAAATTTCCAGTTTTCTGCGACACGCAATCCGCATTTCCACTCAAACCACTGCTCGATCATGTTACGAAATCTAGTTCCTTTTGCAATCCGTGCGAATTAGAAGATAGCATTAATTCATGAGACGCCAGGAAAGCGAACAGCTCCCGAATGTCACGGAAGGTTGGATAAGTGCTTAATTCCCGAACTATACGCAACTTGTTAAAACTAATCCCGCTCCCTGACATTTGATTTCGTTCGCGCTCTTGCAGACATCCTGGAATTATGGAAATGATCCTGTAAGGTGAGGGCTTGTTCGTATGCTACTTTAGTGAGTAACTGGAGTCTTAAAGCTGTCATTGGGAGTGACTTACATTCGATGCTGTTCTTTGGTAATAAATTTGGAAGATGATCGTTGCGAAACAAGAATATTTACGCCTGAGATTCCAATTGCGTTGATTTTGCTTAGGATTTCAGAACGTTAAACGTAGTTGAAATTATTTTCGTATTGTTTAAATGGTGGATTCATTAGCCAAAACACGTTTCAGATATTGATACTCAACAGATGATGTGAGCATTTGCATATCGGTAAATTGAGTGTTTGTTTACAGAACCGCGGTATATCAGTTTAAGAATTAGCTTCCGAAGGGTTGCGAGTTCGAAACTTAATCAACTAATGAAAGTCGAGAGGGGCGGAGACTGGCAAATTCTGTCGTGGCTTCAATTGTCCTCACGTTAGCGGTGTGTGGGAAACGAGTGCCATCTGAAGTGTTATCATATATATGGAATCAAATAGACAACTGCAAGTTTAGACAAGGGCGCTTTATTATTTAAAAGGGACATTGGACAAAACAATAACAGCTAAAACAATAAGAGAGAAACATCGGTAACTAACATCGCCACATAACATTCAATAGAGCTCATCAAAGCTCAATTAGTGAAGCGCGAAGTTCTTGCTTCCGAGGCTTACATTAAACGTCTGATTAGTACAACGTGATGCGACGCGTCACCAATAATGTATACATCCGCGCGTGGGATGGGAAACCAGTGGACTATTTTCGCACAGATTTAATTCATTTCCATTCGTGCAAAAAATATCTTCAGCTGTCTGAGCAATAAGATATTTTAGATCACAGATGTTGGTCGGGCTGCACGAACAATTTCAATTAGAAAGTTCTTCAGTGCAAGCATAATCAAGCATAGAGAATAAAAAATATTTTCGGTTTCGAATTTAATTTATCTACCTCCATTTTGACGATACACTGCCCTACAATAATGGATCGGACGCCAGCGGATTTGCATAAAATCCGACTACCTGTTTGCGGTGTTTATCGTGGTATAGTCTGGGACCTTTGCATACTGTTCTAGGTAAATTGAACGCCGATCCCTAAATGTACATTTTGGACAATCAGGTTCTTTCTACGCTCTGGCAATTTTATGGAATGGACGAATGTTACTTCCAGGACGACAACGCTTCATGTCACGTTACAGCCTCTGTCAAGCACTAGTATCAAGATATCTGCTCAGATTCGCGACCTAATCCAACAGAACATTTGTGGTATGAGTTAGAGCGACGCTTACGGGGCAGGTAACCACGTCCGAAATCTACAGCTGAACTGGCGACATTCTTGCTGCAGGAATGAACACAAATACCCATATCTGTGTATTGAAAGTATGCCCAGAAAGGGTATCTTGTGTAATAACAGCCCGTGGAGGACCATCCCCCTCTTAAAGCATGTATTATCTCCCTTATACCATTACATCTTGCTGTCCGGTACATTATTGTAAGGTAGTGTACTTAGAGTTTATTTTTGATACAAATGATACCTATTTATTCTTTGTTGCCCTTTAACTTCTTTAAATTTCTACCAGTTGACTATTGAAAATAAAGACGTGTGATTCATTCAAGACATACCAAATGCCACGAGAAGTAACATTATAACAGACCGGCATTTGTAGAATTCAAATATAATTTAAGCCACACGTAACCATGCAAACAGATTCCTAGTTGGTAGGTGGCGGAATATATGTTACACTGGTAAAACATAAACAAGCTATTGACGACTGTACCGGATCAATATTGAAGCGAACGAACCGAGGACAACAACTAGTAGTTTCCAACCATGATAATGTGACGAGGTCAACAAATAAGCTAGCACCCATAGACTTCTAATATAAGTAGACTGAGCATCGCTATTGAGAAGAGCTTCGCAAAGCGTCCGCAACATGTTGTCAGTAGTCACGTGACTGTTTTACGAAAATTCAGCTTGGTTGCTTGATTTGGCCTTTTAGCGCCTCTCTTGACGACATTTTCTCATAAAAAGTTAACGATTCGATGAACATAATACTGAGTATTTCTGGAATTTGAGTTACATTTCAACATTTTTGGGCAATGCAAATTAATATTTACTTTTTCACTTCTGAATATTTTTTGAATTCGTATCACTTTTTAATGTTTTTAGTTTTATTATGGAATTAAGTTCTCACTGGGATTAAGGTTAACCAGTACACTTAAGATAAATAAACTGTAGTCAATAGATTAATTTCATATTTTATTTATAGTTCATCAACTGTATTCGTTGTAGAGAAATTATCTGATTTAATTTCAGAAAATATTTCAAACTTTTGGAAAAACGTATTGAGGTTAGCATGAGTTGGAATTAATTGAAAAATAAATACCCATGTTTGGTAATAACTTCAATTTGATGTGCATAATATTGAATATGCATAATACTGAATGCTCCTTGAATTTGAGTTACGTTTTAACATTGTTGGGCAATACAAATTAATATTTACTATTACACTGCTGAATATTTTTTGAATTCATATTACTTTCTAATGTTTTTAGTTATTTGAGCTTTTTTATAATTAACTGAAGTTCTCATTGGGATTAAGTTTAACCAGCACATATACAAACAAAGCAGTACGCATGAGATAAATAAATTGTAGTCAATAGATTGCTCTCACGTCATGAGTTCAGATTAAAATTTGGTATAAGATAGTTGTTCTAAACTCGACTTTCTTTAATTAATGCAATATTTTATATATATATATTTCTTCAAAAACTGTATTAGGTGTGAAGAATTTATCTTAAAAGATTTCATTTCAGAAAATAATTTAAGCTTATTTCAATGTAATGAGGTTAGCATGAGTTGGAATAAATTGAAAAATAAATGCCCATGTTTGGAAATGACTGCATGAATAAATATTTTCCTGATGCATAAAATAAAAATACTGAAAACAGATAGGAAGATTCCCTGTTCAAATGACGTTTGGGTTACCACTAAAGCTTTTATTGATATTATGGATTCTTAATTGCTTACGTTTCCATAAACACAAATTTATACAAGATATTACGCAGAAAAATATTAACAAGGAAAGCTATACACAAAATCTTTAAAATTGAAGGAAATTATTTTAAACTATACCCTTGATGTTAGCTATTTTGCAATTTTAGATTTCTGGTTCAAAAACTAATTAAGTTGCAACTGTGTGTCCATACATGAATTTGAATTCATCAAAGTGATGATGTCAATAACTCTTGACAATTTTTATGCTTTTAAGCATGTACAAAAGTTTGGTAAAGATTTTTATATTGAATTTTTATTGCTTATTGTGTGTGAAATCAATATTTAATAAATAAAAAAGATAAATAAGAAACAGTAAACGAATGAAATTTACTGTCACATTCATCACATTTTAAATGAACTAAAAGACAGAAACAAAATTCTTCGATTAATTAATTAAAACGATTTTCTTCTTTTTTCATCTTTGGGAAAACTAATAAATGGAACAAAATAAAAATTTTAAATACATAAGAACTGAATAAATGAATTTTCAGCAGGTGAACATCTTTACAAGTTCTTATTACAAGTAAATATAAACTGTTTTACTTATAGTTCCAAAAAATCATAAATACAAATTCACAATTACAATACGGCTTAGAAAATGCTTTAATCCTATTTTTAACAAATTGATTTTATTTAATATATAATTAAAAGTTTCAAACGTTATCGTTTATTTTAAATATTATTCTTATGTAATTACAGTTTGCACAGATGGGTGGATACAAAACAATTTTTCTCAGCAAGAAAATAATTTATGTGATGTACTTAAATTGATGTTACCAAATTCATAACATTTTTATCGTGAGACACGAAAGAATATAGTACCTTTGTTTCCAAAACATAATCGCCAAGACAGAGAACGATTTTGCACAAGTTTTTACATTTCGCTTAACTATTTTTAATATTTTAAGACAGTATAAATTTCAATTTACAATTAGAAACACATTCCACTCGTTATTTTGTGTGTTTCAAACATTATTTTAGATACATACTGATTGCAAATGTATGAAATCTTTTCATGGAATGGGAAATGTCCGCAGGTTGTA
Source organism: Metellina segmentata (assembly GCA_947359465.1). Classification (NCBI taxonomy): domain Eukaryota; kingdom Metazoa; phylum Arthropoda; class Arachnida; order Araneae; family Tetragnathidae; genus Metellina; species Metellina segmentata. Next base: position 12,066,703 of record OX375875.1, read on the forward strand.
TTTATTAATTCCAAAGTTAGAATATCCATTTTTATCATACTACAGGGTGTCCTAAAAGTTCCTGTACTGACGATTCGTGAATTTGTTACAGAAAATCAACAAACTTTAAAACATTTATTTTTATGCTAATGGTGAAAAGCCCTTTTAACATAACGTAGGGGAAAATATGAACTTACATTTGGTTATCGTTGATTGTACGGTCTCCCTTGGCGACTTTTCAATCAAATACGCCAAATTTAAGATGGCGTCGATGAATAAGCCTCAAACAGCGAAATTCTCTGAATGTGTGATAAATTCATTTTGCAATGAAGAATAAAATGACTTGGAACTTTATTATCGCATAACTTGAGTGCGAAGAAAATCAAACGATAAAAATTAAAGCCTCGATAAAAATATAAGTAGACGATAAAATTCAATAATTAAAAAAAACAGGCAATATTTCTTTTTAAAGTTGGAGTACGGGAAGTTTTAGGACATCTTGTAGAAAGTATTGAAAAATACAAATGTGAAAGAAAAGTTTTTTGCTCACCTGTGAAATGTAATGTTTCCACCTTTAATAAATTTGGAATTATATCCATGTGCGCGGCACCGTAGACAAATTTTATTTTGAGTATTCAATGCATTTGCTACTAGCTAGGGAAGAAGGAATGCGTAAACAATATGCGCGAAGAGAGAAGGAGTCACGTGACTACTGATTTTGGTCACATGATCATGCGGACATAAAAAGGTTGCCATAGCTCACTCTACTATTATATCTCCTCTATGCTAGCACCCCGTTCCCAAAACTTTCAAGCGAAACTTAGCTCAGGTGTTGAGGCTTCATCTAACCGTGGTTCAAAATTTAGTGATGCTGTCCTCAGATTCTCTTCGGTATAGATCCCGGTCCGTGGTCTAAAGCGCCATGTGTTCCTCCAGTGTGACGCAAATTTAAAAAAAAACTACCAACCACATCCACACTTCGCCTAAAATACTTTTGCTTTGGAAATTGAATACCCAGCATGTTGTTTGTGTGTACATTTTCCCAGCACTCAAACGACCCCCACGACTCCGAGTTTGTTGCCGAAAGTTGTAGTGCAAGCGTCTTGTTGAACTATAATTGTTGGCCCTGAAAAGGATCGTTTTTTAAATGGCCCTGAAAAAATCCTCCTCTTTCTTTGATTTCTATTATAAACTAATTGCAACATCTCATTAAAATTTCCTTTTTTTCCCAATAAAATTTCATCCGATAACGCTATAAATTCAATCAATGCTCGAGACTTCGCGATAAACAAACAATCGTACAGTGTTGCCAAAACTTTGTAACAAATAACGTCTTTTTTGCGTGCCACGTAAAAGAATTATATATATAGATTTTTTCAATAAAATTTTATCCGATAACGTTATAAATTCAATTGATGCGCGGGACTTCTTGGTAAACAAAGAATCGCACAGTGTTGCCAAAACTTTGTAACAAATAACGTCTTTTTTGCGTGCCACGTAAAAGAATTATATATATAGTTTTTTTCAATAAAATTTTATCCGATAACGCTATAAATTCAATTGATGCGCGGGACTTCTTGGTAAACAAAGAATCGCACAGTGTTGCCCAAACTTTGTAACAAATAACGTCTTTTTTGCATGCCACGTAAGACAATTATATACATATATTTTTTCAATAAAATTTTATCCGATAACGCTATAAATTCAATTGATGCACGGGACTTCTAGGTAAACAAAGAATTGCACAGTGTTGCCAAAACTTTGTAACAAATAACGTCTTTTTTGCATGCCACGTAAGAGAATTATATATATATAGATGCAGTATCCAATACTGATTATTGTGATTAATGCAGTGATCAAGGAGAACACATAATTTGCCATTGAGTAAAATATTGACACCCGTGTTATTTTGAAATGAGTTCCATACAGCGTACACCTTTATACATCGAACATCTCTCCTACAAATGCCCATTATAAAGTTATAGGTTCTGTGTAATTGATATAGTTACCATTCGGTGTTCCATCTATTAAGGTAGATAAATATTCTTCCATTTATTATACCCAAGTCTAGGAGTGGTTCTAGATGGACGGTGGGACAAAAACCGACTCAATGTTTTCTTAACCATCTGGGGAACTTGGCATTGTGGCATGCGCCTTCGCCAAATATGGCAGTTGCAACGTAAATATAATTGGTTGTATTTCTCTCTTTTGTGTCAGTAAAACGTTCATCGTGTGCGTGTGTATTACTGGATACTGTATGTCTTGTGTATGGCGCAGCATGGCCAAATATGACCCTTGCGCCATAAAACCCCAACAAACCAAACAAGGTAATCGTTAATCCCCTTAAGCTGCATGATTCCTATTAAGATTTGGTGTCGTCATAGCTCGCGCGCTGTGGAGTTGTCGTTCACGGTAAGACGTTTGTCGCCTACTAATTTTAGTCGCCAAATCAAGGTACCATTCAGAGCGTGGAGTGCGATAAATTTTGCAAATAGGGTTGCCCTAACAAAAACGGCAGATGATGAAAAACCGCAAAAGGTGAAGGTTACCATATTTGGCGACAAATCGCCTTCTTACCGTGAACTACAGTTCCACCCTAAGTTCGATCCAATCAAAAACCATCGTGTATGTGGAGGCTGTTACACGTTAAACCAGGGCTCGAAATACCCGGGTGCACAGGTGAACTGTGCACCTGAAAATAAAATTGTGCACATAATTTTTTCCCTCTAGGTGCACGCAGTGCACCTAGAGCGGAGGAAACGTATTTTATATTCTTTTGATGCTTGAACAAATTATTAGTATCGACCTCTCTCGCTCTAAGGAAACGTAATTAAAATTCCTAGATGCACACTATGCGAAAACTTTAATCCAGAAAATGCTATGTTGCAATGAAGGAAAAATACAAAAAGAAGGATGGACACTAAACCTTATGGGTAAAGATCTTACAAAAACGTAGACGTTTCTGATTGCCCACCAATGTCTGATGATGACCGACTATTTGAAGTAACAATTTCGCAGATAAAAAAAAATGCTTAAATATTTTTATTTACTATCTACTGGTAACATATTCAAACACACCCAACTAATAAAACAGTTTACATTACATTAATGCTCTTATGTTACGTTTTTTTATATGTACACCTAAAATATAATCTGTGCATCTAATTTAAAAACTTAGGTGCACAAGGTACACCTGTATTAAAAAATCTATTTCGAGGCCTGAGTTAAACATAGTATAGATTTACATAACCTTATGTTGGAAGGACACGGTGCCTTTAGGGTGGGTTATCAATTCAGGTATTTACCTCGACTTGTGACCGTTGTTCCAAATTACGAGGCGTTGTTATTTAATCTTCTATGGTGAATTATACATATTTTTGTTTAGAATTAAGTCGTGTAAACGGTTAATCAACTATGTGGAATATCAGTTAGAGTATGGATCTTGACTAATTGATACTGCTCTCAAGTACATGTGTTTCCAAATTAGCTAAGTGGACACAACTTAAATCAGTCGATCAAATATAAATCCTAAAAACAAATTCCTCAGTATTACAATGAACCGTCAGTAAAAGTTGTATTAATAAATTTTTATAAGATAGTTATGCTTTCACATCGTCGTTTTCATTACAATATTGTGTGGCAAGTTTCCTAGAAGATCTGATGACAATTCAGTAAACAATGATGTGTAACATCAGTTGGGGAATATTTCGTGACAAATGACTTTCAAATCCGTGCAATATGCTTGTAATGTTCAGTTTTCAAAGAACACATTTGAGTTTAATTGATCGAAGTTGAAGTCTGAAACAAACTATCTCAAAGATACTGAACCAGATATAAAAGTATTCTTAAGCGAAATAATAAAGTTATACTATACAATTGAGTTTATTTCCGCCTTCGTTATCATAACCAGATTTTATGACATGTTGTCTATCAGCTCATAAAACAATTCATTAATAAATGCTATGTTAAACCAATTGGGTCATACATCTTAATAACTTTCATGCATGTGCAATATCTCAACAAATATTTCCAAAGTACACAACTGAATTCAGTGAAATATGTATTCATTAAAACAGAACTGTTCCAAAGACTGTAAAGTGACAGTAAATATTGCCTAATGTGATAAAAGGTTATCCTAAATAATTGTTTTTTATCATAGCTTTTATTACCATATCATGTAGCAAATTTGCTCAGATAACAATTCGTCGATAAATGATGTAGGTACCCCCAATAGGGCTATAGAATTTAATAAATAACTTTAAAATTCCCATCCCATACGTGCAGGTGGCTCAACAAAGTCTCAAAGGACACGCCTAAAAGTCGATCATCTGATTTCATGAAAATATACCTTAAACAAAGATAGTGAACCGGCAATAACAATCGTCTTAAACAATAAAAATTTACATAAGATACTCATTTATTTTTCATCACAGCTTCCTTTATAAAACTTTCTAGCATGAAGCCTGAAAAGGCTCAGATAACAAATCACTAATCACTGACGCAAACCGATTCCAGTTATAAATATTAACAAATAACTTTCAAATGTTTGCAAATATGCTCAAACAACTAAATCTACTCGATCCAAGACGAATTCATTAAAACAAAGCTGTCCCTGAAGACAATAAACAATCAATAAGACTTGCCTTGGGCAATAGAAAGCTACACGAGGGAATTATCTGTTTCCATCACCGCTTTATTGCAAGGTAATACATCCACTTCTCCCCATACCGGGATCAAATGGATCCCATCCCATAAAAGTCCCAAGAAAGGAAATTTCCAAGAACAGCTCTCGACAAAAAAGAGCATACAAAGAAAATCCTTTATTGCCACATAATGTGTTGAAGCTAAACGCTCTTCGCTTCTCTGTAATCGGCAAGGGGGACAATAATGCTAAAAGCTTTTCCGTACCCTCTGGGTTCTAATCGGTGTTTAAAGGAACAACTTCGAATCAATGAACAGTTTCTATAGAAATGGGTCGAGAGATAATTCACATAACGCTGCTTTCACGGAACAGGGAATAAAGGACTCAATTTTGTTAATCTGTGGATGTAAAAAACTCTAGATGTATTGTTTTCATTAGTTTGACTCTCTGAGAGTTTCATTTGTTTGTAATGGGCTGACTCATGGGGTGGAATTAAAGAAATGGAGGTTTCATTGCGAAACTCACATGTAATAAATATGAAGTCATTAATATTTGTGATGGAAGTCACTTTTATTGTCACATTAATATGCTTTTAATATTAGAGAACCAGTTTTCGAAACTATTCAAGTTGTGATACTAATTTTCGTTTTTTAACAGATATTAAATTTTTTTTAAATAAATTTATATTCTTGGAGCTTGATCAAACTCCAATGTGATTCTTCCTTGACAAATAAAATATAAATGCTTTTGTAGATAATATTCAATGTTTCTACGCATTTAGTTCATTGAATATGTAATCAGCTTGAGTGCATATCATTAGAAAATTTGTTTCACTACTACTACTTTAATAGGGTAATAGACAAATGGAACTTGTTGCCAGAAAATAGAGTTAATTCAAAGGTAGTGTACGAATTTAAGATACAATTGGATAGTCAGTGGAAATTGGGGAATTCAAAACAAAGTACCAGCCTTGTTGGGCTTGAGCCTGTAGCTGGTCGTCAATATTTGTATTTGTATTTGTATTTCTCTTTAAAACTAAATGTTTCTGACTATGTTCTTTTATACAATCTGAATATCTGTTGAAACACCTGTCTTTTAAATGCTCAATATCTATACGTATTTAACTTCAAAATGTAACTAGTTTATTTATGTTTTCTTTTAAAATACTAATTGTTTCTATGTGTGTTTACGTGGTTGAAAGTGACCGTTTTACGATACGAAAATCCACCCTCCTAGACCCATTCCAGCCACGCGGCCCCATTCGAATTCCGTTAATTGCTCGTTTGTTATTCTGCGTTTTTGGCGAGGCATGTTGATTTCTAATCAAGCATTTGCAGCAGACAAACGACGATACACTCATTTCAACGTACCTCTGGTAGCTTTTTATACACAACTCACTTGGAAGCTTAGAGGGTTTTTCTCGGCAAACACATGCATGTACTCCTTCGTAATTCTGCTGAGTTACATATCCTATTCTGTTTTGCACATCCTGCAAGTTTCGCAAGTTTCGATTCATTCATGGTGTTGCAATTTTCACAAACATCAATGTTTAACAGCGTATAGCAACCCACCTTCACTCTGAAGTACGTTCAGGTAGATAAGTTTCACCGCCATTCAATTGTCTTGCCAGATCCCCTTTAGGCTTCCCCTCTGCTGGAATTGATGAAAATTAATTATGTTAAAGAACTCCGGGTTAATATTTGACACATGTCTGGTAAAGGGTGATTTTCGTAGAAGCATCTGAAAGGTGTAGCATTAAGCCTTCATAAATGTTAATTAAATTCTCCGGCCTGATATTCGCGGTATCGTAGAGCTCAACTATGTTGAGGACTATTTCAAAACATCCCACCTGAAATGCGCAACACAGTTTTGCAAGCTCGGACTCTTTAATCAGTTCTGTGAAGCAAAGCTTTACAGAAATTTTGACAATACCTCTGTTGCATCTACCGTGTATTTTAACTAGGAAAATTGGTGTAATAGTTTCTGTTTCAGTCCTTATCGAAAAGTGAGGGATTATAGAATTTAATTACAATTCCATTGCTTCGGTGAAGAGCTTTTACAAGAATCGATAGGGCTTTAATTGTCCCAGATTGCGCTTCCCTGTTGCAAGGGCATTTGGAATTGATTGAACATATTGAATTTTCTCAAAGCGTATAATCTTATCAAAGCAGGTAATTAAAGCCTGCAAGTCTCTAACTGTGATGAAAGAAAACCACAATAAGTTCAAATTAAGCCTTAGGTCTGGCTTTTACAAAACTTAAAGGTATTTCGTTTTGTTACATTAGTAAAAAAAAGACGAATGAGTAATTTTTAAAGCAGAATAATGTTTCTAACTTGATAAGACACTGGTACACAAAGAAAATTATGGTAAAACTAATTAATTTAATCAAACAATGTTTAAATTTGTAATCAAAGACAAAACAACAGTGATGGTCACTACTACAAAGGCTTCAGAAGTGACCTGAAGCTGTTAAGTTTCACTTTATGAGGTAGAAAACGAATGTTACATTGACATAAATAGATATATACAAAATTGAAAACAGGTATTCAAACAATAATTAAATTTAGAGCCAAATATGAGCATGTGACAAAATTGGTGCTCTCTAAAACAAAAGCTTCGAGAGTGACAAAGAAAGATACGTGATAAAAATAAGAGGGTTAAAGACGATAAGATAGTCTTAACCTATTTTGGTGGAAAGATACGTTCATCTCACCCTGTCTAAAATAAGCAAACATTGTGAAAACTCTAATTTAAGCGTGTTATTTTTAAACATTGTTACCACAATCAACTTATTGAAGTACGTCTTTTGTGTTATTGTATAAAAAGAGGAAAGGAAGCATTAGTATCAGTCACTAGTGTATAAGATATAGTAATGTTTTTCTGGAATGATAAAACTATGCTAAATCGCAGAGAGTATACGATTTTCCCGAGCTTATAATCAGTCTTATGAAAACACTCCCAACAGAGCATTGCTAGATTTTTTATTTCTTTGTTTTGACATTTTATGTAATCTTGTAAACAAAATGTTAACACTTTTAGTTTATACAACGTATACTTATTATGGCTGTTATGAATAATTTTTGATGTATATTAACTGCATGTTGTGTGTGGTTAAACATAAACTAGTATTTTAATAAAATAATAGCACATTTCCAAAATGTAACTTATTTTATCGGCGAAATTCTATACTTGAAATTCGTTAAATGCTGATGCTGTAATTACTAACAGAAGCTAACCTCAACCCTCTTGATGTTTCGAAGAAGAATCACGTCATTAGCAAAACTAACCAGAATTTTGTGCACGAAATATATATCATCATTAGACAAAACTTAGCAGATATTGATCTCTTCATAAGAGAATTCCCAATATCTTTACAATGAAATATGCCATTATTAGTGAAATTGATTAGATCTTGAAGGACGAGATATTTCGTCGAAAACAATGAGAGGGTTCATGGTATTTACACATTAAATGGGCATATCTGGAGAACTCCTAATTGTACCAGCTACACTCATGTCCATAAATTAAGAATAGTGCCAGCTCCGGCAAATAAAGGTTCAAAACAAAACAAACGTGACTTTTCATGAAGCCCATTTATTAAACAAAAGATAAAGAACAAAAAAGATGGTGTATGTATGATACCATTCATAAAAACAACAATTTTTGCTCAACGATTTTTGAGCAATTACAAAAAATATCAACCTTACAAAAACGTTACATGACATGGTTGGTATGATGGCAAGAATATCGCCAGTTCAGCTGTAGATTTCGGACTTGGTTTGTTGTTTAGTAATTGTTGTTATAACTCGTCCCACAAATGTTGTATGGGGTTTAGATCGGGACTCTAAGCAGGCCAGGGAAGACGTTTTACATCCATATCTTGATACCACTGCTCGACAGAGGCTGCAACGTGACATGAAGCGAGCAAATTGCAGTTCGATGCATCGAGTCTCACAGCTGACGATCTGAAATCAATAGGAAAGGATGCTCTTTTTTTAATTCAAAAGTTCCACAAACAACGGAGGTTTATTCCTTCGCTGCCGGCGTCGCACCCTTCGCTCATCTGCTGCAGATTTTTTTTTCACGGTTCATTTGTTACATTATGACTAATACCTTCAGCAACGAAAATAATACACATTCTTAAGCTTTGGTTTGCAATACTCGCTCGTCCGAAACCGGAGAGTTGGTACTTGTCACGTGGTTTTGAACGAGCCGATTCGTTGAATTTTGGGGTCAGGTCGAACTTAAGCAATGCGTTCTTATTGAAGTTTTTTTCCTGAGTTCATCGGTCGGCGCCGAAAACGATAGCAAGAATTGCGAGTCGTCGAAACAAATAATGTAATAGTTGTCAAAACAAAATAATGTATGGCGGTTGACATACATTATTTTCTTTTGATGCAACCCTTTCTTCTGATGAACCGCCAACTCCATATCATAATGGGTTTGTCCACTTCTGTAAAAGCCTGCGATCTGTAAGCGGCAAATGATTGATTCAAGGAATGACGTAGTATGTTATATTATATCATTTTTCATATCATATCATTATATTATTCAAGTTTGACTGCCCTTGTTGTATATGTCCAATACTTGACTGGAGAAATATTGCTTAGCCAGATCGGATCTTGCACGATACAAAAACAACCAAACCTAACCATTATCACCTTTATATAATGGACTTGACATGATGAATGGATACATGATCGCCTACATAATCTGTGGAGCTTCAATTATATACACTACCCTACAATAATGAACCGGACAGCAAAATGTGATGGTATAAGGGAAAAATAAATTTTATTAATTAATTTAGAATTTAGAATTTTTTGTACTGTTTACCCATCTAACTAATAAGCAAAATCACAACACAAAATTTTTTCAAAAGTTTAAAAAAAAATTTTAATTAAAATTTTTTTGAAAAAAAGAGGGGTCATTTTAAATTGCTAAGGTTTAAAATATTCTTGGTCAATTTTCAAAATTCTTGCAGTAAATTATTCACAAATTTATAATTTTTAATTTTAATTCAGCAATTTAAAAAATATTAATTTAATAAAAAATAAAAAATATTTGAATGAAAAATTTTAAAAATTGTAAGGTACTTTTTTTTAAAAAAAAGTCATATTTTTAAAAGTAAATATTTGTTTCAAATTTGCTGAATCGAAATTAAAGTATAATGTTTGAAAAAGATGTATTCCAAATTTCAACCCTTAAACTTTATTGATTTTCGACTAATAGCAATTTGAATACAGGAAATCTTGAAAAAAAGTATCATGGAGAAAAACGCATTTAAAGTTTTAAAGACAGATGGTGTTGCCATGACAACAACTGTCAAGAGTGTTAGACTTTCAAAACAACGCACCACAAAAATTATTATATCTCTAGTTCTAATTAAGATATAAACATGATTTAGACGTCATTTTAAGCAAAAAAACATAGAACATTTCTTAAAATCACAAAAACATTTCGAAAAATTGACGATTTTTATGTCCCGGACCCCTATAACCTAAAGTGTCAAGGAAATTTTTAACTAAGGTCGTACTAGAGAATCGTAGAGAAACATAACGGATCCGTCCCATTAGGGAAATATTCGCGAACAACACCACGTAATTTTGAACCACGGTCAGATGACGAGGCAACACTTGAGCTGGAATACCCACTTTCCAAACTTCTACACCAATCCAACGTGAGGACTTTTGGAAACGACAGATTTAAGGTGCATCAGCCGCCTCTACACCATACGCTTACAATTATCCATGCACTGACCAGGATTCGGACCAGGAACCTTCCTATTTAGAGGATAGCACCTTAATAACCAGACCGGTTGGTCGGTTAATATAAAGAGGCAGAATATTTAATTGGTCGCTTTGAGGAATTTCGAGATTATCAATTTTCTGGAAACCTAAAACGTTGCAATTAAATTTAGTGAATTTTAATTTATCCTCAAAACAATATCAACTGTTTCTAACTCAATTGGATAAAAACGATTATGGAAAAACTGATTTATTAGTTACGCAACATGCATACATAGGGATAAGTTGGGAAACAAATTCACACACACACACGTTAAATATATCCGTTCATCGTTATTAATAAACGAAATCTCTAATGTGCCTGTTGAAAGTTGTGTAAATAAAGGAAGGATTATTATTGTAAAAGACAAGTTAATTTAGCTACATTAATTTTAATAAATATTTGTTTTAATTTTGTCAAAAAATAATTCCTTTGATTTCATTTCCATATTTAACGCTATAATTTTATGTTATTAATATTAATTAACTTAATTAATTAAAGCGAGTGAATTCGTTAATATACAATTTATTTACTTAATACTCGTATTTTGAAACAAATTATCACTATTGCCTCCTATTTCTTTCTGTTACTTAAAAATCTCTTTATGTTTATTTTACCAACATGTTCATGTTTCAAATTCTATTATGCGAACTCAATTCTTGAAAATCGTACCAATTACAAGTACTCTTCTGTTCCAGTAATGTGTTTGAAATTAAAATTTTTACTACACACTTCTCATAATTTACAAATGCTTTATTTATACTAAAATCTGGTTACGGGTAGTTCGGTTGGTAGGGTAACGGATTAGCATCAGGAGGGTTACGAATTCGAATCCAACCAAAGACCATTGTGTACAAAGGGAACTAATGCACATTAAATCTGTCGTGACGTCGAATGTCCTGACGTTGGCTTGATGTTGAAGTTTGTCGTATAGGTCCAACTCATCTGACCGTTGTTCACAATAAGATTTTGTCCTCGGGGCTTTCCCTTCGGGTTTGATCCCATTATGTTGTTCCAGTGCGATGTTAAAACACCTACTCACCACGTCAAGAAAATCATCAGGGGATCAAAGGAATGTTTCCGAATGATACTCCATTTACCTTACTCGGTAATCGTGGAATAGTTTCTTGTTTCCAATAAGATAGTATTGTGAATAGTTCAGGAAGATATCGTTGAATTCCTGCCCTTTATTGGAGAACACAAAATCCTTCAGACTAATCTATAGGACTTCTTCAGACAGTTCCAGTTTGCATTGCCAGATACACCTTCTATCCAGTGGACGCACGTTCCCTGTAAACCCGTTTGCCCAAACTCACCATAATAAATTGTTCGGGGTTAACATATCGAATGATATATTCAACTACAACATGACATGGCATTATGTCTTAAGTACTTGAATAATTATATCTAAAATGGATACTGTGGGCGGTCATTGTGTTACCATTGAAGCCTTCACCTATTTAGTCACAACTGCACCGGGAACTGTCCAAAGGATTTCCCGTATTGACCATTGATCACAATTAATCTTCCTTTCGAGAGACATTATCAGCCAATCATGATGCTGTAGGTTTCCAATTATGGTTGACAACTTGCTGATGCTGTATGTGATGGGCCCTATATCGTACTGAAAAACATTTAAGTTGAGATTCATAAAAGATTCGTAGATAGTTTAGTTTCTCAAACTTTGAATTCAGGTGTAAAACTGAATTCGTAGCTGCGTTATAAGAGGATAAGTGACTTTGCTGTTTTCGATTCAGGGAATTATTCAGTAAAGGAGTACGATGTATTGTCCTCTAATCTTTTACTTCGGTATTGATTCCAAACCATACATATCCCGTTGTGTTGCCTCAATGTGACGTTAATTCAGATACCTACATAGATACATAAGTGTTTCCATAAATATCAACTGAAAAAATAATAAACGTTTTCTTATAGTTGAATTTAAACTTTTTATAAACTACAGTACAGAATAAATTACAGATTTACAACATTATTTATTTGATGTTAAGTTTAATATTTTGCGTTCAGCGTTTTCATTACATGAATTGTACTTTGTAATGTAAACCACATAAAAAAGGATATAATCGTAGCTCACAGAAATTGTGAAATAAATAGTATATTTAAATATAACAAGGGAAAATAATTTCTTCTGTCAACATAACGATATTCCGCATAATGAAAATTCGGCACAGTGAAAAAACTTAAGAATAAATTATTTAAGACAATTGTTGTGAATAAGTGCGTATAGTATTTAAAAGATAGCATAACCTTTGATAGTGTGGAAACAATTACAATTCTGTAATTGAACTTGAAAATTTCAAATCTGAAGAAATTGAAAAAGTGACAGAAGCACTTCAATTGATACAATAAAATCACATTGTTTTATAACAGTTAAAAGTTTTATTTTCATTTCTTGACAAAAGCTTACACAACTTGAAATAAGGCTCAAAATCAGAGTAAAAAAATATAGATTGAGTGAATAACTATTGGGATTCGGATAGAAAACTATTCCTAACACTATTATTTTTCAGGATTCTTTCAGCGATCACACGTGCAAAATATTCATTAAGGGGGTCCGGGACACATCAGAAAATTTTTTTTATTAATTAATTTAGAATTTTGAATTTTTTTGTACTGATTACCCATCCAACTAATAAGCAAATTCAAAACACAAAATTTTTCCACAAGTTTTTAAAAAATTTTAAATTAAAATTTTTTGAAAAAAAGAGGGGTCATTTTAAATTGCTAAGGCTCAAAATATTCTTGGTCGATTTTCAAAATTCTTGCAGTAAATTATTCATAAATTTATAAACTTTAATTTTGATTCATCAATTTAAAAAATATTAATTTAATAAAAAATAAAAAATATTTGAATAAAAATTTTTGAAAATTGTAAGGTACTTGTTTTTAAAAAAGTCATATTTTTAAAAGTAAATATTTGTTTCAAATTTGCTGAATCAGTATTAAAGTATAATGTTTGAAAAAGATATGTTCCAAATTTCAACCCTTAAACTTTATCGGTTTTTGACCTATAGCAATTTGAATTCAGGAAATCTTAAAAATTGTATCTTGGAGAAAAACGCATTTAAAGTTTTAAAGACAGATGTTGTTGCCATGACAACAACTGTAAAGAGTGTTAGATTTTCAAAACAACGCACCACAAAAATTATTACATCTCTAGTTCTAATTAAGATAGAAACAGGATTTAGACGTCATTTTAAACAGAAAAACACAGAGAATTTCTTAAAATAATAAAAAAAAATTCGAAAATTTTACGATTTTTGTGTCCCGGACCCCCTTAAGAGATTTAAGAGATCCTATGGTCATTAAATAGGGTGATATATTCAATATATTCAATGCTATAAATACCCGGATTATCTTATAATTATCACCGAACGTGTGGAATAGAATAGTCTACAATTCTCTTCATTTCACGAGTGTAATCTAGAGTCCTATAAGTTCACAAGTGAGGATTATATATATCGATATCATGGTGTCAAAGGAAGTGCCTGAGCAATTTCCAGTCTCATATATTTTATGTACACAGACGTACTGAAGAGTGACCCTTGATAGACGAGTTACATCAAAACTGGCAAAAACGTATCCTTGACAAAATGTCGTACTGTCATTGTTCTCGTTTGGAGTACCAGGAGTCTGATGACTTTCCTGGACTATCTTTACAAGCTCTCCAAGTAGATTCGACGGGATACCTCGTAGATCGAAATTTGACCATTTATTCTAATGACGAGATAGATCGTCATCAAAATATTATCAATATTTGACGTGAAAAGATGGCAACATACAAAGGAATTTGAAGGAAAACTGTCGAGATCAAGATCTGGTCAGTTTTCTACTAAAGACGAGAAATATCGTCCATCAAGATTTGGCCAGTTTCCTTCTAATGACGAGGTACCTCGTCCAACAAGATCTGGTAGGTTTTCATAATGGATAGGTACCTCGACAAGAAAACCACCAGGAAGTTTACAATAGTGCTAAATATAATACGACTCTGGTGAGAAGACAGGTGAACTCAAGATACTCCATTTCTAAAAGGGTAGTAAATTCGCCAGAGGGAAAAGACGCGAATTCATGTATGATGATGGTCAGAAGTGCTTGTTTCATTAACTGTTATCATTTCCGTAATCGAACAAAACACTTGAAATAATAATCCGTGCTGAAAACACTGAGTTTGCAGAAACGCACTGTTTACCTTTAACCTACCCTCAATTAAACTATTCGAAACTTCGTGACTCCAACCAATACGAACTCATCATTGAAATGTTTGTTTTGAAAAATCCTGATGGGTTGTGTTCCTTGTGTCGTCATTTTCTAAAAGTGTATTATATTTTATTCTATGTTGTGCGTGTGTGTAATTGAATCTTATATTTTGTAAAATTAAATCTTCTGTTTTCTGTGTGTATTTCACTCTCTTTGCAATCTTTTTTATCATTTGTCTCAATTGATTTCTGTTGTTCCTGGCCTTTAAGCTCGATTATATCTTGAAGAATTTTTTTTACAACTCTGGCAACGCCATGAACATAAATCGCTCTTCGAGTTGGTTCCGCAAAATGGATCGTGGTTTCACGGAAGAAATTTTTGTGACGTTAAGAATGTCATTAATATCATCTTCAAGAATACATGGTTTGATCTCTATGAAATGACAATTATGATATTCAACCTCAAGATAAACTGTCGCCTAATTCAGTTTATCAACTTTAATGCCATATAGTTCTGATTTAGTACTCCTGTAATGTTTCATGACTAAAAGTGCCTCATACAATAAGCAAGCATGAGCTCCGTCTGTATTAAAACATTAAAATATCGTCTTAGAATCACTTGAAGAATAGTAGTTGCAGTCAGAGAGATAAATACACTTTGACTATGGATGTGGTGAAGAAAATATTCAGAGCTATTTCGAGTTCCTCTATTTCTGCAATCAATACATCAACACTATCTCTCTTGTTTATTATTTCTTCACATTTATCTTGCAGTTGTTATTTCGCGTTGAGTTTCCTTATGAATAATGAAATCGATGTACTTAGGTTTTTACTAAGCCATTGCTATCACCTCTGTTTAGTTAAAATATTTTCAGGGAAACCTCAAAATCGTTTTCATATTGCAAAACGTATACTGGCATAGAAACAGGTCAAAACACCTATATTAGCGTTCATGCTACAATTATTTTATTATACTTGTTTCCTTCTATTCCGATATACCTTCCTACGCATGAATGATTCTAAAGGGAAATAATTTGCATAGCTCACGTTGCTAAAGGCACCCTGAAATTTAAAATATTCCCCAAGTGGTATTCCTAGTGTAAAATTTTCTCCCTCAAATGAAGTATTTTTAAACTTTGCAAACAGTTTTATGTTATTGCAAAGTGATATATATACTGCTTGAATTGGAATATATTACGCCAAAAATTCACTGTTTTCGTAGAAAGAAATTCCTTTAAAAATCCTTTATTCCATATAACAGATATATTTTTTGGAAACTTATGAGATTATATGTGCAGAGTATACGAACAAATATCGAATCTTCAAATATATTTAAATTTTAGACACTATTTCCTAATTCTTACGTGTACCACTTTAGCGACAGTACTATTCATTTTAAATTAAAAAATAAACTAATAAAAAGTAGTTTCCCAATTTCATGAAAGTGAGTAAAAAGTTAATTGAATATACATATAAACCCCTATAAAAATACTAATATTTCCATTTTAAATTTTACATACATTCGATGCATTAAGAATATGAAATGAAAAAACAAACATCACAAATAATATATTTTCATAACTTATGGATTGACAGGATTCTGAGGAAGTTGAGTCAACGTCGTATTTTAGCAACATAACTGGCTACAGCTGAGGGACCTCGATTAATCGAGCAAGCACTGAAAAAATCTAGGAACATCTCATTATATTGAACCACAGTTAGACGATATGGTTGAGAGATAACTCTTGAGCTGGAATCCCTGTGCCCAAGCTTTTGTCCCAAACCAACGTGAGAACTTTTAAGTCCCCGACAGATTTAACATGTACCAGCTCACCACGTATACCTTGGTTTTGGTTAGCGAGCGTAAGGGAGTGGGGCGGAGCCTCCTAGTACGATAAAAGTGTATCGTAAGGCAGTCATGGCTGGACGTAAGCTGAAAAGTTAACACATCTGCGAGTCGTAGTATCTCAGGCCCATCTGCCTGCGGTATGTCTCCTAGGCTTAGAAAAAGTTCGACATACCAACTTCTGGTGATGTCTTCAAGTCATTAGCCTTCCAAGCGGTTTCGACAAAATATATAGTCCATCACGATTTTACAAATTTTGCTAATGACTTGATCTTCTCGATTTTTATATGATGCCGAGTTTTGAGATCTGGATAGTTTTCTTCTAATGACGAGATATCTCGTCAATCAAGATCTGATCAGCTATGTTAATGACGACCTGCCGCGTCAAGACAGCCACCAGGAGGGTTAAAATGCGAGTATTGTCTTATACGCATGAAAATACATATGTGCGCTGTTAATCGTATGCATGACCTGTGGCATCTTTTTTTAGAAGATTAGTCACCAACAACTTGTATCCATTTGCAACAGTGGGTCGAAATCTACTGATATTTAAAGCCTTTATAACCTTTCAAAATAATATATGTATAAGCCGAAACGATATGTAGACCAAAACAATGTCCAGGGTGTTTCGATAGCATCTATTCTAACAGTAAAGGCTTATAAAGGGTTCAAAGTAAACATTTATAAAGATAACACAACGTGTACATTCACTTAGATACACACACACCCATGCCTTACCACAAATTCGAACCAGAAATCTTTGAATACAGAAGCAACATTCTGACCACTGTCCAACCTTTAGAGCAGTTCGTAATTTTCCGTTCAGAGCCCCATACATCAGCGTATCTGAGCTCCGATTTCATGCACTGTGGAGTTTTTTTACCACAATAATTAATATAGAGGAGTCGAACCCAGATGGATACCTTTACAAGTTATTTATTTCACTTAAAAGGTTTCAATTAACAAATGGAAGACTATCTAAGCGCTATTTACAATGATCAATCAATGAACGAATGTTCATGAAAGAAAAATAGGGTTCTCTTCACAGTTAGTTTTTTGTTCCCCAGTGTTTAGCTGCACCATATAGCTATACAAGATCTCTTCTTTGCCACCTCGCACAAGAGCCTTCTCCTCTCGCCTCCGTCCTTAGTTTCCTCGGGGAGATCCGTCTTCTTCATGAAATGTTGATTCTGGTGGTTTTCGATGACACCAGCAGCATTAATGGATGTGAACTCACAGCTGTGAGTCCCCTCTTTGGATCTCGGATACGTGTTAGAAAGGATGTCTGTGACAGGCTGAGTAAGAAGTCGGATTATATGCCGACCGTACTACAGATTTAATGCTTTTCTGCCCCGACACGTGTTTTCTTTGAGTGGCCCGTCCACCCTTCTCTTGTGGAAAGCCCACGATAATCCAGGTGCTGATAGCTGTCTTCTGGACGAGTGTGATCGGAATCGCAGATGTGAGAATGTGAGACCGACCGGTTATGGCTCTGGGTAAACTTCGGAGCAAGTCCACATGCCATCGTCTTTTTTCAGTCGTCACAGTACATGCGGAAACATATACGATACAGTACATCCAGAAACATATACGATACATGTCGTTCACAATCGGATCGGGGAATGACACCTTACGCCTCAGAAACGATGTTATATATTGATAAAAAGCTCCCTCTACCACCTAAAGGCGGCATTTCTGGAAACGCATTCTTTGAAAATTAAAGTTCATTGAAGCTAGGATTTCCTAAGAAAGCCGAGCCGTTATCTAGTAGCTGTGGATGACGTCACTAAAACGTTGTTTATACAAGCCGATGGCGTTGGTTTCCCAAGAAAGCGGAGCCGTTATCTAGTAACTGTAGATGACGTCCCTAAAACGTTGTTTATTCTAACAGATGGCGTTGGTTTCCTAGAGAGCGTTGTTTGTGAGCTTAACTAAAATGAGCGGAGACGCTATTTGCGTGACGACCGTCATAGTGGTCTCAAACAGTTGGGGACTTTTTTTCTCTTGTAGCGGTAACATTTCATTTCCTGCGCCAAACAATTCGATCGGGAAGAAGCAAAACAAACAAATATTTTTGACTGGGCATTGCTTAGTTCGTTTTTGTCAAATCGATATCGTTGATGATAGATTAAAAATTTCAACGGATTTGAAATCTGCGGAAAATTTTACTCCAAATCTATACCTTAAATGCGATTTTATTTAAACAAATAATTTATTATTTAATAAATAGTTAAATAATTAAACGGTAAATAATTGAATGATAAATCTGTTTTGGTATCGATCTGGCGTAAAATTTTACGCTGATTTGAAATCCGTTGAAATTTTCAATCTATTTTCAACGATCCGGAAGTTATAAACTTGGACTAGATAATAAAAAAAAGCCAGTTTGTTTTAATAAAATAAACCACGACAGCCGTCTGTACTGCCCATTCTCCACCGAATTCTGTCCGTCTAGGTTGACACCTCTGGTCTCTGTTAATACGACCTTCTAGTTATGTCCTCGGCATCATGTCATATCACGGCTGCTAGATAACGGCTCAGCTTTCTTAGGAAATCGTAGCTTTAGGGACCCTCTACTCCCTTTACAATTCGGCAAGATATTTGCTGTACGCCCTGTATAGGCTTTCTAAACAATATATGGGTCAAAACAAGGACTAAACTTTTCTAGCAATATTTTGGCTAAAATAATATATAGCCCTTCAAAACAACACATAGCTTCAAAACTGTCTATTTTAAACTGTGTCGCACCTCACAAAAATGTCGAAGCCTTCCGCCGGAGGCGCTGCGAAAGTTTGGTGTTTCAAGAAAAATACAAGGTCTGTATAGTCTTTCCATTACCAAGGAAAAGTGAACTGTTTAGAAAAATGAGGTTTGTTTCATTGAATAGATCAATTGATAGAGTACTTTTCTACTGTAACGTTTTCTTAGTCTTAACTTCCAAATTTATCTCGGATTTTAGACAGAACATGGAGGGAAGTCGAAAATATATTGTATGTTGTCCTTCCAACAAAAGAGGCCATGTTGAACCATACTGATATTCTAGAAAACACTTTATAAATTCTAGCAAAGTTTGTAAAGAAGTTATCTTAACTTCTTATTATAAAATCGACCGTTACTGGATTCATTCGTCAGTTTTGCCGCTTTTTTAAATATGATTTATTTGATTAAAGGAGCTGTATATATATATATATACTGTTGATGAAATTGAATGAAATAACTCGCTACTCTAATGGAATATTTCATCAGTGTTATGATGATGGTAAACCTAAAAGAAAGATCAAAACAGAAAAGAAAATATGAGTGAAACGTAAAGAAATTCAAGGGAAGGAGATTAAATTGATGTTCCGGAACTAAATGTGGTAACATGACTGAGATGTGCATTTTGCCATGTATTTGATTGGAAAAAAAGTTACCGGCAGTAAAAGGTAACAAAATGCTTTGAATAATCGTATTTAATTTCCAGGTATGGAACTTTATTGCGACGATATGGATGGTATATTCATTATAAATAGAATCAAATAAGATATGAAATGTACCAACATTTTTACATCAGTTGATATAAACGATTCCAATAATTTATCTCAAATTATATGCGTGGGTCTGTCAGTATTTTATAAAAACTTGCGTTCGGCTATGGAAGAAAATTCGTTGGGGAGAATCACAATCAATATTATCCTAAGGGGTAAGTAAGTAGTTAATTAACGTAATGCTGTAGCATCACACCATGATATTAGCGACGATTTGTGATCAATCCCGAAAGGGAGGTTCCAAAAGACAAGTCCTCGTAATTTTGAACCCAAATCATATGACGAGAACAACGTCTAAGCTGGCACTCAACTCTCCAAGCTTCCACTACGTGCAATTGTAGGACATTTGAGGCCCGATAGATTGAACGTACACCAGTCCTCCTCCTTTGGTCTTTGTCTCAACAAAATTTCGAACTCGGAACACTCAGATTGTAAATCCGTTGCTGTTCCAACTGGGCTAACGTGGCCCTTTATTATCCGAGGGCAATAAACTGATAAAGCACCAGGCTTAAAATATTGGTATTTCAATTTCATTCAGAAAGACAACTTTTAAATACAAGAAATACTATTCTTTGTAAGAACGAAATTGCGTCTAAAATTGCTCGGACTATTTGTCATCCTAAAGCTGCCAAGTCGTATTTGTACGGAAAAAAGGTATTGTGATGAACAATGCGTTTTCTTACTTTTTTATTTTGCTCGAGAAAAGCAATATCTTTACTGTTATTGATAAGATTGTGTCTTTGAACTGTAACTAGAATTTTTCGGATATATTGCACTGTGTGAAATGTAGCCTTTCATGAATTAAAAAAGGTATTTTATGTACCACAGTGAGATTAATCCATTAAAAACACATTTGAAGGTTAAATTTAAGTAAAACGTTATTTTTGTGTAAAGAAACCAAAAAAATTTACATTTTGGTAAATGGACCTTTTATTTAAAAACCTTTGTAAAAGGTGGCTCTAGTAAATAGCAGTCCATATAATCAAAAGCTTGATTTAAACTTCTTTATTAAAACAACACTTTCCCACGAACATTCAACAAGCCATATCAAATGTGTTTCAATCTAATAACAATATATAAACTCAAGCATCGTTTTTAGTTGACGTAATTGCAAGAATTCAAATCGAAAAAGATAGGGATGCACAATTTTATAATCAGTGTCATTTCTGCACTTTCAAATCAGATATTTCTAATGAAAATTTCCAGAAATATTATTGATTTGAAGCAATGGCGTAGCTTAACAATGGTAAATGGAGATGTTGAGACTCTATTGAAAGTAAACACATCTTATACTTCGCTTTAGACAACCTTACAAGTTCACTCAGTTCACTGCTGTTTTTTTCCTCCAAGACAATACATTAGAAGACATTTTTAGGTCTAAGTTAAAAAAAAGAGCCCAAAAGTCTTGATTGCAACTATTCTTAGCAGTTCTGTATAGACAATACTAATGCTTCCTTAGACCTTGATGGTAATTTCTTACAAAGGCAAAACGATTTAGGGAATAATAAACCATGTCCAGGAATAGAAGGGTATATTATCTGTAGGTAGGTACTTGTAATTAATGTCACACTGAAACTACACAACGGGCTATTAGCGATGGACAGGGATTAAACCCGAAAGGAAAGATCCGAGGAGAAAACCCCGTAATTTTGAACCGAGGTCAGATGACGAGTTCGCACATGATCTGGAACCCCACTCTCTAAACTCCCACATCACGCAAACCCGAGGAAATTTAATCCCATGACAGATTTAACCGCCACAAGCCCCCTTTGTTTCGTTGGAATGGCACTCGCAACCCTCTAGTTGCTATTTCGTTACTCTTCCAAGCGGGATGTATGTTATCGGTGGCTGATGCTAGACTTAATATGAAGCATGGGTAGAGGAAAGAGTCTGTCTTGTCAGATATCCATAGCATATGACTATTCACAACTTGTAGTAAGAAGCTTTGTTTCCATGAAAGGATAGCGCATCAGAAATCCTTGATAGGCTTTTTAAGTAAAAACAAGAATGCTCACAGTGTTGCGTAAAAATATCGTAATTTTTGTTTTGGATTTTATTTTTTTTGTGTGTGTTGTCAAGTTTAAGTAGATATCGGACTTCTAACACTATGTCAACTGTTGAAAGTTGCAAAATATGTTTATCGAGCTTAAGTCTACCGAAATAAATATTTTTATTCCTTCATTTTCTCTTCTTTGTTCGGAAACGGACCAACAAATAATTCCTTCAGTTTGAGAAAGCTGAATCCAAAAGTCTTAAAAAGCTTTCAACACCAATTACTTGGATCTTTAATCATTTGTCTGGTTGACAATCCCCCCAGCAGAACAAGCAAGAAAATAGGGATAAAAAAAACGGTTAGTTTTTAGATTCCGAAAAATTGACCCGACCTCAGACTCTTTGAACCATCTGATGATAAATATAGACTTGTCTTCTGCACGGATGGGCAAGCTAATGGACAAAATAAGAACCCCAAATATATTTCCGCAACGGGAAGAAATAAAATCTTCAAAGAAAAACCGTAGTAAAAGGAAGAAGTGTACTAGACCACTCGACAAACTCTTACATTCATCTCCGAGTCATTTATAACTCCCCCCTATGCAGTACTGGTTGAAGTATCTGTGCCCCTGATCGTAGGCGGCCGTCGTAACTTCGCGAAGTTGTTATCGCGCAGTCCAGTTCGATAAGCGCTCAGCTATTTGGTGGTGATTTATTACATCATAACAGCAGCAGCGAACAACTATGAATTACTCTGATGCAATCTCGGGAGAACAAGAATGAATTTGCGTCGCGTTCGTTTTTTGTTAAGCTTTGCCAACCTAATATATCTCTTCTGTGAAGAAAGAGCAATAACTGAGAGCATTCACGCGCGAAATGAAATGGACATCGGGATACAGGTTTTGGTGATACAATGTTTTGAGTGTTTAAGAGAGCGAGATACTTACACTATATTTCTTGCCTGTGAACATCACGTTGATTATTTTTCGTTATAACTACGTATAACTTTAATTATCTAACACTAGCTGAATAACATGGTGTTTCTCGGGTTTGAAATATGACCGTGGCATTTCCCTGTAATAACTCAAATGCACAAACCCTGTAGAACGTGTGTCATACTCTGACAAGGCCGTGATCGTGGTGATAATCATGCAAGTAAATTAAAATCAAGCAAAAAAACAGGACGCATCAGGTAATCAAGAAAGAAAATATATTGTCACAGAATTCAAGGAAATTTTACATAATTGGTCAAAAATACAAAATAGAGACAGTTACTGCATGTTTAATTGAATTAAAATAAGAATAAAATTAATTTCTATAGACCTGTCTGGTGTCCAATCCATCCCACATCACTTCGATGGTGAGTACAAGAATTCACGTCCAGTAGTTCCAGAAGCACAGAGTCAAATGTCGAAAAAAAAGTTATTTTCCTATCACTTGGCACACTTCAGCCCGCGTCATGCTTTCGGTATTTTTCCATTGGACCCCAAGGATAGCGTCCCCACGGCAGGCTGTCCATTCCCGCAGGCTCATTGCTCGGATTTTTCCCGCGCAAGTTGGGCCAACCCCAAGCCGAGAAGCCACCCTCACGTGGAGGTTTCGCTACCATGTTCCCCTTGAGGTCAATGTTCGCTGTGTGGAGCCGTCACTGGAGTGTGTGCTGCCGATCAGCTGGACAACGTGTTTCCAACCGCGACAACTAACATATGACCGCGGCATTTTCCTGTGTTAACTCAAACACAGACCCTGTAGAACGAGTAAGCTACTTTTCGAGGTCAAATATTCTGTTAAATGAAAATGATCATCTACTGAGTCATCAATACCACGCGAATAAGCAATGTGTTGAAAAGCAAAATTACATGACTTTT
Source organism: Metellina segmentata (assembly GCA_947359465.1). Lineage (NCBI taxonomy): Eukaryota > Metazoa > Arthropoda > Arachnida > Araneae > Tetragnathidae > Metellina > Metellina segmentata. The sequence goes on from OX375875.1 coordinate 12,090,562, forward strand.
ACTAATCCAGCAGAAGCAACAGAAAATCAACCGTACCTTCAAGCCAATTTCCCAACATTCTTTTCGTGACTGAACAGGTGAATACCGGTTTATTGTTCAAAACGTCCAAAGATTAGACAAATATTATTTTTCAGCTTGATGAAATTATCATGTTTTATTCTAACTTTAAACGTATGGAAGAGCAAGGAATATTTGAGGTCATCATCTCAATAGCGTTCCAAAATAATTGACGATCAAGATGAGCATAGGATGGTCAATGTTTGAACTAAATCTCACTTTTAGCCTAGAAATGCAAGACATTTCAACCCATTCAAAATTATTTGGTGAAAAAAAAAACAATTATCTAACCTATTGATTGGTTCACAAATACATCATGTGATCAGTTTTTGACATCAACTTATGATGAGTGGTAATTGATAAGACGTTTTCAAGGTGTGAGCAATTTCATGCTATGCCGTGGATGATCCAAAAAGTAAAAAGTAATAGTCATTTTTCTCATTCCTTGTAAACTGTGAAAAATGAGGAATGATTACAACTCCGCTCTATTTTTTTTTCTAATGCCGTCCAAAATTTCATCGCGAAAGTATTTGTGTAAACAAAATTAAGATTTTAAAGTGAAAGAAACTGTAGAAAATAGATTAGAAAATACGCTAAAGCGTGACTTTTATTTTATTATTCTATAAAATGATACGGGGACCCCTATTATGTTTTTTATATATCTGTAAATGGATACAATCGGAGGGTTGCAAGTTCGAAACTTGGTCCATCTAAAGACCATCGTGAACAGGGGGTCTGGTGCACGTTAATCAGTAACTACTTCAAACGTCCTCACATTGGTGTAGCGTGGAAGCTTGGAGAGTGAGGTGCAAGCTCAATTGTTGTCAAGTCTCGTAATCAAAGTTAGTTCGTCAAAGTCGGTTCAAAGTTACGAGGCATTGTCAGTGAATCTTTCCCTTCGGGATTGATCCCGGATCTTCGCCGTCGTCTTGTTCTAATACAACGTTAAGTAGCTACCTCTTGTTAATATATATTATATTTGCACAAATAATTATACTTAGTACGATCATGGTATTGGAAATCTTTTAATAACTAAATGAATACTGGTATTTTGATTTATGGAAAAAAATATCTAAATAAATACGAACCCTTATTCAAAACCAAATAGACATTTATTAATACGAGTAGGAGTAAGCATTATTCCTTGCCTAATGACTGTTAGTTTGAATGAGTTTCCAGAAACGATATAACACGAGGTGTTCAGATGGATACTTTTTGAACGACTGTAGCTCGTTTTCTCCCAAGATGCTTCAACATTAGTTCCAAGTTTGTTTAAAAAAGTTTTCATATTCTAGAGAAGTGTCAAATTAATATCAACGAATCAAAGTGCCCAAAGGTTTAGGAACGCTAGGGAAAATATTAAAGGATTTTTCCTTAAGGCCTAGCTTCAACGAAAATTCAATTATAGATAACATCGTTAATCACACTGATGGAATGGGTGGTTGCAGTGTGGATCGATATAAAACTTCATAGACGTAAGTTATTTGAAAACCGATTTTGAGAAGTCGATTCCGAGTATATGACGGTTTATGATGCTTCAATTTCAGTAAAAAAAGTTTTAATCAGACTATTTCTTGGATAAAAAAGACTAGTAAAAAACCTGTTTTCTTCGTTCCTGAATTATAGGCATCATTATCATAAGTAATTTGATTATTTCTGTCAATCAAAGTTCTGATTTCCCTATCAGAGTAAAAATCACTTTTTCCAGGTAATTTAATTTTGTTGGGAATATCTTTATGTGTTTCAAGAAACTAAAAATCTCAGGATTTATGGTTTTTTTGCAAAGTCAACTTTTAATATGAAACTGCATTCTTATTATCAAATATTAAACATTAACTGTACAACCCGAACGAAACCCTAAAGCAATTATATTTCTAAAACAAGGTGGATTTAAACATTGCGATGCAGAATTTAAGGATAGGTAGTGAACACAAAAGTCATTGTACTCAATTAGGAAGGCATGTCTGCAAGTGTCCTGGATATGCTCAAGCTTACTCAACTATGCAGAAAGGAAATAAATTATGTAAATAACATTTTGATAGTTCTAATTGTACAGTTGAATTGTAGCGTTAAGGATATTAAGTCATGCTCGAATTTCTGTATGTGTTCAAAGAAGTGATCACCAGTAGTAATATGTACTCGCGTGAAAAGTTGAGCATAATTACTGTTTATGTGAATACGTCACAAAATCTACTTTGGAATGGAAGGAAACAATGTATGCGGATGTAAAAGGGTTATGGAAGAAGAAAAGAATGCAAAACAAATATAACAATGACTTCTATTATTCACAGAAAATATTTGAAAAAAAAAAAGTTCACAATATGATTGTCAACTTTAGTGGAACATAATGATTTTAATAATGTGATGCTGAAGTTTAATACCATGTATGGGAACATCTAGTAGCCACGCATGCTGCACAACGATTTCCCACACTTTCAATGAAGATATGGATGAGTTGTGTGCGCTCAAAGACTTATGGACGAGCCATCTCATCGAAACCTTTTGTAAGGTTCAACATGTTTAATCCATGTTTAACATTTTCAACATACAATTTGATAATGGTCTCACAACACGACTGAGTACTTCACCAGGAGGTCCGTGACGTCCACGTTCTCTAATAAGTGATGATTGCTTAAATTGATCACAAGCTCGCTCGAAGAAAGGATCGATAGAGCAACAGTATCAAAAATTCAAAAAGTTAAAAGATAAGCGTCAAGAGAAAGTTTTATAACGCAAAGAGGAATTTAGAAAAATACATATGTTAACCACCCGTTTCGCATAGGGACGAGAAGTTAAAGTATAGAAATAAAAGTAGATTAAAGGTGAACAGAAGTCCCATACTTCAAACTTTCTTTAACTTCCAATAGCCTGCATAAAAGCTTTCCCTTGATAATGTGCAATATTATACAACACAGTAATTCTCCAAAACTACCATCTCCCAGCATAAGACATGCTCCAGACCATTATAGATGCTAAAACGATGCAAGCGCTAGGCCAAGCAATCATGGCCTGTCAATTATCTAAAAGTCGACACCACTATTTAGCGGAGGCCGGTGGAAATGTCCCCCACGGACATTCTAAGACCGAGCTAGGGGACATACTCTAGGCCACATCTTTTCTGGCTTTCAGCCCTTGTCGCTAGACGGTGGCCTAGACCATTAAAAAATAGAAAATGGAGAAGAAATTGCTTGTAAGCTTTTAAAACTAACATAACTTTTTTCTTTCATTCTACTAAAAACGTCTTTTAAGTCTCTAATGATCAAACGAACATCGGTCTCGACAAGGTATCTTTCGCCATTAGCAAAACTGAAAAGATCTTGATGAACGATATACCACGCCATTAAAACACCCGGCCAAATAGTGATCTCGTCATCGTTAAAAAAATCGACAGTGCATTGATGACGAGATATCTCGTCATTAGAAAACTGACTAGGTATTGATTTCGTTATCATAAAACATAGCGATGCATTGTTGTGGAGGTATCTCATCATTAAAAAGGTGACCAGATACTGCTCTGGTCATCATAAAAATATCGGTAGTATATTAATAACGAGGTATCTCGTCATTGGAAAACTGACCGGGTATTGACCTCATCATCATACAAAATACAATTATGACGAGGTATCTCGTTACGTGGCAGAGTTGCTCAGTTCTTTCTGGATGCAATATCTCATACAGACCACTTTGAGGATAATAGAAAAAATATACCTATAACTTCAGGTCTATTTAAAAAATGTTAATGGATTAAATTTGTTAAAATATAGTGTGACATAGCAACTTAAATACCATATGGAGTACATATTGTATACAAATTTTCAACTCCTGTCCATATCCATATTATTGAAATATAATTCAGAAAAAACAAGTTTTCTTGTCATCTGAATAAGTGATGAATGCGGATTTATACAAAATAAGAATATTTATTTTGCATTAATTTGAATCACAAATGATCAAGTGAAATTTGGTTTGCTATTTTAGTTTAAAAGGATAAACTCGTTTAAATCGTTCGGATTAAATGTTCACGATTACAGGATTAACTTATAAAGTAACCGTAGTGTACATGTTTGGGAGTTTCTAAATTAAAATTATCCAGCATGTATTTACGAGGGCGAGCGGTTTTTAAAGCAATGAAATTTGGTGGCCTTAGAAAATCAAATGACGTATCAAATAATATAGCACGTCCACGATTATCACACATAGGTATAAATCTATATTTCTATGTGTTTTTTGTACACGTTTGCTAATAATATGCTACAGCAAATATTTATGTAGACAAGTGTTTTGGTGAAGGGGTTCTTGGAATACGGCTTCATCAAAAACAGATAAATGAACATTATTTACGTAGTTGCTTTTTGAACTAGTGCAGGTAGATACGTATTTTAACTAACGTCGCACTGGTGCAACACAACGTGCTATTGACAACAGTCCGTGATCAAATTCGAAGAGAAAGAGACGATCGAAAATAGACAAATTTCGACATTTTCAACCTATTAAAATATTTTATGTTATAAATTTCAATACTAGTCGTAACAAACTGTATAAAAAATATTTCAACAAGTTAAAGTATAGGAGCAATGTATAGATAGATATTTACTTATTTACTTTACATTTTGGGGCAAAATATTATAAACTTTGGTTTATGGAAATTCGTTTTATTCTTGATTACACAACTGAAAACAAAAAACCATCCCTACTTTGTTATTTTACTTATTTAAGTACACGAAACCACGATTTGAGCTTTTTTGTTTTGTGGGAAAATTAGTTCTTTACAAGTGTCGAGTTTCGACGGATATTGAAATGTATGTAAAAGATAGAGGTTTCTCATTATCCTTTATATTAGAGTTTATATTCATAAAGGCCATATCCATTATCATTTTTATTCATTTATATTTATAAAGTGAAAACCATACCTCGTGCAAAACCCCCCCTCTGTCCTTTATATTAACTCTATTCAAGTTGAGGTCGACTAATTTCTTAATTTTAAAGGCGAGTTCTTGACAATGCTTTTTTTCAAATTCAATTCTTGTTTAGAGTAGTAAAAGTATTGTTTAAATTTCAGTTATGCAATATTGCTGTTAAAATTTACTAGCAGATACAATAAAATAACATACAAGTCAAACTAATACTGTACATTTTGAGAATTCAAGAAATTTTCAAGTATTTAAATGTTTTATTACATTATCGTTTTTATTACATTAAATGAATTTCCAAAACCAAAGTTTGTAATATTTTGGCCAAACATGGAAGTAAATATCTCTTTAACATTTTTCTATACTTTCGTTTGTAGATAGTTTTTATACAATTTGTTACGACACTATTAAAATTCATTACATAAAATATTATCAAAGGTTGAAAGCTGTGAAATTTGTATCCTAGCACAAATTCGATTGGATATTTCTCTTCGGGTTTGATCACGAACTGTTGTCAATGGCCCGTTGTGTTGTTCCAGTGTGACGTTAGTTAAAATACCCATCTACCAGTGCGAAGCAACAAAGTAAATGATATTTCATTTTTCTGTTTTTGAGGAAGTCTTATTCCAGGTCTGCACAAGATATTTGTCTACATAAATATTTGCTGAAAAATTTTATTATCAAACATGTACAAAGACATACAAACGCACCGAAATATAACATGTTTGCTTTGTATGGTAATAATGGACGTGTTATAATATTTAGTAAGCCACTTCATTTTCTAAGGCCACCAAATTTCATTTCTTTAAGGACATTTTCAAATTTGAAAGTTTTTTTCCATCGTGATTTTTGTTTTAAAACTTTTATTTAAATGCTATTTAAGTCATCTAAATTACATTATAAAGCCGTACTCAAGCTACTCAATTAATATCAACAGGTGCATTATAAATACTATTGTTTTGCTAACTAGCCCTAGGGAAAAACGAAAATGTCATTAGAGCTATAAAACAAGCCATACTCTTTTTCGAAAACTACACAACTTTATACAGCACCTTTGTCAGAAATAACTGAGACAATTAGCAGATTTTAAAAAACCTCCGTAATCCTTAGTTTAATTGCGGTGTTCGTGTGTACTTGAGAAATAAAGTTTAACAAGACATAAATAACTCCAAGCGAAAGCGGAAAAGACGACATGACAACATTGACAACAATCTCTCTAAAGTCACCAAACATACACACTAATACCCTTCAAACGTGGCTTATAGAAACAACTCGACAGAAGTAACTGTGAAACCTGACACAAAAACTCATCCATACTCACCCTTCCTCCAGTTGGAGCTTTCAAACACATAAGGGACGAAGTTTAACGATCTGAAAATAATGTCAGATAAAAACAGGGGGGATGCGACCTTTCAAAACCCTCCCACAGGATTTACCGAACAAATTACCAAACACGCACAATAATACCCATCCCATAAATAATGTACCAACAACACAATCGCGTATTCCATTCAAAGCATTTTCAAAATCGGAAAAGTTTTCTTCAGACAATCCTCCGATCCTTTGTCTCTCACCCAGTAAAATATTCAGCGCGTATCTAGAAATGTCCCCTGTCCCTTGTCCTGGTAAAGATTTATACATGCCAGCATCCAGTCGATTCCAAGGCTTTTGTATGCAATCGAAACAAAACGCTTACTGGAAAAGAGAGAACGTATCGGTCCTTGCAAAAGACAAAAGCATTCCAGTATGTGGACCGCTGTCGCGAGGGAATTGAAATTCACCCTTTTCTGCAGAAATTCCATCCGCTGAACATGTGCTCGGAGCCGTATCGGTAGTCAAGAATTGTTTCTTTCATGAGTTCTTCTCGGGGGAAATGAAAAATCTGCTTGTTTGGGGCTCTGTGACAGAAAATGCATTGCTTTGGTTCCGGAAAGATGTCTCAGTCTCCGATTTGTGTTTGCGAACTGTGAGATGTTTGTCTTCGGCACGGTTTTTGTTTCGGGCTTTTGTCCATCTGCGAACAATGCAGTTTTCCGAGATTAGTGATGGGTTTAAATGGCAGCTTAAGCATGATCCTAATGAGATAGGAGGATCACGTAACGTCTTGATAATGCGACATTTTTCTTGTTTCCAATTATATCGCCTATTACCTATCAGACTTGATGCAGTTATTTGGGATTCCTATGTTTGATGCTCCGCTGTCATATTTTGCTTCATAAGGGCAAAATGCAGAGCAATGGAATGGATTTTCGCATCCTAAATTCCATCTGCTAACCATGTTGCTGGTGCCGTATAGGTGGCCAAGAATTGTCTCTCATGAATTCGTCATTAGGTGATATGAAAAGTCTGCTTGTTTGGGATCTAAGACAGGAAATTGATTACTTTGGATCCGTAGAAATGTATGAAGTTTAAGAGAGTTATAATTCACCAATTGGTTTTGCATTGGGTGATGGGGTAGTGCTGATGCGACGAGGGAGAGGCAGTGGGGTCAGGAACCACTCACTTGTTTGTTCCTTAAGAAGCTCGTACTTTTACCGTCATTCACTCTCAGCATTCTCTGGTGTTCTCTCTGAGGGATTCCCAGTTTTGCCTATTGTCGATTTCTCGACCCCAATAAAATGTAGCTTCATATCCAGTGGTCTGACTAATGTCAGCAAGACCACTCATCCCATATTTAAATATGGGAAGGCTCATCATTGTGGCTGCTTCGATCCTCCCAATTCCGGTGACGGTAGAAAGGAGCTTGTTTTACGTTCCGCTCGGCAATCCTCGCTTACTTTCAATTGAATTACAGTTTAAAAATTAATTTTTAAATGTTCTAGATTGAATTTTAAAATTCGGGCTTCGCACAAAAATTACAAAACATTCGGACCACCTGTGTGTGAAATCCCGCTATTGAAAGTGCCATAGATTCGTCAGGACAGTCCACACACACACACACACACATACACACACACACACAATTCCTTTAATAACAGTAGAGATGCTGTAAATCGGTCCGTTTGTTATTGTTTGTTGCTTTTCAACTTGTCACGCTATGCTGACTAGTGTCTGTATGTGCCTCTTGTCTTTGGCGCAGATCGGCTAATTAAGGCTTTTGCCTCCCATGAAACCCAACCATCTGACCGGCTAACCCGTATCTTTCTTTTTAATACCTTCGATGTGACAACCCTTTGAAATTGGTCACATTTTCATTTGGCGACAAAATAAAAACCTAGAATGCATCTTTGCCAGAGCTCCAAACAGGACCCCACATCAATCTGTGGGCCCCGTTACCAGCTGTTACGACGAGCCTCTCCCCTATCTACCATGTCCATTTAACACTGTCTACGTTTGAACACAGACATTTTCATTTTTTTAAGTACTTTCCATAATTTTAATCCTAAAACAAACTCCATATTGATATATAAGAGTGGCATGTATATATACACAATATAACAAAGAAAACATTTAGGTCAAAAAGTGTTGAATGAGCTAATATAAACATTTGGTTAATAAACATAGTTATACTTGTAACATACAGTTTTAAAATCCGGAAAATCAAAATGTTATATATGAGTACAATTCTGCAATTGAAATTAAAAATCAAAGCAACTGATTGAAATATAATTCAAACTTTTATATTAACTTTATGGAAAAAGTATAAGTGTCCATCTTGAAAAACAAAAGTGAATAAATTATTTTACATTTTTCTTGCTTTCACCATGGATAATGCTACATTTTAGGGATTTTTAGGTGTGAAAAGATTATAATTTTGTTTGCCCCTTTACGGCCCCCTTGATCCATGGACTCCGTTTCCATGGCAATGGATGCTCAGCTTATGTCCTGGCTCCAAGCGACCATCCTTATAACTACAACCATTATCCAGGTGCTTATAAACAATATAAATAAATCGACAACCACAACTTCTAATTTTAACAAATCCTACAAGCGATCCAGTTATGTCGAAACAAACAATATATCACACACTACATTTCTCACTGCATTTTACTAACTATTAAACCTGACAGTAATGGTAACGCATACCATTTCTTGAAGGGTTTAGTATCACATAAATATGATCCCTCCTGTTGTAAAACTGGGTTCAATTTCGATTAAATTTATCGATACTTTCGTTGTTTTATGACGTGGGCGCCAAGACAACCAAAAATATCGGAGATGGAGATAAATCACGAAAATAGAGTCATTACTTTTTCACGGAATTTCCAGAGATAGGGAGAAAAGGGTGAGAGAGACATAAAACAGAGCTCAGCAGAAATTATTATGGAAATGTGAGAAATGTGCTCTTTTAAATGATAATCAACTATTTTTATGTGCTCTGTCTTTACTCTCGCGCAATTTCCTTTGCAACGCTCTTTTGCGTTGTATTTATTCTATTACTTGTATCACGCAACTTCATCTGTGACTGGAAGTTATATTTAAGTTCAGGGATGATTTCAATAAACGTGGTTCTGAAATAAAATCAAGGTATTTTTGGTTCTTTTCTGTTTTAGTACTGTCATAAGCGTTTGTCTCATTAGGTAGGCTGGTTCTGTGGACAGGTGTTTAAAGTAGCGTGCAATATTAAGCTAATATTTCGGTCAAAAATAACATTTATTTTATATCTCTAAGGAAACTATTTCATGAACACTTGATAACTGCTTTCTTCTGTATTGCCGATGAACATTTTCAAGACCAAGAATTTGACAGAGAGGAATGTTTTGGAAGCCTGTCAATTACCCAAATAGAAATTTGGATGAGTTTTACATGTAAAACCTTATTATCATTACATGATTATACACAAATAAATATCTTATAAAAAGGGGTTATTAATCTAACCTATTTAAAAAAACTTGCAATTTTAAAATATTTATACTTCTATGGAAGTAAATGTAATTTTGTAAATAATCTTGATATGTCGATTTTCATCTTTAATACTCGGCTTGAAAGCCAAATAGTTAACGCTTATACCTGCAGTTCAATATGCTCCGAGTTCGAATCTCGGTCTTAGGATTTGGTTCGGAGTTCTTCGATTCCATTTCAAGCAAATGTCCAGGTGTCATATTATCAACCTTTACAGGAGTAGAAGACAAGGGGAAATTGTAAGCCCGCTGATTCGTTGGTATCTCACCCAGATATATATGATGTCACTCCCTCGTCGTGCGCCACTGCGCAAGCGTGAGAAGTATAAAAAATATTTACTTGCAATGGCGTCTAGTGCTCAGTCCATTATATCATGATTCACAGTGGAGATTTTATTAATGGCTCGCAATTAACTGTTATGAGCACCTTATACAATAGACAAACACACTTTCAAGATTACGATTAACTTCTTTTTAATTCGAAATCATAGGTATGTATATACAATATTCTGTACTTGAGAGTTAAAGTATCGTATATATGCAAATTTTTTGATTGTAGGGTATCATAAGTGGAATTTAAAAAATTGTAAGAGAGCAACCATTTATTTGACTTTAAAGCATCTATATTTTTTTAAGTAAAGAAAAAGCCATTTAAAATGACTTGTTCTTAAAACTGAAATGTTTTCCAAATGTCAGTTACGATTGTTTACCACTGAGGTACAGAATTATAATTACATTTCACAGTTCATGGGCATTTGAATATTTTGGTTAACGACAAATGCATCCATTTCTCGCTACAGTTACATTAGAATTATTACTATAGACATTATTTTGTTAGGTATATAGTCACGTTGTCATTACTATGTTCGAAATTACTAAACTCATTGTTTTCGATAAAATTGCCAAGATTTCGCAATGTGTTTTCTCTTTCTTTTGAATATTTTTCCATGTTTATTTTTAGCTATGCATGGGCGAGAGTTTCAATTTTATGATTCTTTCTTGGGCAAGTTTATATTTGCACTTAATCACATGGTCTTAGTTTATGGGATGTTGGAGCGTGCGTTTGCGAAATCGCGGTTTGACGCGCTAATGTAATTTTGGTTCTGTGTTATCGTAGCATTCTGTCGAAAGTTGCAACAACTTCGACCGAAAATAGAATACTAATAAAAAAAAAAGAAAGCAATAGCTTGAAGATGATTAATTCGTTATTTATGTTGTAGAGGTTTTGTTATGTGTGTTTCAAGAAAGGTAATTTTAAGAGTGTCTTATTTCGGTATTTCGCTGAAGCCATTTGGCTTTGGAGATGGTTCTGATTGTGGTATATTGGAGGATTTCAAGGGTGTTGATGTTATTACTATTTGTATATATCCCCAGATTTGGCTTGCGTAGGCGATGAATTTCTTCGAACGGAGTTGTATGGGATGTGTGAACTTTCGGAATGAATTTTGCTCCTACTATAGTCACATTTTTAATTACTCCTATGGTTTAATGATGTATGTGCTTTATTAACAACTTAAAAAATACCAAGACCAATATTTTTTCGAATTTTGAAATGTTTGCGAAATATAAAAAAATCTTCTTACTACTACATTTCAATCGTAAGTACTATTTTCGCAAAACATCGTGAACAAACAAAATTTTTGCTTGTGCAAACCTTTTCACTGTTAATCGGCTATTTAAAAATAGCACGGAATTTTCTCTTGAATTTCGGATTAAATTGGATAATTAAGGTTCCCATATTGTATGAAAACATGAACACGCAAAAATGTTGTTTGTTCACGATGTTTTGCAAAAATAGTACTCACGATTAAAATGGAGTAGTATGAAGATTTTTTTTTATTTCTCAAACATTTCAAAATTCGAAAAAATATTGGTCTGAGTATTTTTTAAGTTGTCATTAAATCCCATCCATTATAAAACCATCTGAGTAATTAAAAATGTAATCAGTAGGAGCAAACTTCATCCCCCCCCCCATCAACACAAATTATTTTTCAAAAACAAAATACTTAGTCATACCAAAATCCCTATTACAACCCAAAAATAATGTTTCTTATAGAAAAATTATTAAATTAGAGATGGATAATATATTTCGCTTTGCTTTCGTTTACTACCGCCTTTCACTAGAAACTCGTACCAAGTCCACGAGCAGGATCACATACTATTGATGACGTCACTAAGTGACGTCATGAATAGTATTTGAATGAATCTTTTATAGATGACAGTTTGAAACCGACGAATCAGAAGGCTTAAAATTTCCCCATGTCTTCTACTCCAGTAAAGATTGGTAATATGCGTCTCGGTGTAAGTTCTCAGGTAGAAAATAATAAGGCTAAGTTCCAAATCAAAATGAATTTACTTTCGTCCAAATTTTAACTTTTAAACTGGAAATCTCTCAAATGTAGTATTTAATAAAAACACTGATGCCCTTTTCATTAAGAAATGGGTAGAATGAACTATGATAGAATTTTTGTCGCGCAAAGTGCACTTGACTTTTTTTTTTAATTATTTCAGTACATCTCTAATAAGAATTCTATAGAATGAATACAAAATTGGTACATGATAGTGTATTGTCAAATGGAAATATTAATAAAAGTTTAACGTCTCCTAAATTGGATAACGCAATCAACATCACCGCTATTCGTCTGTTTTAATTGTTAACATTGCAAATTCTTTTCTTACAAAGAAAAATGTCGTCAAAACGTAAAACTAGGGACCTAGATGATGAAGGGGGAAAATGTTATTGATCAATGTAAACTAGAATCAACGCCAAGTTGGTGATAAACTAAAGTTTATAGTACCCCTGCCTTGATTCACGTGGGAGTCATCTGTATAACGGAATTAAAATTTTCGGACCCGTCTGTTTGTACTGAAAAAATCTCTCTCCTTCAGATATATCGTTTATAAAATATTATTATAAGAGGTATTTTTGGTGCAGAAAATTATTTAAATTCAACCTTCTTAACGAAATAAAGCAGTAATCTCATTGATATACTTCGTTACTGCTTTTAAATGCACCTTTCACCTGGAATGATTCGCAACACCAAAAAATTATCAATTACGAAGTTTTAAAAATACCTTTCAATCGCAACAGCCTTGAGGAGAATTATCTGACCCAGCAAATGCCCGCAAAGAATGGAAAATATCTAAATATGAATGCCCAAAAATAATTAATCTTCAGAAGGAGGTAAAATGCTAAATTTGGCTAATTAGCGACCCCGTATAGTTGTGATGCTCCGGAAAATGCAACGAATCGTTTCTTTTGTAATGCAATTAGTAGTGGCTTTTGCATGCGTTCCTAATTTGGCCTCTAATGGTCTATTGAGCCTATTTATTTCCTTCTTCAGTTACCCCATTTCATTAGCTAATTCGCGAAGAGAAAGCAATCGATGATTCAACTTAAATGTACTGAAAAGCTCTTGCAGAAGTCGAAGGAGCATTATTAGAGATGACAAAAAGTGGTTCTCCAATTAGCTTCTAATAATTAGCTGTGCTTATTCTCGATGTGGGGTTTTTAAATATCGAATGAAAATATCTTTAAAAAGATCTCGTTGATGGCTTTTAATGAATGTGAATAAAATTATTTAGTTTTCGCGGATGGGATCATTTTGTTCATTTGGACTTTTTGTTGATAACGCCCTTTGTATTTATATATATTTAAGGGCACAGGGAACATAATTTGGCTCAAATTTTCGATGTTTTAATTTTGGGCTTAAAAAATAGCGGGAATTAAGACGATTCCAAAAATTTATAACTTGTATAGGTTTGAAAACTATAAACACATCTAAACAGACGTTTACGAATGTAAACAACGCCTGTCACACCCGTTGGCCTAGCCCTCTCCCAGTAAAATCACATGTACTTACGTTTTGACTTGCACAGTGTTTCGGCTAGTTTTCAGCCTCATTTTTACTGCAATATTGAAATTAGAAGAGAGAATTAAAGAGTAGAATTAAATGTTTCTTTATACATCACCTGCACAATGCACATGTCTTTTTCAAGACATGTGCATTGAGCAGGTGATGTATTTTTGAACCGAGCTAAGGGATTGAACCACGTGTTTTATGATTTGGTAAAAAATACAGCTTCATATATTGATTAAAAAGTTCCTTTTGCTTGTTTGCAATGGCGAGAAAAAAGTTGTTTGGAAGACACAAATTTAGAGGAAATCGGTTTACTGTTGTGAGGAAGGTAAATGCTGCTGATGACTCAGTGACCGAAATTAGTGCATCTGAGAAGAAGATTGACACAACTTTTCCGGAAGCTATCTAAACATGCCAGAATGAAGTTAAAGCTGTTGAAACAAAAGAAATGTGATTCAGAAATGCTGAATGAAAATGATTATGGTTCTGGAAAATTTTAATCTAGTGAATTTTAAGCATAGTAAGTGTTTTTATGGTTTTTTTCATTTTTCTCAAAATGTGTTTTTTTTTTCATGCTTTGGTACACTTTTCTTAAATTCTATTGAAGCTACACTTTTCAAATTTTACACACTTGTTCCAACAAGTGTTTTCAATAAAAATACCTATTATTTTTAATTTAAATGCAGAACATATGGAGATATCACTAAAAAGAGTTTTAAAAATTCTGTTATTTTTGAAAAAAAATTTAAAAAAAATCTAATTTTATTTCTATTAGAGATTAAAATTAAAAATCCTTCTTAATTTTTTCAAATGGGATATCTTTTGTTGCCAGGAAAATTTTGGAGACAATACTTGCAATAGTTTTTGAGAAAAGTGTACCAAACTGGGATATTGTGAAAGAAAAATTTTCAAACAGTTAAAAAGTAAGTAGCTACAGAAAACAAAATTATGAAGGGAATACATTTTGTTACAGTTAATTATAAAATGTAATGCGGATATTTTCAAGGAAAATTTGTTTTTTAGTTATATGGTTATTTTTAAATTGTATATGGCTTGACGAATGGTGAGCTTAAAATTCATGCATTTAGTCTATCGAGGTGGTCCGTGTGCCCTTAACTGTTGTACTCGAAAACTGAATACCTAAGTAATTTCAAGATAGCTAGTTGTGAAATACTCTATCATTTGATGTGTTTTAAATATATATTATTTTATGAATGAATATCCTCTTGGAATATCTGGTCTGAGCATCGGGAAAACTTATTCATTAGGCCGAATCTGAACTGCGGGCCAGTTGAACTTAATATTAAGGCCGCATCTAGTCTAGGAAGTAAAAGATATTTGAGGGGTCATTATCTGGACAGAGGGTGGGGAAAACTTACTTGGTAGATCCATATCTGGTCTGCTGGCTACGTAAACCGATTGGGATTGCCTTACAGGATCTACAGGCTTGATCAGAATATGTATAGGGCCATATATGATATGCAGGACGGATAAACCTATTAGGAGGGCGATAAATAAATATATATTATCTACGGATTGAAAAAGCCTCTAAAACGAGATATATCCGTACAGGAAGTTTCGAAACACCATATTTGGCCCTTCAAAACCAATATAGCCAAGAAAGGCAATTCATGATCTTTTTTTACTTTTTATGGGCTTTGTCTATTCCTAGAGCCGCTTTATGTCTGAGTGACAGATAAACCTAATCAGATAGCAGTATCTCATCTGTGGATTGGATAAGCCTCAAAGGCGAGATACATCCAAGGAGAAGGTTTCGAAAGGTCATATCTGGTTTACGGGGCCGTAAACTTATTTCTATACTAGAGGACAGATTGCATTTTTTAGGGAGCCGTATCTGGCCTATATATCTTTACTATTATAAAAGGAAGTGTTTCTCTGTGTCTCTGTCTATATGTAGGCAGTGTCCTGGCGAATCTATGGCACTTACAATGAAATTTGGCACACAGGTAGTAGTAATTTTTTGCAAATTTTGTATGCAGCCCGAATTTAAATTTAATCTAGAATATTTTTAAATATATTTAGAAGTAGTTTTTTTTTACCTTTCGTTCTTCTCTCCGGAATGTGACGTTATTAAAGAAGTAGAGGATTTTGCGATTTTTTATCGCCGACGTCACAAGCGTCACCTGTGTGCCAAATTTCATTGTAAGTGCCATAAATTCGCCAGGACACTGCCTACATATAGACAGAGACACAGAGAAACACTTCCTTTTATAATAGTAAAGATATATAGGTATAATGCCTTTTAACCATGCCATGCTTCCCGATTCTAGCGTGTTTTGATTTACGTTGTTGATAATAGCCACATCGAGGCCACCACTGAGTTGCTTGTAGAGTTCGTTTGCCAAGCAAACCAAATGGGAATACGTAGCAATCACCGAGGGTTGTGAGCAGTGGTCATACCCGAATCCACGAAAAGACCTGTCACTGCCAACGCCGTGCTGGCCACGCATTGGCTGGAGTATAGATATGTGTAAGGCCATCTGATATCCAGGTCAGTGATCAATCTATTTGCAACGGCTTATTTTTCTTGTAAGGTACAGTGATTTATCTAACGCATATGATTTTTTGTTCACTGAATGGTTAAACCTGAATCCGAAGAGATGAATAGCTATTTCACAAGTAGTTAATAGAGAAACAAGTAGTTAGCAATAAACAAGAAGCGTAGAAAGTGTGAAAAAAAGTTTCATTTGTTGCAAAAAGTTGTCCTAGTCATTAGCAAACAGCAGACCAGTTCTTGATGGGATAGTTACCTCGTCATTAGAAAGAAGAAACTGACAAGATCTTGATCTCGTCATCATCAAAACATAAGCAATGCTTGGTGACGAGGTATATAGTCATTAGCAAAATAATCAGATCTCTAATGGGTATGAACAACTGTGGAGAACTACTTGGATGGTTAATAACGTTGTTCAGTCTCATATCTCAATGTCGTCATGTTTGTATGAATGCCGTTCTTGGTATATTTACCTCAATGCATCACAATTATTACATTGCTATGTAGGCTATCTATCTAGTCTGCAGGACGTACTCTTGCAATTTTCGATTCCTAATTTAACAATTTAAGGCATTAAAATACGCACAACACCACAGTATCTAACAAAAAATAACGTTATTTTTTCAAGGGGATATTGCAGTTCGAGACATCAAGTCTGATAGCAAACGATCTGAACTCAATCGGAAAGGATGTTATTTAATAATTCAAAAGTTCCAGAAATAACGGAGGTTTATTCCTTTGCTGCCGATGTCACACCCTTCGCTCATGTGCTACAGATATAAGGTTTTTTTCACGGTTCATTTGTTACATTATGACTGACCTTCAGCAACGAAAATAATTCCCACTTTAAAGCTTTGGTTTACAACACTCGCCTACGAATAGTCCGACTCCGGAGAGTTGGTACTTGTCACGTGGTTTTGAACGAGCCGATTCGTTGAATTAGGGGTCAGGTCGAACGTAAGAAATTCGTTCTTATTGAAGACATTTTCTGAATTTATCGGTCGGCGCCGAAAGCGATAGCAAGAGTTGCGAGTCGTCGAAACAAATAATGTAATAGTTGTCAAAACAAAATAATGTATGGCAGTTGACATACATTATTTTCTTTTGATGTAGCCCTTTCTTCTTATGAACCGCCATCTCCATATCATAATGAGTTTGCTGGCTTCGGTAAAAGCCTGCGATCTGTATCTGTAAGCGGAAAATGGTTGATTCAAGGAATGACGTACCATGTTATATTATATAATTTTTCATATAATATCATTATACTATTCAAGTTTGACTGGCCTTGTTGTACAGATGCTGTTCGCACATTTTTTAGACGATTTTGGTTAGCGGTAATAAAAAATCGTTTGCTGCAAAAGAAATAATTGCAGTTGTACTTATGTTAATGTTTAATGTTAATAAATAATTATGTTTTTAAAAGTCAAAATTATCGTCTGCGGCTTGAGAGGTTTGTTTTTATTCAAAATGGCGTTTTTAACGAAGCAGTGGTTCGAAGGCTATATTTATGCTCTTTCCGAAGAGAAATATTCACATTCCGTTACCCCAAAACGATGTGAGAAGCATGGTTTTGTGATATCTAAAGCGTCGATAGGTAATATCGACAACAATAAAGGAAAAATCGTCATATTGGAGCCTCAAGTGGGACAAAAATTCCAAACAAGTATGCAAGGAAGAAACGGACATCTTCTACTATTGCAAAGGTATGTTGTTTAATGTTAAAAGAATATCCCCCTAGTCAAAGGACAGTTGTAAAATTATAAAAATGCTCGGTGTCCACTGTAAACAAAATGATAAACGTTGATTTAAATCTTAAGAAAGCGAAAAAACGCAATGTGCATCTTCTTTCTCCAAAGCATATCACTGAACGCAGGACACGCTGCCGAATTTTATATAAGAAACACATACAAAGAAAAACGGAAAAAATCGTCACAATAGATGAATCATGGGTGTATTTAAATGACTGCAGCAAAAAAAAAAGCCATTTATTATTATAAAAGGGGAGAAAAAAATTTAAGTACATGGTTCACAGAATTGAAAGAAAGTTTTTCTAAGGGATTCGTGATTGTTGCTGGTTTTTCATATAATGGCAAGTTAAAAATAAAGAGAATGGAAAAAAATGTCAAGATTAACTCCAAATACTATCAGGAACATATTTTATAGCCAATATTTCTTAATGAAATACCATAGCTTTACCCACAGTGCCATCAATCTGTGGAACTCCATCAAGACAAAGCTAGCAGTCACACATCAAAATCCAATGTAAATTTCCTAAAAGAAATGGAACAAAAAACCGGTATCAAAGCCATACCCTTCACTGATATCCCTATTAAATCTCTCGATGTATCACCTATGGATTTTTGTGCTTTTGGACTTTTAAAATCTGCATTGTCCAAACGTCGTCCTACAACCCTTACAGGAATCTGGAAAGCTGTTCAGGAAGAATGGGATAGAATACCTCTTCTGACACTTCAAAAGGCATTATTACCCTGGAAATTAAGGTGTCGAACGATAGTTCGACATAAGGGCTATCAAATAGAACATTTAAAACACAAGAATTTTACGTAATTTCGTTTTGTGAATACAATATACATTGTCTAAAAATTGTGTGAACAGCCTCTGTATATGTCGAATACTTGACGGGAGAAATATTGCTTAGCCAAATCGAATTTTGCACGATACAAAAAAACAACCAAACCTAACCATTATCACCTTTATATAATGGACTTGACATGATGAATGGATACATGATCACCTACCTACTCTGTGGAACTTCAATAATATACACTACCCTACAATAATGGACCGCACAGCAAGATGTGATAGTATAAGGGAAATAATACATTCTTTAATAGGGAAGTGATCCCCCTCGTGCTGCAATTACACTATCAACCGTTCTGGGCATATTTTCAACAAGAATTTGATGCACAGATATGGGTATTTGTGTCCATTCTTGCTGCAAGAATGGCGCCAGATCTGCAGTAGATTTTGGACGTGGATTACTGGCAAGTAAAAGTAGATCTAACTCGTCCCACAAATGCTCTCTGGGGTCTAGGTCGGGACTCTAAGCGGGTCAGGGAAGATGTTTTACATCCATATTTTGATACCACCATTCATTATGCTTGACAGAGGCTGAAACATGACATGGAGCGTTGTCGTCCTGGAAAAATTCCATAAAATTGCCAGAGCGTAGGAAAAACCTGACTGTCCAAAATGTTCATCTATGCGTCGTCGTTCAGTTTACCAGGAACAACATGCAAAGCTCCCAAGCCATACAACGAAAAATATCCCGAACCAATCGGTCGTATTTGATACAAATCTGCTGTCGTCTGGTCAATTATTGTAGGGTATTGTATATTAGTTTGTACAGGGTGACAGTTATTGAACTATATGAAAAAAAAACTTGATAACTTTTGAACCGTTGGCGAGATTTATTTAAAACTTTGCGGTTGAGTGCAAAGCATTTTGGGATTTTTTTTTTAGCATGCGCATTATTATTTTCGTTGTTAATTTTTCGGTGAAAGCGTCAAACTACAGCGTTTCTGAGCGTATATAGATCGTCAAGGCCTATTATTCGAGCTATAACAGCCCAATTGCGTCTCAAAGAAAATTTGCAAACGAGTATAAGCTGAAGACAACAGGTCCAAGTGTTATAACAATCAAAAATTTGATTGAAAAGATCGATTGAACTGATAGTGTTGGTGATGACAGCGTTGGCAATGTTGGTCATCGAGCAGGTGTGAAAACGCCTGAAAATATCGAGATAACACGAACTGTGTTTCAAAATAGCCCAAGGAAATCGATCATACGAGTTGCACAACAGACTGGAATCAACCGAGGGACTTTGCGATAAATTGTTGTTCAAGACCTGCAACTTGCTTTTTCCTTACAAAATTCACACTCATCAGCCATTGAGCCGCATTGCCATTGAACAGGGTTTGCGTTTCGCCAACACTATTGTCGATACGATTGACAAACAAGAATTTGATGTGAATATGGTTTGGTTTAGCGTCGAAGCACACTTTCATTTAATATGGTTCGTCAATAAACAGAATTGGCGCATTTGGGAGACTGAAAATCCTTATTCGCGATCGAGAAGTCTCTCCTCCTTAAGGGGGTCCGGGACACATCGAAATTTTTTTTATTAATTAATTTAGAATTTTAAATTTTTTTGTACTGATTACCCATCTAACTAATAAGCAAAATCACAATACAAAAATTTTCCAAAAGTTTTAAAAAAAATTTAAATTAAAATTTTTTGAAAAAAAGAGGGCCATTTTAAATTGCTAAAACTCAAAATATTCTTGATCAATTTTCAAAATTCTTGCAGTAAATTATTCACAAATTTATAAACTTTAATTTCGATTCAGCAATTTAAAAAATATTAATTTAATAAAAAATAACAAATATTTGAATGAAAATCTTTTTAAATTTTAAGGTACTTTTTTTTTTAAAGTCATATTTTTAAAAGTAAATATTTGTTTCAAATTTGCTGAATCAAAATTAAAGTATTTTAAGTTTGAAAAAGATATATTCCAAATTCCAACCCTTAAATTTTATCGGTTTTCGACTTATAGCAATTTGAATACAGGAAATCTTGAAAAAATGTATCATGGAGAAAAACGCATTTAAAGTTTTAAAGACAGATCTTGTTGCCATGGCAACATCTGTCAAGAGTGTTAGATTTTCCAAACAACGCACCACAAAAATTATCATATCTCTAGTTCTAATTAAGATAGAAACACGATTTAGACGTCATTTTAAGCAGAAAAACACAGATAATGTTTTAAAATAATAAAAAAAAATTCGGAAATGTGACGATTTTTGTGTCCCAGACCCCTTAAACGGTAACTGTTTAGTGTGCAATGTCAAGTTGCGGAATAATCGGTGCGATATTCATTGAAGACACGGTCAATACTGACCGATATGTCAAAATTTTACAAAATGATTCCATCCCTATTTTCCAAATTGACCTAGATTTCGAAAAGATGTGGTTCATTCAGGACGGCGCAGAGGCCCTTCAGACCGGTAGAGTATTTGATGTCCAGGAAGAGCCCTCTGGAGAGCACATTCTGGATATGGGTTACTCAGAGGCCACATGAATGGGAATCACTTGGCCGCCCTATTCTCCTGATATGAACCCTTGTGAATCATTTTTGTGGGGCAATATTGAAGACAAAATTTACCCAATTGACCCCAAAACCATCGCTGAGCGAAAATTGCCATTCAGGAGGTCATCGAAAGCATCAATGTCTCGACACTTCAGCGAGTTTTGCAGAATTTTGCTATTCGTCTGTGCCACATCATAGGCATTGATGGCAAGCATATCGAACGTGTCATAAACTAAATCCGAATGTATGTAGTTAATTTTAAAATGTGCATAAAATTTTTGAACTCAGTAGTTTTTGAAAATTTTATTTTTAATTTCATATAGCTCAATAATTGTCACCCTGTATGTAGCTTGTAACTGTTATATGATACTTTGTATTATATTTAGGAATGAATGTTTTGAAAACAATCAATACTCAGAAAACTCGGAATATTAATATACTTTTTTCGTCCCAAAATAATTACTTGGAGAAAGTTAAAACTTTTACAAATGCTTGCAAAAGGCTAATTTCCAGTGTTTTCGTTTGACACTATTATACACCATGATAATTTTTCTGTGTTGTAAAACTATAGAATCGTGTATAACATGATCATAGGACACATAAAGAAGAAGATGAAATGAACATTTTTTTCATTGTTGGGAGTGGAAGAAAGAAGCGATTTGAGCAACGAACCTTAACTTTTGCTATCGTCTATCAATGACACTTTCTTTAAACTTTCTTTTCCTTCAGATTATCTGTTTGGGTGACTGATTTTGAGAAACAATCAATACACTGAACAACTAACTGTTTCTATCTATCTTCTCAAAGTTCAAGGATTGTTTTTTGTCCCCAAACAATTTATTGTTACGACTAAAGTGTAGTGGACATAAGTTTCCTCTGTTTCTTCTGTTTTGCAAATGAATTCGTGTATCCCATGGTCGTAGGACACGTATAAAAGATAAAACTAAACATTTATTTCATTGTTCAAAGTAAAAACATGGCTCAATTTGAGAAAAAAAAAACTTAAATTTAGCTATAGTTTAAGTTAACAAATTTAAAATTATATCTTCCTTCAGATTATTTATTTTGGAAGAGTGCTTTCGAAACAATCAATCTTCAGAACAACTTCCCAACGTTCAGAGGGTGTTTGTTCTAAAACAATCGCGTCGTAATAAATGGTTTCCCTCTAACATTGGAACATACACAAGGATATCTACACTACTCTAAAATAATGGACCGTACGCCGGCGGAGTTGCATAAAATTTGACTGCTTGTAGGGGGGGGGTTCGTGGTATGGCCTGGGATCTATGCATGTTGTTCCTGGTAAATTGCTCGCCGACGCTTACATGAACATTTTTTAGCAATCAGGTTCTTCCTACGCTCTGACAATATTATGGAATAGACGATTGTTACTTCCAGAACGACAAAACGCTTCATGTCATGTTGCAGCCTCTGTCAAGCAGTGGTATCAAGATATAGATATAGAACGTCTTCCTTGGCCTGCTGATATTCCCTACCTAAACCCCATAGAACATTTGTGGGACGCGTTAGAGCGACGTTTATGGACTAGGGAACCACGTCCGAAATCTACATCTGAGTTGACGACATTCTTGCAGCAGGAATAGACACCAATCTCCATAGCTGTGCTTCCAAACCTTGTTGAAAGTATGCCCTGAAGGGTTGATAGTGTAACTGCAGCACGTGTGGATCATCCCCTTATTAAGACATGTAATATTTTCTTTATATCATCACATCTTGCTGTCCGGTCCATTATTATACGGAAGTGTAGTATTCAGTACTAGAAATATTCAGGAAGAATGCACTAGCTTTATCAATAGAGAGAGGTATATAAGAAAAGCAATTCACGTATATTGTCCACAACATTAAATAATTAAGGCTAGATACTATTTCATGATGACAATCACTCAGCGTACTTTCACTCTCTATTCAAAAGTACCGGGTTAAAATTGGTACATTAGCGCTTACATGCTCTCCTTATCTGTGAGACCTCGTACTTTGTGAATATCGCATTATCTCATAGAACCAGGCAGTTTAAGTTTCAGCATTTCCACCACGTATGTGTTGTCAAATATGCTTTGAAACGCATCCTAGACAAAGGGATACAGATATATCTTGAAGTCTTACGATCTTGTGAGAAGTGAGTGACTGTGAAAGACGGTTGGTGGTGGTACTGAAGGTGATTGCATTTAAAATTGTTTCATGTCGCGAAATTTCACAATACAGGTCCAGAATCACATTTGTTTGAACCTTATCTCCTTTCTGAAAATAGACATTAGAAGAAATGTCTTAACTCGTGTAATGTGTGTCTTAAACTCGTCATTTTGTTGGGGTCAATACAGAGAGTTCTATTGTATTTTGAAAAAAGCTTTAACCACACGAAAAATGATGAAATTGCAGTTTTGATCAATTGTGACACTTAAATAATATTCTTATAGCTATTGAATGTTTCAATGTTTTAATGTGACTGTAGAAAAACTAAAAAATTGATATTATACAGTTTTATGCAAATTGTCGTTGTTTGTTAACAGTTGGCTTTTATGTGTTTTTAAAGTT
The DNA here is from genome assembly GCA_947359465.1 of Metellina segmentata. NCBI lineage: Eukaryota > Metazoa > Arthropoda > Arachnida > Araneae > Tetragnathidae > Metellina > Metellina segmentata. The sequence continues at coordinate 12,114,409 of OX375875.1, forward strand.
ATTGTTGTCGAACCAATGAATGATAAATGGAAACGTTGTGTAGAATTGGAGAAAACTGCTATTTTAAAATAACAGCCACAGTGTTTAATGCTAATTTGCGATACATTTGCTAATATTAATAGCTTTGTTCACAGTTAATAAATAACATTCAACATAATCATTATCATAATGTTAACTGTTAAATAACCTATAAAGAAATTGCTTTAACTATTGGTCTAACTTTTATTCTTAACAAGTATTTTAAAAATTATTATTTTTTCTTGTAAGATAAGTAATTTTAAAAACTACTTTTCAAGTAAAGTTATTCATAGATTAATATGTTTGATAAAAGTTAACTCTAAATTGGTGATAAAATTGTTACTTTAACTGATATTGGAGCATTATACTTATTTAATAGTTGTTGCACTTGAGTTACCACACCACATTCTAAGATTTAACCATTATTTTAAATGAAATTAAGTTATGGGTTTCATTCATTCAAAAATATTCACTTAAACTATCATGAGGTGCTAACTGAAGTGTTGACCACAGTTTTTGACCGTAGTTCAAAATTTCGTGGTGTTGTCCTCGTACCATTACCTTCAGGATTGATTCCGGTCAATCTAAAATAGATTATTGTGATGTCCCAGTAGTATGAACATTCAAATATCTAAACTGTCGTACGCAATTTCTCTGAAAGTCACATTATTTTTTTCTCTCTTCTAGAAAATTACACATGCAATATTTTCACACATAATTTCATTTTGATTTCTTTCTTTGTAATGAATTTCTGTAAATTAATTGATAATTGTCTTTCGTTTCAGATTGAAAAAAGAAACTTGAAAGGAAGAGTCGAACAACAAAGTTTCGTAAGTAGAGAGAGCTTCATTTCTTAATAACAGATAATTAAAAACTTTTGAAAATATCAGTCGTATTTTCGTCGATCAATCGTCGTCATAATCACTTTAATTAATCAACAGATGCCATTTAGTTTTCATCAAGTTCCTTCCCGTAATGTACCAATGTTAAATGATAAAGCATAAAGTTTCTATTATTTAATTAATTACTTTTTACTCGAGTCACTTCTATATTCATAATAACATTACGTTGTTTCTATTTTGATGTTAGAGGGTTAATTTTCAATCTCTTGCGACGATTAAACTAATTATGTTACTCCCAAAATGTAACGGTATTTATTGTTTTTAATAAAAAAAAAGGGAATCGTGTTGAGACTGCTTGGTTGGTATAATGCATTTATTCTTAATTAAAATCGCTGCCGTGACATTTTTGATGTGAATATAATTAAATTGTTCTGAAAAGTGCGTTCTATTTCACCTTTTTTTATATCGAAATCATGCCTTGAAATTCTTGCGTCAAATGTTTTAAAGCGCTTTAAAGGGATTGTAAGGTTATATGCTTGATAGGATAGTCAATAAAAAAAAGAAGTACACTAGTTCAAAAATACTAAAAGAATTTTAAAAACTTTTTGACTTTTCAGTGACATTGTCGCAATGCTCATTCTGAACTGTCCTATGAATCCTGTTATTGGAGTGATCTTTAGTGCAGACAAACCAGACAGAACAGGCGGATGATTGTATTTCCTCCTACTCAATAGTCCTTAAATGTTACATGCCAGGGATACCTCAAAAGTACCTCATTGACGTCTTGGGAGATATTTGTCCTTAAATCGAATATGAGCTAATCAATTAACTATCATTTCACTTCTGTCATGTAACAATTCAGATTTGAATCTTTCCATTGGTGAAGTCCTAAATGGTATTCGTAAAACACGTCAAGTGATTTCACATGTGAGATACGAACAGGGAACTCATTCCACCCAAAAACACAAAAGCCACCTACTTTAAACTTGACAGAAAAATCATCTCATAGTGTTGAACCAATCAAGGGAAGGGTGGTTAGTTTAGATAGTATATTGGTTAGATCGAATATACTCTTAACTTAAAGACCATTCAATGACCCTCTAGATACAGGAATCGTACCTCTTTCAGACTGAGACACACGCCGGCGAAATTGGAATGGGTACCAACTCCATTCTTAGATACAACAAAATCAACTGTAGGATTTCACACATAGACCGATTCGGGCTTAGACATTGACAAATGCAGCTGGCGTTGAACTCGAGAAATCGGAAGCTGGATTGCTCTCTTTAAAATTTGTACTGGTGATTGGTGAACCTGTCGTTATCTAGTCATCAGAAGAAAACTGATCAGACCTTGATGTACAAGGTATTTCGTCATCAAGAGGAAACTGATCAGATTTTGATGAACAAGGTATATCGTCATCAGAAGGAAACTGACCAGACCTTGATGGAAATAGTGTCTAGTCAACAGAAGAAAAATGACCAGATATGGATGGTCAAGACATCTCGTCATCGCAGAAGGAAACTGACTAGATCTTGATCTCGTCATTAATCTGGTTAGTTTTTTAATCTATTGGCGAGGTATTTCTTTCATCAGGACCTGATCAGCTTGCAAATGGCTATATATCGTTCAACCAGACCTAGTCAGATTTTTTAATGACGATATATATCGTTCATCAAGATCTTTAAGGTTTGGTAATGACACGATATCTCGTTTATCCAGATCCAGTTCATCTTGCTAATGACAATATATCTAATTTATCAATATCTAGTCAGCTTTGATAAGTACTAGATGTCTAGTACATCCAGATCCACTCAGGTTTTGCTAACGAGAAGATATCTCTTCATCAATATACTGTTTTTTTTTATGATGACGCGATCCAGTTCTGGTTAGTTTTTTCAAATGACAATATGCCTCGTTCTTCAAGATCTGGCCATTTTTGCTAATGGCGAGGGTATAACCTTCATCAAGATCTGGTCAGTTTCACTGACGACATACACTGACGAGCCAAAACATTATGACCATCCCCACATTTTTCAATGAACTCGTCTGGATGACGTGGAGGGCACCTGATTAAGTGAGAATTTTATTTAACTGCTGCTAGAGAAGGTAAGTAATCATTCTTGCACTAATTTTTGCTAGTGATGGGAAAGGCTACTGATCTAAGCGAATTTGATAGAGGGCAGATAGTAATGGCCCGAAGACTCGGAACGAGTATCACCGAAACTGCACGACTGGAAGGTTGTTCACGATCTGCCGTTGTTACTATTCATGCAAAGCGGATAAATGGCGGTACCACCAGCAAAAGACGCCAAGGTGTTGGTTTTCCACGCGTCATCAGAGAAAAAGGACGTCGGAGACTGTCCCGCATGGTAAAGCAAAATCGGCGCGAGACAGTGGCTTAGCTGACAGCCCAATACAATGCAGGTCGAAGCGCAAGTGTTTCGGAACACACAGTTCAGTGGACACTGTTGGATATGGGAGTGTGTATCAGACGACCCACTCGTGTGCCTCTGTGGATCAAGCGTCATCGTCAACTACGACTACAGTGGGCACTGGAACATTGAGACTGGATCATGGATGAGTGGCGAGTTGCCTGGTCAGATGAAACCCGATTTTTCATTCATCACGTCGATGGTTGTGACAGGGAACGCCGTCTGGCAGGCGAACAGTTGTTTCCCTCTCGTACAGCAAGTCATACACCGGCTGGTGGTGGCGGTATTATACTTTGGGGGACGTTCTCATGGGCGACTCTGGGACACGTAGTTGTGGTAGAACAGACCATGAAATCTGAGAACTATCTTAACATCATTGCGCAAAACAGTTGCACCCTAACATGGCGTCTGTTTTCCCATCTGAAAATGGAATCGTCCAGCAGGACACCGCCACATGTCACAAGGTTGGGATTATGTTGGAGTGTTTCGAGGAGCATACTGATGAATTCCACTTAATGTCCTGGCCGCCTAACTCGCCGGAACTTAATCCGATGGAGCACATTTGGGGTGTCATGGAACGGCAGCTCAGAGCTCAAACACCACCATGTCCGAATATCTCGACTTTGCGTGACCGCTGCTTAGACATTTGGTACAACCTGTCTTAGACATGTACCAATAACTTGTGACATTTATGCCCAGGCGAGTTGCAGCTGTTTTTCAGGCCAAAGGAGGCGCAACACGTTATTGAGTAGGTGGTCACAATGTTATTGCTCTTCACTGTATATCGTCGAGTCAAAACACCAGGAGGGTCAACGGCCTAGACGTTGGAACAGACCTGAATCCTTAAGTGAGGAGTTCCTATAATATAAAAGGTGCAGTAGAAATGCTTTGGAAAGTGCATCATATGACAGTAAAAATGAAAATTTGTATGCATCAGAGCAAGTACAAAGAGTGTATCTAAGGAATACGGAATAGTATCTACTACTTGGAAACTGAGTATTACATCTGCATGTCTTGTCGAAATTTATTAGCATTTATGTTTAAATAGAAACTGAACATTTCACCAAATCAAATTTCTTCTAAACACTTGAGTTCAATTACATATTATGACGCAGTAGGAGTCCAGGAAAACTTAAACTACACAACCATACATTTTGCATAAAATTCTTCCGAATTTGTTCCATTAACTCCCAGGAAAAACGCCACACACAAATCAAGTTTATTACATCGAGATACAAATCAAAACACCGGATGGAAGAAAATTTCTTGAAAGCTATTTCTTGGCGATCCCATCATTTTATAACATCAATCTGTGTTGTATAAGAGACAAAAATATGACATCCTCCACTCCTTCCCTCCTCTTAGGTCGTTTCTCCCCCCCCCCCGAGCCGTCAGTTTTAACGTCGGACTTTCTCCTTTCATTAATGAAGAGAGCCCCAAATAGTACATGTTCCTGAAAAGATTTATCTTAATGGAAAAACAAATTTCGAGAGCGGGAAGTTCGAGATCTTTGCTGGAAAATGTAATTAAATAAACAAGAATCGATTTTTCTTGTTAAACTTTGAAGGGACTCGGTACGAGATTTCGGAATTAGGTGATGGTGGGGAAAGGGTAAACTCCTCTTTATTTGGCCTTCATAAAGTGAGAAAACAACTGTAAATGCTCATAAACTTATTATCCTTGCAGAAAAAGAAAAAAAACTTTTTGTAGAAAGTAATATTTCTATATTATGTTACAAAATTTGAAAATCTCAAGTGTACCTTAAATTACTGTTTTATGTTTTGGTAATGGTTTACTTTTATTTTCATGGGTGGTACAAATAATCGATTTTTCTTGTTTAATTTTAAAGGAGCTCGGTACATGACTTCAGGGAACTTAGTGGAGATGGGGAAAATATATTTTTCTTTATTTGGGTCTTTCATTAAGTGAATAAACAACTGTACAAAAAATGCTGATGAATATTATCCTCTTACAAGGAAAGCAAATCTTTTCTTGTAAAAAATTGCTACGAATATTAAAAATGCCAAGTGAATTATATATATGGTAACGCATTTTCTCATATTCTGGAATAAGGATTTACTTGTATTATCAGAGGGTGGATAAAAATCGATTTGCCTTGTTTAACTTCGATGTGGTATAATATTTCGGAATAAAACAATGGTGGGAGTGTGTTTACTTCTTTTTATTTGTCTTTCAGATAAGTAAACTATTGAAAATGCTAATTAATTCCTTATCCATGTAGAAGAAAAACACACTTTTTCTAGTAAAATAATGTTACAGTGCTAAAAAATGTCAAATGAACTAGCTTTGCTATAAATGTGGGTTAAATTACTGTCTTACATTCTTGTAAGGTACCATTTATTTTATCAGGATCATGATAGGAACCAATTTTTTATGTACATCGCCAGTACTAGGTACAATGTTATGGGATTAAAGGATGAGCAGAAAAGGTATACTTTTCTTTATTTTTCATTCTGTGTGTAAATCTGTAAATGCTTATGAATTTAATATCCTCATCAAAGGAAAAAATGTTACAAAGATTGAAAATGCTAAGTGAATTGAGTAAATTACTGTCCTCCTTTCTGGTAAGGTTTTATTTATGTTATCAGGAGTCATAATGATAATCGATTTTTATTGTGCTTCAACGAGGATTTTAATAATTTTTTATAATTTTCCGACGATATTTTGGAAATAAATTACGTTTTTTTCTTTATTTGTTGGTCAGAAAGTGAGGAATCAACTGTAAATTCGTATATATTTATTATACTCGTAAATGGGAAGCACACAAATGCTTTGTAATAAAATAATATTACAAAGATTGAAAATACCATGCTGAATGTAATAGTGTGATATACCTTCTTTTATTCTTCTGGTGAAGTTTTAATGCTATTATCAGTGATCAATTTAGTTTTTTCAAGCTTGTTGCAGCTATATAACTGTAGTAGTACAAATGTCTCCATTGTATTAAAGGTAATAAGTTACACGTTTTGTAAGCATGGGATAGTTACCGAATAATTGTACGATTAATTGTGAAATCCTTTTTTCTAAGTGTCGCAGTATAAAACACACACTTAATTCACCCTCCTATTTATTACATCACAACAATTGTAAAGGCAATATAACTTCGTAGTAGCATTTAACAATACGAAAAAATCACAGAAAAAATGAGAATAATTGATTTTAGTTCCAATTCGTATATATAAATTTCATATGAATCAAGAAAACAGTAAAAATATTTCAAAGAATAATGTCTGGTTGAGTATGTCATTTCCTTGGCATTTAATTTGGCAACATTATGTCTTCAATAATCCAATGATATAAATTGAGCTCTGCATGATAACTGGAGCTTTAGGCAATGTAGTCCAAGTTGCATCCAAAAGTGTTGATAACAGCCAAGATATTACACTCGAAATATTAGCGATACATATGTTGAATAAACAATGCAATCAGGCATTGACCTGAAGTCATCTAGTTGAAACTTCAAATGACAGTCAAGAATTGGAATTGTCCATATGTAGTGAAGAGACAGTGCTGAATTTTAGATTGGACTGTGATTATTAGAATATTATTTCTATGCTCACAAAGCTAAATGTCCCGTAATTTTTGACGCTTGTTTTTATCCTGCTCAGTTTCGTGTTAACTGGGTAAGCTTAGTGTGGATTTTTAACAGTCGTGTCGCTGTTTAAACTGCTGTGTCAAAAATATATCCTAACTTCATGCACTAAAACGATTCCCAAACAAATATTCCCACAGCAAAAGGTGATGTGGATTATTATTGTCTTACAAGATCTGATAATAAAACCACTCCACACAATAATGAAATTTAAATTTAAACTAGTTTCTTCTCATGTTTCTGAACATTTTTTAATCCAATAAGTATTAGAGAGTGAAATATAATGTATCTGTACGTATTATCTATGTGTCTAAAATGTTCATTAGTGAACCGTGAATGGCATGGTTGTTTTGATGATGATCAATTATCCCTTTGACACGTGTTAGGTCCGTTGGATTCTTATAGTACAAGGCCCATATTTTGTCATGCTGCTCAAAACACAAGAAATGCAATATCAAGTAATAGACACACCCAAAAGAAAAGTTTTACCAACTCAGAAGGTAGAGAAATACACCCATGCTGAAATTGAACTTGCGTCGCTATTCCTCACAGATTGCTGCCACAGTGAGAATAACCTATGGTTCGTTTCTTTAGGAGGTTATGGTACAAGGGCCATATTTGGAAATGATCTGACAGACATATCACATACAATATCAAGTAATAGACATACTCATAGAATGAAAGTTATACTGTCACAGGAAAATGAAATGCACCCAAGGAGGAATGAATGTGACGGGAATTGAATCTGGGACGTACCGCACGAATCAGGACAAATGTCAGGAAAGGCAAAGCAACAGGTTGTAGAATATACTGAACGTATAGCTCTCCTGTCAACGATGTCAATCACGTACTTCAATTAGAGAGGATTGATTTCTATGCTTGGTGGCTTCCACACAGAACCCATGCCATTAAACTAAAGTGGTGTGCCGATCGACAGTAAACTCAGAAAGGCCGCCTTGACCAAATTTCCGTTCAAGCGTGATCATTTGGCACAAGGCAGAAGCGGGATTCAATAGAAATGATAAGCTTCCATTCTATGCATCTCCACGACTCTGGTAAGCGATAGAAGCTCAGACGCGTAGCCGACGATGTTCGGAAATCAAAGCCAGACATCTTACCAGGCAACATGTATGATGTCATGTTTCCATCAACGTATGGCTATGGTTTATAATGTTAGAGGCTGTATAGTGAATGTTATACGTCTTTGAAATCGATCCGTAGATAAAGACGTTATTGGAGCAATATCAGCTTGTCTCATGACCAGCCTATACTCTCTCCTATTTTTCCGCTTTAAATGCTACAGGACACTTTATAGTGGACAGTTATGACTACAGCTTTGGAATCGTTCGTATATAAGGAAGTTGGGACAGTTTCAGTTTGTTTCACGACCAGTCTATACTCTCTCGCATTTTATCCGCATTTTAATGTTACAGGAAGCCGGATAGTGGACGTTATGTGTTTTCGAAATCAATCGTATATAAGGAAGGTGCAATAGTTTCAGCTTGTCTCAAGACCAGCCAACAGTCTATCAAATTTTTACTCCTTCAATTGCTACACGAAGCTTTATATTGGACGTTATGCACCTTTTGGAATCGATCATATATAAGGAAGTTGTTGGAACAGTTTCAGCTTGTCTCATGACCACCCTATACTCTCTTGCATTTGTTCACTTTCTAAAGATACAGGAAGCTGGAGAGTGGACATTAGGTATCTTCGAAGTCGATCGTAGATAAGGAAGTTGGATTTTCAGTTTGTCTCATCACCAGCCTATACTTCTCGCATTTTTCCGCTTTCAAATGCTACACGAAGCTCTATAGTGGACATTATACAGCTTTTGGAAGAGATATGTATAATGAAGTAGTTGAAACAGTATCAGCTTTTCTCACGACCAGCCTATTCTCTCTCGTATTTGACTTTCCCGATCGACCAGAGCCTTCGTGACGTACATGAGTACTTCACAAACACACTGCTACCATTCTTTTTCACGGCAGTCGACGCACGACCAATATAAAAGGTGATTTGTTTGCAAGATCGACCTGCTTGCTACAGTGCGACCTCTTTCAAAGTCGTTCAGTTAAGTATATGGTGTTCAAGTTTGTCATCCAGGTATTCTTGGCATCAACTAATGGCAATTCAACATGGAACCAAAATTGTAAAGTCTATAAGGTTAAATAAACAAAAGCAAATACGTGCCATATCCACAATATCATCATTATTTACTGCTTTTTTAATTTTTTTGCGAACAAAGGCTCTGGCATTTCGAATTAAAAGATGATTATTACTATTTATGAGTTAAAAATTATTTCAATTTTCTTTTTGAGATTTATAAACATATACCCTTAAAATCAGTGTGCCCAACTGTATCTGACAGTAAACAAATAGTTCCGGTTTTTATGCAGTGTAAAAAGAGACCTTGAAATTTATTATGAGTTGGATTTGGGGTTTTATGGTGCAATATCTATATTAGGCCATGCTGTGCCATACACAAGGCATACAATATAAAGTAATGGATATACACAAGGAAAGTGTCACCTAAACAGAATAGTGAAATGCACTCAGGGAAGAATATAATCTGCACATCCTAAAGCTAGCAGCCACTGATTCACAACAGTCCTACATTTCTCATGGTAAATAGATCTCAAGCCGACAATAACAAGAGCTAAAAGCTTGAAAATTAGTTGAACTAAACAACAATTATTTAGTAACAAAGACGAAAGATTTTCAGAACTGTTGAAAACAGACATAGTGAATTTCCATCCGTAATATACCAGTTTAAAGAAAGTTATCAATTTAAAACCCCAGTTCGCCTGGTTGTGGGCAAAAACTCGAGTAATACGCTTTATAAAAATCCTGTTGAGATCCTATTAACCGAAAAAGATACATACTCTCCACTTGAGAAAAACAGTTGAAACATTTTTAAAGTAAACCCCCCTTTAAAGAGTCCAACATACATATAGAACATTTTATCGGGAGAGGAAAATCCGTCTTGAATGTGTCAAAAGTTTTGGTACGGAAGAGTGCCAAACTGTCCAGTAATAGTTGGAATCTAATAGCATTTTATTTTGTATAGATGACAGGATTCAAAAGCTTTTCAGCACGCAGGAAAAGTGACATTGCTTTAAAACGTTATTGTGCTACTGTGACCTTAGGAGTAAAGTATTTTAAACTCAAAACTATGGATTATATTCTTTAAAAGTGTCGCCGGATATATTTCATGAATGTTGCAACAATAAATGAAAATTCGATTGCTTATTTATTTATAACGAGCTGAATAACTACGTATAACTTTAATTATCTTACACTAGATGAATAACCTGGTGTTGCTGGAGTTTCAAATATGACCGCAACTTTTCTCTGTGTTGACTCAAATACACAAACTCTGTAGATCGTGTTTCCTTGTCCATGGCCATTTATAGCGCAGGAAAACAAACTGTCGTGGCTATTGATTGGTCTGAAACAGTAAAGAAATATCATATGATTTACCAAATTTGGTGTGAATTGGTCAAACGGTGTGGATTTCTACAGAGAATATATGTGTTGCTATTGTGTGTTCATTGTGGTAGGTAGGCATTTCAATAAAAGTCGCACTGGATCAACACAACGTGCTATTGACGACAGTTTGGGATCAAACTCGAATGGAATAATTTGGGGGAAATGGTCTTTAAGAAAGATTTAAAAAAAAAAGATCAGATCACAAGGTCACGCACACCTGAGTTGGCACCCCAGCTTTCAAACTCCTTTGCCATGCCACCGTGAGGACATTCGTAGTCACGACAGATTTAGCGTTCACCAACCCTTTGTCTTTGTCTACTGTCTTTGGTTGGATTCGATTGTGCTGGTTGTTATCAAATTACAAATAGATTCAATGCATACCAAACCATAAATTATTTGTGGTTCATTTGGAATTTAGTCGGTTATTTGTTGAGTTTCAACGTATTTATAAATTTGTAAAAGAGAGCATGACCAAATTTTATATCTTAATTCAATTGGGTGTAATAGTAAAAAAAGAGATGTAATAAAATATATCCGATTAAATATATATTTAAAACATAGTAATTTACATGTAGGTTTGATTATTTCCTTGTTAATATATTTTTTTATTTTTAAAATTTTTCATTAACACGGATTGTTTTTGTATTAATTTATAATTAGCCCATGGACATTAGTAGGAAGTATTAGGTAACATAAGTGTAAAAATTATAATTTAACTGCTGAATGTATAGGAAAACCGTTTTATTAACTTTAATTTACACTGGGAGAAGCGAATAATCCAATTTTGTTTCTCCAATACTATCCACAATGTGTTTGAAATTTTATTAAAATTGTTCTTTTCCGAATCAATTTTGAAAAGGTCTGACATCATTAAAAAAATCAAATCATTTGATTGGTTTAAAGACTATGTTCGAGTGCCATGTTGCTACTAACAACCAAAGGTAATAAATATGTAAATATGAGAACACTATTTTTCTTTAACGCAAGGAATATAAACTTTACATTCATGAAAGAAGAGCTTACTTTAATAATAGTATAATTAATACGACTTGGATATTGATGACTAAGTATTGAAAGAAAATGCCGTCTAAAATGCATATAAGACACAAAAATCTATTTAAAATACCCGAAAATAAACATAAATGAAAAATGTTGTATTTTTTGAAAAACACTGAATTACATATACATAAAGTAAAATTGAAATTAAAATTTATTTTATTTACAAAAGTATTTAATTCAATATTTTTAGTTTGCCACAGTTGGTGCTCAAAACTAAAATTAGATGAAACCAGAGTATATCAGGATCAAATTGTATTTTATGGTCTACAATAAGGTACTTCACCTTTACACTGCTATTGAAGACACCAGATCATATTTAGGTAAACTACGTTCGGTGAAATATATCACCGAAAATTTTAAAAACTTAGAGAAATGACCAATAGAAATAAAAACAGAAATAAAACTACCAATAGCTATTTCGGAGTAGCAAATCGTCCATCAAGGACAAAAGTAAGTAAGATAATTGTGTCACGATGTGTATTTTTTTGTACATTGACATTCTAATGAACTATATAAATATCACTAGAATGAAGCATGTTGACTTAGAATCTGTCACAATATCTCAGTAGTGTAGGTAGATTTGCCAGAAGATAAATATCAGAAAAGAGAACTTTTGATAAAATAATTTTTTTTAAAGGACAAAAAGAGGACACAAAAAATACGCATTATTAGTTTATAATTGTTAGATACCTAATAAAAAGGATCATCTTTGACGAATCTTGAATATATTAACTATATTAACCACTAACTGAAAGAAAATCTGCTCAACATATGTATTTTCAAAATATCACTATAAATATTTATAAGATCAAAGACGTTTGTAACCAGACTATTAATTTTTATATTTTCAAATATACGTCACTGATTCTCTACTATTATAAAATGAAGTTTCTGTGTTTATGTGTGTCGGGTGTGTACGGGGTGCCCTGACGAATTTATGGCATTCACACTAATGAAATTTGGCACACATGTAGTACGAATTTTTTAGCAATTTTATAGACCAGCCCGATTTTTAAAATTTAATCTTGAAAATTTTAAAATTAATTTAATGCGATGTTTAATTATTATTCCCTTTCCTCCGAATGGCAACAGTCGTGATCGGTATTGAATGAATCCGTATTTTCTGCGCGTGTGTAGCCGCCCTATTACTGGATATCCTTTTTGAAATTTATTGCCTTTTTAAAAGCATATTAACTTTTAGTTAGCTTTTATATTTCAATTTTTTTACTGTGCTTACTTAATTTTTGCTACTGGATAACGGTTGTGCAATACGTTAGTTATTGTTTCTTTTTTAGACTATCGTAGTTTGGAATTTGATTTTTGAAGTATATTCACTTTTAGTATTAATGAATATACTTTATGAATTGTATTGCCTTTTTAAAAGTATATTAACTTTTAGTTAGAGTTAACTTTTAATCTTTTATATTTGTATTTTTTTATTGTGCTCTTACTTTTCATTTTTCGAACTGGATAACGGTTGTGCAATACGTTTGTTATTGTTTCTTTTTTAGAATACGATAGTTTGATATTGATTTTTTAAGCATATTCACTTTTAGTTTGGATTATTTGGATATTTTTTTCAAAGTCTAGCGATATTTTTTTTAATCTTTTGTGCAATTTCTGGTTTGTTTCATTTATGCTATATTTTGTTTGTTTCTGTATAGTACTTCGGTTTTTGTATAGTAAATTTTTATAATTTTTGTTTTGATGTCTTATAGAAAGAAAAGCGATAGTATTTTTTTTCTTTGGTTTCCTAAAAATGTCCACAGAATTTAAAAGGTCTTTACTGCACTCAGTCCAATCTTGGATTTTAATCATTTATGCAAACTAAGAACATTTATTCTATGTAGTTGTACGCTCACAGGATGATGATGCGCTCTTAGAATTTCAACGTTTTGCTGAGAAGCAAACACATGTTCCATCAATTTATTGTCGCTATGTATTCCGAGATTGAATCGGAGAAGGTGTTGTACATACGACTAAATCAGATGACTCAACAGTGGAACAGTAGGCACATTTGACGCATCTGATTCAGATGCGTTGAAGAACGATGGAAATGTTGCTGTACGAAAACTCAAGTACACAGAAATCGCTAAACTTCCAAAAAGATATCAAAACCAAAAGTAACAGGTGATGCTTTTGTAAATTTGTATATTGCATAAATTATCAAAATTAAATATTGTTATTCTTTCCAAAAGACACTGAAACATAAAAGCTAGAGAGAAAAATTAAAAAAGCTATAATTTGTTTCATGAATTTATATGAAAGGTTTTATATATTGGTTTATATATATATATACAGTTGACATCAATGTATAATTTCAATGAACTATTGAAAATCAATGAGTATTTGTATTATATTTATTTATTTTTTAATTACAAATTTTTTTCAAGTGTGCATGGTCTTTGCATTTCTGTCCTTTGCATTCTGGTTTTGCTATTGATTCATACTTCTTACTTGTTCTCTCTGATCACTGTAGGGCTTTCATTATTACTATCTCCACTTTCTGCATTTTCCTGTATATCTCAATACGTAGATAGAACTATTAGTCCCATATGAATAAAGGGGAGCATGATAAATTGGGTGACTGAGTGACAGGCCCAACGAAGTTGATCCATCTAGCCCGTAGAGTCCCATTACGAATGTTGATTTATCGTTTTCTATCTTTTCTTAAAGAGGAACACTGTAAGTGCTTATAAAAAGCACTGAAATATTGACGTACTTAAATTCAAACTACACTGGCGTCCAAAATTAAGGTCACAAACACGTTTTTCTTAATAATTTAAAATTGCGACCAGAAAATGTAATAACATTTGTATTTTATATATGTTGAAGAACGGGTAGCACAATGTTAGTCTCCAGTTTAGAATAAATGGTTTTTGGCGTTAGTTTTGTAGAACAACGTGGAATTTGACCGTTTAAGCATCTGAGATTTTCTTTTACAATATTGTGAATATTGCGTTAAAACCCACAGGTTTGACTGTTAGCAGTGCGAATGAGTTCTCACCATTGTTTAGATGATGCAATGAGACGGAGAGACATTAGCAGGCTTGAAGCTAGGCAGTCTCAAGCAGAGGTGACTCGATTGTTACAAGTGTCACCAAAAGTGGTATCCAGGTAGTGGAATCAATTCCAAGCAAGTGGTACTATCGCCAGGAAGCGCCCAAGAGCGACGACACCTGCACATAAACGTTACTTGGCATTAAGTGCATGACGTTAAGTAACGAGTCGAGATAGACTGGGGTTAAGCTTCGGATTCCTAAGAAAGTGGAGCCGTTATCTAACAGCCGTGATACGTCATGATGCTGCGGGCATAACTATACGGCCGTCTAAACAACAATCCAGAAGTGTCAACTTAGACGGACAGAATACGTTGGAGAATGGGCAACACAGACAGCTGTCGTGGTTTATTTTATTCGAGAAACAAAACAAAGTGGTTTTTTATCCTCTAGTTCAAAGTTTCGAACTTCAGAATCGATGAAGGTAGAGTGAAAATTTCAACAGATTTCAAATCAGCGTAAATTTCTACGTCAGATCGATATCAAAAACAGTTTTATTATTCAATTTTTTTACCATTTGATTATTTAATTATTTATTAAATAATTAATTATTTAAAGAAAATCACATTTAAGGTATCGATCTGGTCTCAAATTTTCCGCAGATTTCAAATCCGTTGAAATTTTCATTCTGTGTTTAACGATCCCGATTTTACAAAAACGAATTAATCAATGGCAGTCAAAAATGATTATTTATTTCGCTCCTCTTCGTTGGAATCGTTTGGAGCAGGAAATAAAATCTGGCCGCTACAAGAGAAAAAACGTTCCCCAACTGTTTGAAACCGCTATGACGACAGTCATGGAAATAGCTGCTCCTATCATTTTCGTTACGCTCACAAACAACGCTCTCTAGGAAACCAACACCATGTGTTAGTATAAACAACGTTTTAGTGACGTCACCCGCCGATACATCATGGCCGCTAGATCACGGCTACGCTTTCTTAGGGAACCGAAGCTTTACAGAGCTTTCTCGTGACTTTGCTGTTGCGTCTGGAAAAAGAATTAACAGTATACAAAAGTCTAGCAGACAGGGCCCGGCGTCGTGGAGCCGAACACACCATTCTTGGACACACCAAGAATCTCTAGTGTTACCGCACAGCGCTATAGGGATGAGGTCCTTGATCCTGATGTGAGGTTGTTCCGGGATGCTACAGGCCTTGACTTTTTTTTAATGGACACACAGAGCTCACTTTTATGATGATTTTATTGAAGGATATTCGCCGTATGAACCGGTCCGCGAAGTCTCCCAATCTGAATCCTATAAACGGGTTTGGGATGGTCTAGGAAGTGCCATTGCACGACGTTACCCCCCTCACAGGACCCTCCTGGCGCTTAACGCCGCTCTTTTGGAAGAATGGGACTTATTGACTAAAGCATTTCTCGACACACTCATTAACAGAATAACGGCTCGTTGTGAGGCTTGTATAGCAGTGCACGGTAGCCGCACTCCATATTAGACGGACCTATCCCGAGATAAAGGCATCATGATTTGACCGTTTTTGATATAACGTGTATCTTAACTAACAATTCAACTCTTTTTCATATTGTTATGTTCTTATATACTTTCTCTCATAATAATATATCTCTGTGCCAAATTTCTTTGCAATAAACTCAATATTTCTCCAGTTATCACAGATTTTGTTTGTGACCTTAATTTTGGACATTAGCGTAATTGATGGCACAAAGGGGGTTAAAACAGTATATACTTTTACTTCGTTTATTATTAACTATTCCGTTTAATTTCAATAACTAAATAATCCTTTCAGCACTGATAAATTCCTTAAGAAACTATTAACAAAAAAAAATGGTATTTAAGGGGATCCGGGATTCAAAATTCTAAAAGTTCATTCCATAAATTGTGTTCGGGATTTTTTTGGTTAAAACAATTAGAAAAAATTTAAAAAATACATTTTGTTCAAAAATTACATGAAACGCATAATATACAAAGTTAGAAAAATTAATAAAAAAAATATGTATATATGTACACAATTCCTGAAAACATATTCAAGAAATATATTTAAAAAATAAATGTCGAAAAAAAGTTCATTTATGACAAGTAGTTTTTATGTTATATCGATTTTCACTATTGAAATCCCATTTAACAAAAAAGGAGAAAAAAATAGCGTTTAAAATAATGAAGGCTCGTTTGATTTGCAGCTGTCATGTTTATAAAATCATGTGTGTGTGTCATGTTTTTCTTCCTCAATATCTCCAATTCATTCCTTTAAATTATGTTTTAAAATTTTTTGTTGAAAAATAAAAGACTGGAAAATAAATGCCTCATGTTTAGGATACAAGTTTTATTATACTCTACCTTGTGCTTTCAAGATAGAAGCTTCCTAAAAGGTACTTGACAACCACCATATTTTCTAAGTAGAAAGGACCTACATAAGCCAAAGCTCCCATTTTGCACACTCACACTAACACCACCCACAGTCTGTGAATCATTCATCATACTTAGAGAGAAACTTTAGTGCTTATCAAATTAACTTTAAACTATTCTACATTCCGTAAATCTGTGTTGAAGTCAGGAAAATATTATTCTGTATATCCAAAATTACAGTTCTGCTATGCCTATTTGCTATAGTGGGTTTTGCATAGACACTTAGCAATGTCAAAGAAATGACAAAAGAACTCTCATTTTCCCGAAGAATTGATAGTCTACGTTTTATTTCTAATGTCAGAACAAAATGTCTGAAGAGTTTGTCGAGCATGCCTACACATCACCTTAAAATTTTCCTTTAATGTGTGTAATTTCTTTTGGCAATGACCCTTTTATCTGCTCCATTTCCTTTTATTCCAATATGGGCTTTTATCCGAAAGCTTTTGGCCTTGATCCAATATTTGTTTCTTCATAATGTAGTTATTATACGTGTGTAATATATATATATATATATATATATATATATATATATATATATATATATATATATATATATCATAGCGTTATTTTCGTGGATTTTGCATTCATTTTAAAGAAACACTAAGAAAACTCGTTGTAATAAGTTACCTTTTATAATCATAAGTCGAAACATCGCCATTTTATCAAAGATATAATTGTTTGCAATGCATAAATATATCCTTATCAGACATAAGAGTTGGGGTTTACAACCCTATAATTATCATTATTTACGATTCTTTGTCTAGGAATGGTTCCAAAAACGAGTATTTTATTGCAGTTATAATAATAAACTTAGTTGCGCACAGTGTAATTTAGCAAACTCAGAAGGGTGAAAGGCCTAGTTAACTAAATAAGAGTAGTGATTAAAATGATTTAAGACACTGGGGATTGCTTCTGAGAATAAGAGCTCTCTTTTCAGAAGTGTATAAAACTGTTAAAATGCGTTAGGATCCTACAGAAGGATTGAAATTAAAGTTTGTAATTTCTGTGGGAGATTATTACTGAAAAATACAAAATAAATTTACGGAGAGTTGAACAAATATATAAACACTATACTGTAGTCATAACACTTGCAAGTGGTTTCGATCCTACGAACCCGAAACAGTTCACTTTAAACAACACCATAATAACTACAAAATTATTGAATAATCGAAAACCACGAATCTGGTAAAAGAACACACGCAATTCGTTACCTCTATGCGGAGTACAAGGGGTTTTAAATTACATGCATAATCATTTTACTACTAGCATTCTAATATCTTGAGATTATAAAGCACTAGCCACTGCTTAGCCAGCTCTGAGTTACCCGTGACAGTTATTTTCGTAGTGTCAGGAGTGACCACTGCTCGCTGTCGTCCGCCAACCCCCGGTTATTGCAACGTATTCCCATTTGGTTTGCTTCGAAAACGAACTCTACTGGCATGCTGTGATGTCCTCGAAGTGGCTATTATCAACAACGTACATCAAAACACTCTAGAATTGGAAAACTTGACATGGTTCCAAAAACCTTTAGATGAAAAACGCTTTTGACATTAGCGGTCGAAAACCGCAAAATCATCGTTTCAATGACGTCACATTCCGGATAAAAGAGAGAAAGGTGAAAAAAACTAATAAATTAATTTTAGAATGTTATCGATTGAATTTTAAAATTCGGGAGCGACACAAAAATCTAAAACAATTTGGACTACCTTTGTGCCAAATTTCATTATTGTAAGTGCCATGAATTCGTCAATATTTCACGCAGTAACATCCTGTTTAATTCACTCTCGTGTAACAAAAGAATGACTTTTGAAGGATAAATCAATCACAAATACTCTCGCCATCTTCTGCATTATGGTGGGTTGTTATTCCTAATATTATAACCTTCGCGTCCACATGGAATGAAATTACTTGGAACGCAAATGGAAATTAAACAATCGTAACCACAAATATAACGCAAAATAAGAAATAAAAATGTTCCACACCCATCCAGAATTCCAGAGCTATTTAGATTCTCATTCAAGACCAGCGCGCTAAACTAACCACCAATTCAACTCGAAACTATTCAACCCAGGCCCTTTGAATTGCATTTTAAAGATACGCCAGACTGTCTGGCCCCTACTTAATAACGCTTTGAATGCACCACAAGGCTCGCAGAGTAACACTGAATGACTACTGGAAATGTTAAACTCCCAGAAGTTGTTAATCCGGTTGTTTGAAAAAAGGAGTACTTCTGGGAAAAGGCTTATGCTTTGAGTGGATGAGCGCTTGTTGGATGGTTTGAACGTTCAAACATGTCTGCGTGACTTTCATTCCGATCGTCGCAATGCTACGGCTAGACTGAGATAAAAGGAAATGGATGATGGTGGAAAGTACAAACGAGAATTAAATGCCGCGATCGTATTCGATGTGTAGAAAGTTGCATTTAATATAAAAATGAAGGAAAGTGTATAGTTATTTTGCATACTGATCATGGAAATTGAAGCTGTCACAGCATGAATAGCCTTACCCTCCAACCTACCCAACGCAGATAAGTGCGATTTTTTTGTCACCGTCTGTTATATACAGTAGAGTCCGGATTATCCGAGTTAATGTGGACCAATACTAACTCGGATAACCGAAAAACTCGGTTAAAGCAAAAATTGTAAATAAAATAAATCGTGTAGGTTTAAATGTATACTAGGGGGCCAGCCCCCTGCTCGCTAAAGCTCGCCAACCCCCAGAGGATTGCAAAGCAATCCTCATTGGTTCGCTGCGCGAACCTATGCTCGCTTCGCTCGCATCAATGAAGACATGTGTCCTAGCAGAAAGGATTGTTTACAAAATATGATACTCCAAAAAAATATTTTTCAAACCTAAATTTGCTATATTACAGAAAATATAAACAGTACCCTGGAATCAGAATTCAAATGAAAACTTTCAGCAAATTTTTATTCGAAATGTGAGCGCTGCTTTGGAAATTGAATACCCAGTATGTTGTTTGTGTACATTTCCAGCACTCTCGAGTCACCCACACTTTTTCATTGAGTTTGTTGTCGAAAGTTATAGAGCAAGCGTCTTATTGAACTATAATTGTTGGCCCTGAAAAGGACCGTTTTTTAAATGGCACTGAAATGATCCTCCGCTTTCTTTGATTTCTAATTCTAAACTGCAACAGCTCGACTAAAACTTTCTTTTCAATAAAATTTCATCCGATATCGCTATAAAGTCAATTGAGGCGCGTGGCTACGTGGTTAACAAACAATCGTACAATGTTGCCGAAACGCGATAACAAATAACGTCTTTTTTGAGTGCCACGTAAGAGAATTATATATATAGATTTTATAAACTATACAAAAGTTATACAGTTACACCACATGCAATTCATATTGTTACGATAATTAAAGAGTTCTTACTTAAAAAAGTCCCTAATTGTTTTTTTGTTTTACCTTTCTTTCACCTTATTCTACAGCAATGTTTCGCCATTTTTTAAGGATAACAGGATTGCTGGTGTCTCTTGTTGTTGTTCTATATATTCAATAGAACATTCGATAGCTTTTAGTCCATCTATATGGGATATTTTCATATGTCGATTTTCACCGTCACCGTCTTTTCATCAATCATCGTTAGATTCATTTTCCTTACTGACGATAATTTTATCCGTAATCTCTTGTTGTTCGTCAGCGTTTATCCAGTCACGGATTTTGTTTTCCTGAGTGTTTGTGAGATCAATTTCCGAATTTTTTTCGGTAGTTTTAAAAATGGAAAATGTAGAACAAAAAAAAAATTCTAGAAATATTTGATAGCTCGGTTAAAGTGAAAACTCGAATAATCGGGGTTTTAATGTATTTCTATTTATGCACAGTATGATTTGAGACTTTAAAAATTAGTTGTTGAGTGATCAATAAAACTACAATTTTTTAATTGTAGAAGACTGCAACCAGCATATTTAATAAAAAGTTTAAAAGTGCTGGTTCCAGTGTTCTACAAAAAAGGTAAAAACACATTTTTCGGGATTTTGTCGGTTAGTCCACTCTTGCTCTGATAGCCTTGTTGTGATGGAAACGAAATGTATAACTATTTTGTGATATTGTTTAACTTGCAAAAAGTTGCTTTTGCCTTAAAAGTGAAACTTGTTTTTGGAAAAGGTATAAACCTTTTCTATTCTGAAAAAAATAATAGTTGTGAGGTTATCTAACCATCGAAGGGATTCAAAACCATATATTCACTCTGAAACTTGCAGTATTCCTTGCATGACTTCTAATCGGTTTTGACCTTCATGACGTATAAAGTATTTCCTGATTCTTATAACCAATACATGTTGTTATATTTTAAGTGTTGTGTATAAAAGGCAGCTCGGAAATCCATGATTCGTAGAAAATTAACATACAGAAAATTACTTTTACAACAAAAGTATAACTCTTCTTAAACAAATGTATATTATTTTGTATACTGACTGGAAAATTAATTAGTTTGTTAAAATTTGCTACAAGTGTATCTATTTTAACATTTATGATGCTTATAAGCATTATTTTTTCAGTTTGATTGTTCATATCATACTACCATCGAACGTTTCGATATAAAACTAACAATGCCGTCCAGGAACAGGTACGCTTTGGTATACGAAACATATATTTAGTGTTTTTTATCATGCGTGTTATTTTATCATATTATGTCAGAGAAGTAATTTGAAGTTACAGTCTTATATAAATTCTCTCTCTCTCTCTCTTTCTCTCTCTCACAAAAAAAATTATCATATATATATATATATATATATATATATATATATATATATATATATATATATATATATTCAAAGTAAACCTTATAAAAACTTCCCACTATGTTTACCAAGTATTTTCAAGAATGAAATTATATTTAAATATAAGTGTGTTGATATATCTTGGTCATAATGTTTTCTTATGGCGTAGAAACTTACGAAAATGCTGTCATAATTGAAAAGTCGTGTTTAAAGGTCAAGTTCCCTAACCCCTTTGGGCTATTAACTTCGCACGAGGAGAGTAGATTAGAAGACTTCCGGACTCCATATATTAAGACACACACATGAATGCTTATAGAATAGGTCGACATTTGAACTAGTGCTGTCTTAACCATTTTTCTTATAACTAACGTAACGATAAGGATTTTAAAATATAAAACACTCTTTATGTTTATTCACAAATTTATAAAACTAAAATGCCGTGGCATACAACATATATTTAATCTAGAACTAGAAATGGTAAAGTATGTTCTTCCTCTGTTATTTTACTTGGATTACTGATTAGATGCTAGTGTTTATATAACAGTTATCAATAAAATATAAATTAAGTAAAACATTAAATTAATGAAGACTTCAATTATAAAACGCTCAACGTGACACGGAAAAAGTGTTCTATATCGTTCGAACAAGTTCTACATTTATCAAATAATGCTCATCAATTAAATATAGGCTGTTTATCGTTGTATGATAATTTAATGTTATGTACATTGTTCAGTTATTTTTTGTAATTTGTTGTACTATAGCAGCAAACAAAATTGAAATTACGTAAAAGCGTCAAAAAATACCGAAACGCATTAAATATAGTAATGAGATGCAACTAAAGTGAACGTTATGAAACTAATTGATGTAACGCGATCTGGAATTAACTATTTGTGATGCATTTTAGTGGAAAAGAGAATGAACATGAGTGAGAATACATGAAATGTTTCGATATATCTTTGACTCATTAGATTTTATTTAGATTTGTTAAATTTGCAAATTGATGTTTATATTCATTATAATAAATTTAAATAAAATATAAAATGGGACAGGGACAATAAAGACACTGCCATCAATAGATATACTCTATTAAGAAACATTTGTGCAAAACTCTGTGTGGTGGTTAATTAATTTCAATAAATAATGTAATTCATTAATCTATGTACATAAATAAAAATGGAGTATTTGTTTCTACATTGAATACTTAGGACCCATTTCAAAGTTGGTATCTATTTTGGGCCGTTCTGATGCAAAATTCGTTTCTCTTGCGCGTTTGGTGTGTATCTGTCTATCCATCTGTCTATTTCTAAGTGGGTGTCCGCTTTATGTACAAATGGTTAGATATTTTTCATGAAAATGTGCATACTGGAGTACCTGTTTCATTAATTGATAGAACTTTGCTTCATTAGTCTGTTCGTCACAACGTTCTATGCTTGATTTTGTGTCTGTGTGTTTGAGCAAGTATCGCATAAATATTTTTCATTATAATTTAAAACTATGTGCTTTAATTGACACACCATATTTTAATTTAGTGAATACATTACCTAAATTTACTTTGCTTACATATTTAGATCAGTTGCATTCTTAAAATTCTGAGCATCAGTTGCATGCTGAAACTATACTCAAATCAAGCACAATTTGATGGTTTGGGAGAAACAGCAATGCATATTGAGCATTGTGATGACTTGGATTGTTTTACCAGTATTAGTAAAAAGCTATTATTTTCCCAAAAAATAACTCTGATACCTTATTTATTTCGAGCCTTGTTTTTTCTTTGCAACATATGGAGCCTTCGTGGCTCAGTGGTTATTCCAACTGAGCTAGAACCTTCGAGTTGTAGACGTTGTAGATTCAATTCCTGTCAGGTTTATTCCTCCATAGGTGTTTTTTTCTCTTCTGTATCAGGAACACATTAAATGTTGTGTCTATGTCTATAACTTGGGTGTTGTATGCCTTGTGTCTGGCACAATATGGCCCTTGGGCCATTAAACCCAAACCAATCAACCGTATTTGCAAAATATAAACGATTTCCTTATATTTGGGACATGGTGTTTTGTAACGAACGAAAATGGAACGGAAATTTATGTTCGTTGTCAACGTGTAACGATATTTTCAATTTTTTTCGTTAGGAATTAATTTTATATTTTTAAACTTTTTGTCCAATTTTTAGTTGTAAGTTGTGGTAACTGTGCAAAATCACGAGATAAAAAAGGATAACGAATTAGTGTCTTCAGAACAACATGCACGCTTTCTTAAGTACTACCTTCTTGGCTATTTATCTGTATGCTTAACTGAGACAGACACAAAGTTTAACATTATTGTAATCATTAAAAATACAAAAAGGTCTAGTAGACAGTTCTTGTAATCACTAGAAATAATTACATACACCTACTAAAGTATAGTCACTAAAACTATTTGCATTTACCTACTAAAGAATTTATAGTCACTAAAATTATTTGTATTAACTTACTAAAATATTCTGATAATCACTAAAATATTCTACTAATCACTAAAATATTCTTCTAATCACTAAAATTATTTGCATTCAACTACTAAAATATTATTCTATTCACTAAAACTACGCATATATTTACGCTTATGTTACTTACAGAACGAAAGTTTGCGAACGAACTTTCTTAAATGCTACCTTCTTCAATATTAAGGGATTTACTGAACTGAGACAGATACAAAGTTTAAGCGTAAATTAACTTACATAGGAGTATATCTGGTCCGTTGGAGAATCCATCGATTTTAATATCTATTAAACGCCATTTTAAAACTGAAAGTGGGCCGTAAAAATTTACCGTCGATGGTCATAAAAATTTACAGTTCTGGGGAATCCTTCCTGATTATGCGAATGTCCACCCACCTTCCTGCATTAATGGATTTTACGAGTTTCTTCCATCGTAAATTGCCTAGAATTGGATACTAACACTAACTTTCTATTACAAAGAAATGAAACATCTTTTTTCACGGAAACAGAGTTCACGTATTTGCTTAATCCTTTATTTTAAACAGGCACCCTTGTTTTATTATGTCAGTGCCCTTCTTGTCGTTATCTAGCAAGTGCCTCCTATTATTACACGCCAGTGGGGATCGAGTAAAAACAAAAGTTTAATTAAAGCCTCTTATTTATGGTGAAAACCTCGTTTGTAGGCTTTCAATTTAAAAAATAATAATTGCTTTTGGGGCAATCTACTGTACTCTAAATATCTTTCAGCAATCATGTGTTGTTATTAAGGCATTGTTATTTATTATCACTAAAGTGTCGTTATTTTTCACAGTGATAAACTAAAAATGTTGGGATTTCATAAAGGGATATATCCGATAGAAAACTCGAAATATGACCCGATGATTAACATAGTATGTGTTAGTACATTTTAATAATCACGTTCTGGAAGAATAACTTTCTTTTCTAATTATATTTCTTTCAAAACGTTCAAAAAAAATAAAAATTCGAGTAGGATATTATAAAATTTAATGTTTTGTGGGTATTTGTAGGGAATTCAGAATCCTTATCACGAATATGAAATGTAAATACACTATATGGACAAAAGTACTTGGACACTGTAGAAATTCAGAGGAAGATCCATCTTAGTGTGGGGTTGTTTTAATGTTTAGGACTCGGCCCATTGCTTTATGTACATGGTATCATGAGCGCTGACGTGCACTTCGACGTTCTGGATAATTCGGCCTTGTCTACACAATGACAATACTAGGGCTATGATGGTTGTTTCTTCCAAAAGGATCGAGCTCCATGTCATACTGCAAAACGTGTGCTGGTCTGGTTTCCTGAAAATGAGATGAATTTGCTTGACTGGCCTGCTCAGAACCCCGATCTCAATCCGATTGAGCAATTGTGGGACAAACCTCGCACGCTTATCTTCTCAATAATCTCTTTTCACATCCGTGCAAGATGCATGACGAGCTATTCCTGCACAGACAGTATTGCTCGACAAAAGGAGGACCTACCCGTTACTAAGTACAATAATAAAGCATTTTTTTCTGAAGAACATGCAGTGTCCAATTACTTTTGTCCACATAGTGTATACTAATAAAAAGTTTATTGCTAGGTAACATAGTCTATAGTAACAAAATATACTGAATCAATGAATCGACGAGAATCCATATATTTTATAATTTGGATGTAAGCAAAAATGAAAAATACGATAGAAAACCGCACAGTATGAAAATAATGAAATAATGTAGTAATGAGAGAGAAGAAGAAACGCAAGACCCATAACATTATGTCCATTAGCGCCTGTTCAAGCAACGTTGGTAAATAGTTGTCAATCAACAAGGAGAAACATAAAATAATTTTTTTTTTAATCCCGGGAAAGAAACTAGGTAAAATAAAACTGAAATATAATGCCATAGAGAAAATCAGCCTACGAGATGAATCCTTTCTAACATATAAAAAGAAGAAGGAAGATAATATTTATTAATATTAATCATTTTTGTAACAGGGATAAATTATAAAAGAAAGTTTAAAAAAAACTTCATTAATGTAGCCAATTGTGGTGGTGTCAGCGTGTCCTATGGCGGTAGGGGATAAGAAATAACAAAAATTAACATATGATGTTAATTCTTTAGAAAGGATATTGTAAATATAAGAAATCTAACGATAAATTATGGCAAAACTATAAAAACCTTTTGGTGGGAAGATCATTCTTCTTGGATGGTGATATTTATTTTTTTAGTAGTTCATTAAAAGTGATTTGATCTCCGCAAATATAAGTATTACTGTGGATTTGATTATAGATAATATGTCAGCAAATCCGATGCGATATATTAGAAGCCAGGGAACTAGTTTAGGATTAAATTATCTCCATGGTGTTTCATTTTTGATGGCCATCAGTATAGATTTGGGAGTAGAAAATACCAAATCGCCTTTGAACATGTAAATGAGATGCAAGTGGATGTTTCAGAATCTAAAAATAAAAACCAAAAGGAATTTATTGAAAATGAAAGTGTTGGTGGATCAGGGCGTCATCAGGGAGGAGCCTGACCCATACAACACAATATGGCGTTTTCTAGGAATATGAGCCGCAAAACACTAAGAAATTACTGAATACACCTTTTTATTTTGCTCTTTCGTTAATTTGCGTATTTCAATGATAAAAAATATTTACCTGTCAGAGATAGTTGCAGCTTTTACGCACTCCTCTGTCAAAGAGTGTGATATATATAATTTTTATTTTTTCTTATATTGTTGTACGTAACTTTCTTATTCGTCTCGTTTTTTTTTTTTTGTTTGTTATAACTATTTACCTGTCAGAGATAGTTTCAGCTTTTCCACGGTTAGTGTGATATTATTATTATTTTTTAATAAGTTATTTCTATAAAACTCACTTCTCATAAATAATAAATAATACCAATAATAAATAATACCAACAATAAATAATACCAAAAATAAATAATAACCAGTAATAAAGAAAGAAAAAGGGGATTTACTTTTTCAACAATTCGCAACCGATGTGACTAATTCTATTTCGTAATTTCCTTTGAGTCATTGGTGTTGGCGTTTTGTTGAACGAAGTTGGTAGCGACATTTGATGCAATGTTCTGGCTTGGTGTTGCTGGTCTGCCGACTGCTGTTACTGGTTTGATTTAATTTTTCTTATTTAAATGTTTTGTTTAGTATATTTGCTTTTAATAGTATTTGGAGGAAGATATAAGATTTTTCTTAGCGTTTTGAGACTCATATTCGTAGAAAACACTATATTGTGTTGTTTTTATTTCAAAGTGATACATTTATTTTATCACATCCCGATAACGCTTTGTCAATGAAGTTATATTGTTTGTTTTGAAGCTAAGAACAGTTTTAGGAATCAGGAAGGTAGTTGTCTATAAAAGAATCACTTTCGAAAGGGATGCAGTTGGGCAACCAACCAACAAGAAAGAGGTGTGCCACTAATAAGTCATGGACAACGATGAGTTGAACTAACGTCACTCTCACTGAGACACCCAACTGATGTGTATTGAAAGGGTTCAGCACATAGCTACAAAAATAATAAAGGGGCTAGCAAATTACGACTATAATGAACGTTTAAGTAAGCTAAACATGTATACACTGGAAAGAAGAAGAAGGAGGGGGGATTTGATTCAGCTTTTCAAGTTTGTAAAACAAGAGGACACAGAGGGCTTAAATTTCAATAGGGATAACAGAACAAGGGGCCATGGGTATAAATTGAATAAGACACATTTTAATCGGGATTTAAGGAAAAACTACTTTAATAGGGTAATAGATAGTTGGAACGCGTTGCCAGAAAATATAGTTAATTCAAAGGGAGTGTACGAATTTGAGATACAATTGGATAGTCAGTGGGAATTGGGGAATTCATAAACAAAGGACCAGCCTTGTTGGGCTTGAGCCTGTAGCTGGTCGTCAATATTTGTATTTGTATTTGTATTTGTATGTAAATTTTAGGATACCCAGAATTCTTCGATTTTTGAAAGCAATACGATGCGAAGGTTTAGTTTACCGTGGTTTCTCAAGGATATCTATATTTTTATATACAAAGTAGTGTTATTATATACAAAGTAGTACGGCCAAGGTAATGTTGGGAAAGCTCGAAGACAATTCATACCAACACGTGCCGTGTGCGGCCGGCATTAACTTGTTGAAAATTATGTCCGCGATGTTGCAAAAAAGACGGTAACACAACCTGTCGTGGATGGTCGTCTTTGCACCGTTGTGCCAGAAATTATTACCAAAGGGGTCCGGCTATCAACGGAGATGGCGCCCCAGACCATAACACTCTGTTGTGGGCATGTGTAGCGTAATGTCAGGATCTCCAGTCAGCGCCGTTCCAAGTAGACCGACCCCCGTACCACTGTAATTCTGCTTCTTCTTGGTGCGTCGATTATGTTTTGTTATAGAGTGTATATTAAGATATAACGTATACTGCATCTAAACCTAATAAACTTTTCAAGCCAGTTTCCGTGTAGCAATTAAACTATGTAAATGAAAATAACTTTCAGAATAGCTTAAAACAGCATACCTTAAATTTAAAATTTACTATGTACTTTTACAATCCTACCTAGAGGTGGACGTTAGTAACTCTTTCAATGTCATCACAGCTGTCTTCAAAAGCCACGTCAAAAAGTCAAAACTAAACCTAATAAACTTTGCAAGCCAGTTTCCATGTGGCAATTCAACTATGTAAATGAAAATAACTTTCAGAATAGCTTAAAACAGCATACCTAAAATTTAAAATTTACTATGTACCTTTACAATCCTACCTAGAGGTGGACGTTAGTAACTCTCTC
Source organism: Metellina segmentata (assembly GCA_947359465.1). Classification (NCBI taxonomy): domain Eukaryota; kingdom Metazoa; phylum Arthropoda; class Arachnida; order Araneae; family Tetragnathidae; genus Metellina; species Metellina segmentata. Next base: position 12,143,314 of record OX375875.1, read on the forward strand.
AATGTCATCGCAGCTGTCTTCAAAAGCCACGAAGACGCGTATTGGGTAAGGAAATTGAGCGAATTATGAACTAATTACGAAGGAAATGACCCGTTCCTCCTCCTAAAATAGCAGCTTTAACGAGCTACGTTTTTGAGGTGGCTGCTAATTTTATGACTTCTAATTCCTGGCGCTTGCCGGAGGAGGACGCTGCTTAGCTGCCTCTTCAGTCACGGGAGAATGCACGATGCCTTATATATTCATGGAAGGGAGAGTTCGTCTTAGCCGGACATAATACTGGTGCAGCATGTGACAAGATGTACGACTTGAGCATACGTATTCTATTTCAGCACAGAGCATGTGTCTTTAATCATGCGTATTTCAACTTGTAATTTAGTGTCGCAGGTCTGATGTTGGATTAGTATGTGGTTTGTCTTATGATTTAATTACACACAAGCGAATACATCTCCATTTCAGTACATAAAATATGTGGTTTAATCATTCGTAATTCAGCTAATTTACTACCACAGGACTGATGTTGGGGGGGGGGTGATATGTGGCTTGTCTTAAGGTCTATTAACCCTCTAAGTGCATACATACTCCATTTCAGTGCGGAAACATGTTTTTAATCATGCGTATTTGACATAATTTAGTGTCGCAGACTGTTGTTAGATTAGTACGTGGCGTGTCTTATGATCTATTAACCCTACACGAGCATGCGTTCTCATTTCTGTACAGAAAACACATCTATAGTAAACTAACATATCAAGAGTCCTACGTATTTCAGCTAATTTAGTGTGGGAGGACTAATGTTCGATTATTATGTGACTTGTTTTATGATTTATTAAGCCTCCAAGCGCAGATTTATTCCATTTATGTACGTAAACATGTCTTTAACTAGGCTTATATCAGATATTATAGTGTCGAAGAATGATGTTGTATTAGTATGCGGCTTTCCTTACCGTCTATTAACACACAAGTGAATACATCACCATTTCAGTACATAAAACATATCGTTTAATAATTCATACTTTAGTTAATTTAGTGTCGCAGGACTGATGTTTGATTAGTATGTGTGTTATGATCTATTAAACCTCTAAGCGCATACATACTCCATTTCTGTTCGGAAACGTCTTTAATCATGCATATTTCAGATAATTTAGTGTCGCGAACTGATGTTGGATTAGCATGTGGCTTGTCTTATGATCTATTAACCCTACAAGCGAATTCGTCTTCATTTCAGCACATAAAACATATCGTTTAATAATTCGTAGTTCAGCTAATTTAGTGTCGTCGGACTGATGTTTGATTAGTATGTGGCTTGTGTGTGTGTTATGATCTATTAAACCTCTAAGCGCATACATACTTCATTTGTGTTCGGAAATGTCTTTAATCATGCATATTTCAGATAATTTAGTGTCGCCGGACTGATGTTGGATTAGCATGTGGCTTATATTATGATCTATTAACCCTACAAGCGAATTCATCTTCATTTCAGTACAAAAACATGTCGTATAATCATGCGTACTTCAGCTAATTTAGTGTCACAGGACTGACTTTGGATTGTGTCTTAATGATTTATCAACCGTCCAAGAGGTTTAGCAGAGATATGTCATCCACCCCGAACTGAAGAAATTTTCTTATGACGAGATTTCTCGTCATCAAGATATTGCTGATCCTTTGATGATGACAACATACATATCTGGTCAGTTTTCTTCTAATGACGAGAAATGCCCATTAACGCATGGTCATGAAATGTGATATAAGAGATAAATACCTCGTCGAGAAAACCATCGGGTGTTTTTTTTTTTTTTTTTTGGCTGTTTGGTTCTTTGATTTTTTAATGTTTTGCGTGTGGTGTGTTATTATGTAAAATTTATTTATACGAAATTGTGAATCCACACCATCTTTACTATATCACGAACGGTAAGAATGTTACCGCTGAAGTGCAGTAATCAGTTATGATAATCTGCCTAGGTAATCTGCAAATTACCTAGATAATCTGCACATTACCTACTAGGCACTCGTTAAAGTGAAAATAAGATATTTCCTGGAACAACAACAATGTTTCTTTACGCTTAAATTAACATAATGTTATTTATTTATTTGTCGATATCTAAAGAATCAAGTTCATACAATCAAACAATCAACAAATTAGTTGATAGACTCTATCATCAATCAATTAAAAAACTATAGTAGAAAGAATCAAACGGTTTAAAATATTACTACAATTAAGGAAATTAACATAATAACAAACTAAAACTAAAAGTGGAGGGAGATGGGAAGGGTGTAGGAAAAAGAAATGAGAGAAACAAACTTTTAAACTTTTACGATACAGATGCCGTTAATGAGCACATTACCCAGGTTAAATGCGGAAAACTCTTGATTCCGTATGTTAACGGAGCAAATCAGTTAATCTGAAGATTAGTTATGTAATGTGGACATTAACGGCTTTCGAGCTTTAGCGATAACATGGATAAAAAATATGCTTCACAGAAAAAAACAGTTCTAGAAATAAATTCACGCACACAATAGCACAGCAGAGCTTGCAATTGATGAGAGTTAAGGGATTATCAAACCGGCATTCCAGTACTTCAGCATTCCAGCATGCACGGATTTGCATAGTGGAATGCCAAGGCGACACAAAAATGCTGCTTCCATCATGCGTCATCGAAGTCTCACGATCGAGGACGCTAATTAAACCGAAACGAAATTCCCAATCACAGCTTAGGAACGAATCGACGCCTGGTTGCTGACGCTGAAGGAATTTATAATGCCCAGCAATCTGCATCCTGTTACACATGGGGCAGAGAACGCTCTTTTCCCATGCTTCAGGACGGTGAATTAGTGGGAATCATTGAACGGGGGAAGACCATGGGAGATCACGCTCGTTTAATGACCCTAAAAGATTCAATCGCATGTTAGACATAACTAATTTCTCTGTGGACTTGGATCCCGTTCGGCGGGGACAGGGGGACGTGTGAATTAATCGAGGCATGTTTGCTGTGACTGTCGTTGGCTGAAAGGGAATGCCCGTCCTCCTACTGTGTGTGTGTGCAATCGCAGTCTCTATTCATCATTTATAACAGCTGCATTGGGCTGATAAGTTGTTCCATTCAAGTCAGTGAAGTGTGTATTCAGACGGAGTAAATCTCATCTGGTGTCTGCGTTTCGGAGTGTAACTTCAGCAATTCGCAGATGATGTGACCTTATGCAGATCAATTTGAGATTGACGCACTCCAAATTTCGACTTCAGTGATCAGGGATAATATTTGTACTGACTGTCCTGAACGTAAATTACTATAATCATTCAGTATCAATGTATTTTAAGCTTATTTCTTGTCGAAGGATTTCGTCATGAATATTGACCGCAACGTATCTCAGTTTTCGTCCATGAATGGTAACATTAGGTTTTGAGTCAAGCTATAAATATCTTATGGATTGTGTTGGGGAATTACCCCAAATGAATTGGGAATTCATTCGTATATTACCTCGTTTAATGATCCTTAAAGATTCAATCATATGGTAGACATCACTAATGTGACCATACGTCCCGTTATTAGGTAGGCTGTCCCATTGTCCCCAAGCACAGCTTCGGGACGCCGAAATGTCCCGTTTTCAGAAAGTGATCAACCCACTGTAATAATTTTAAAAAGAGGCGCAAAAAATACAAAAATATCCGACGTACCTCATCTTTTTGTAAGTACTTGTAATCACTTTAGGCGTCTAGAATTTTGGAATTCACACTGTAACAAAACACATTGTTATTTTTTCCCCATCCCTAGTCAGAAACCTGCTAGCTCGCTCCTCGATTCAGATTTTCTATGTCATTTGATCATATTAAACAGCTCGTGCATCTTTCTTGACGATTGTTTATTGTATTTTTATCTACGTGTGTTATTATATTCAATATAAATTTCTTGTACGTGAAACCTTCATTTCAACAAGGCATAAACTTAAGTTCACTTTTAATGTAAACTTATAAACTAAGTAAGCGTTCATAAAATACAAAAGTAAATTTTAAGAAATCCTGCCAAGAATTTCATTCTAATTTGAAATCAACACCAAATATACTTGAGAAAATTTGTTCTTCAGAAATTTAAGACCACATAAATTATTTACTTTAACGTGTTCATTCATGTTTTCTTTTAATTAATGAATATATAAAAACTATTAAGAAATGTGTGTTTTCTTGAATACTCATACTATTACCTAAAAATTTGTGGATGTCCTGTTTTGAGAAAAAAAAAATGGTCACGTTAGACATAACTGATTTCTCCTTGGATCTAACTCAGATTTGGCAAGAACAAGGGCGATTCTTGAATTAATATAGGTTTCATTGCTGAGCCTCACTGACGTAGAGTGAATGTCCCTCCTCCAACTGGGCCATCGTCGTCATTTTTAACGGTTGTATTGGGCTGATGAGTCCTTACTTTGTTGTCAGTGAAGTGTACTGTCTGACGTAGGGAACCTCAAATGTGGAAATACTTTGAGGGATTGATGTGTTCAAAGTTGGCACATGAACTTTTTCAGATTGTTTGTTTAGATTGATGCTCTCTCTATGCTGAAGAGGACAGTTTCAGATCGATGCATTGAGAATTGTATGGCTCCACCAATTAGAGTATGTGGTAGTCATTTTCTCGATGCGGAGCTGTTGACTATCTTAAGATTTGGTATTATTAAATAACGCCACACTGGAGCAACACGACGGGTTATTGGTGACGTTCTGGGATCAAATTCCGAAGCGACTGTCCTAAGAATAATAAAAGTATAGGCGTTCCTAATATCTAGTTGCAGGGCCTATATTTTGTTGACAGGTCATCTTCAAGGAAATGGACAACAGAAAGACCCCAAGGCCGAGTTCATTTCACTGCAAAAAAAATAGAATATCCCTATAGAATTTAAAATGGGAAAATCCTACCAACATTTCCTTTTTTGAACCTACAGCATCTGGCCGTGGGAGATTATACTATTTTTTACTTTTTTCACAAATCCAATGTTTTCCACATCCTTTTACAAGTTGCCTAAGGTTTTTTTACAGATAATCCTACTTCAGCTTGGCTATAAGAACTTTAAAAGGTTTCTTGGCGATAAAAAGGAAAATAACTAAAATGCGTGAAATTCCCGATTTCTGTGAAATAACGCTTTAGAGAACAATCCGCCTTTTCGTGGGCAAACATCTCACTGCAACTTCAATAACGTGAAAACATCGAGATCTTCACGCAAACAGCCTATTAAAACAATTTTCGTAATGTGTAAGAAATGTATCATGGTACTATCGACACTTAAAAGTTTGAACCGATTGCGTTATTACTAAGCCTTACTTCCTAGAGAAATTTTTAAAATAAAATCTGATGGTAGTAATTCTTGTAGTCCCGATAAGACTCGAAAAAGAGAGCTAAAGATCAAATGTGACAGTCTATCGCACTAAAGTTCACTTGATGCCTACCTATATTTATAAACAAATCGTTCCGTACCACGTGGCACAGGACACGCCAATGATCTCTGGTTGCGAGCATTATACCTCATCAGTATGGCAACTTTTTGCAACAAATGCAATTTTTTTCACACGTTGTACACTGCATGTAAAGTACTAAAACCAAAATTCCTCCTTCATGGGGTGTATTATAAGTGAGTTATAACCTTCAAAATAAATGAATAAATGCAACCTAAGCAACGTCTTAAAATTTAACTTACAATTAGTTAATATGCAATTACTATTTTCTTCTTTGCCCTCCGAATAAACCCTTCGATCACATGTGTCTGATCTTGCGAACGCCGAAGTATTGCGGATCAAACAGTAATAAATGGCAAGAAATACTTTTAACACTGATTGGAACTCATGATAATCCAAAGGAAACTTGCGTAATCCATTGCAGAGTTTGCGAGGTGAATGTCGATCATCAATATGCAGTTCGCCTCATAGATGACGTTTTAAAATCTGAATGTTGAGAGAAAGGATTTTGCTCTTCTGCTATCCAATACAGCATATTATATGACTGCAGCTGGAAACACACTCAAGGTGCTATATCCGCAATTGCTCCAAGATAATTGTGTGGCACATTTGTTTCACAACTGCAAAGTCCTCGGGTTTTCTACAAATATGGACAATCTCATCGCTCATGTTAAGGCAGTCACAGTATAATACAGCTCCGAAAAGCCGCTTTTCAGACCACTGTAAAGGACATTGCGAGTGGTTTCTGTGGCGACGGCATTTAGTGTTCACCCAGAGCTGAAAAAAGGGTGCTGAAAATCAAAAGCAGCTACGAATGTTTGAATTGTCTATATATATAGATATATACATGAATATACATGAATATAGATACATGAAGCATAGACACAAGACACGAGCGTATAAAGATATCAGATCGATGGATTTTTAAAGAAACTTTAAAGAGTATCTTACAAAACGAATGGAAAAGAATAATGACCTGACTGCTATTGCTACACTCTCCAGGGATTATTTCCCTAAAGTAAGTATTTACATCAATGTCAGGCAACATCAGTCTCTGTTGAGCGCAGTTTTTCAATGTTAAAGAAATTACTGGCCAAGGATCGGCCATTCAACGACATCGGCGTTCATCTGTATTTAATGATGTATTATAATAATACTGTTATACACGACTAAAATTGTCAATAAATTTTGAATTTTTTCATTTTTTTACGAATAATTTGTTTTAGATTTTAGTGTATCAAAAATAAATACAACTTTATTGACATAACTGCAACTTTAGGAAATAATAAATGCCAAATTTCCACTGCAACAAAAAAGTTGCCCTACTCATCAGCTTGAAGGACATACCATCTGCCAATCGTAGATTCGTTCTCGGAGCTGACTGTATCGATTTGATTAGAGCCAATCACTATAGGTGAAGAGGGAAATGTAGATAGGGATTTGAATTAACATCGAACTTCAACAACACACCGGGCAATCACAATGGTTGCGATCAATCCCGAAGGGAAAGATGCGAGGACAACCCCTCGTAGTTTCGAACCAGGGTCAATTGCCGAGGTCAATACCTGAGATGACACCACACACAATTTATATTTTACAAACCTAATCTATATTCACGCCCAGAACATCTGCGACCGCGATAGATTTAACGTACATTTACCCCACCCCCCGGACACGATGGTCTTTAGTTGGATCGAGTCTCAAACTCGCAACATTCCGGTAGAAAATTGGCGTCTCTACCAATTGGACCACCTAAAAAAAGAACAGAAAATAGCTTTTATTCTTCAATGTGAAAAGAATAGCAAAAGTAGCTTGCACTCTTCCAATTTCCTCATCCTGATTACATATCTGTAGCTTTAAAATATTCGCACCGCCATTGTAGAAAACAGATGCTTTTTTGGGATAGATACAAAATTATTAGGCGAGTGTTGTCAAGAATTCTGAATATTGAATACTGAATGCATATTTCGCTCAACAGTCACGATTGGAATTGATGGTGAGAAATCAGTGAATTCTTTAAGAAAATTGAAGACGCCTTTCCTGTTTCCTTGCTATGAATCAAGTCAAAGAAAAAACCTAAAACTGAACCATGTGAAATGAGGTGTAATAACGCTGCGCGATCTATAAATAATTAGCCCTTGGAACGCAACTTGCTATTTCACTCACAACTATTATCACCAGAAATCTAATTACCTCTTTGGGATTGTAGGATATTCCATTAGACACTATAACAATAACCACTTATACATCCCTTGATTTTCGGTACCTAAATATAAATTATTAGCAAACTTGGAAATAAAAATATATATTCTGTTTAATTAGCTAAAACCTCAATTTGCATAAACACAATTACAAATATATTCACTAAAATTATTCAGAAACTTGAAGCATGATTTATCTCAACGTGTAGCGCATTCACAGAAACTCCTAAGTTATGTTTGCAATCCAAAACTTCTGATAAGTTATGTTTCCATCCCAAACATATGTGTTATATGAGATACACCAGAATCTTTTAGAATACTAATGTAAACATATCCGATAGTGGATGATAATTAAAAGAAACGACGAAATTTCTGAATTCATAATTAAACTAAAGAACAATAACAGTTAGCAACTTTGCACACTCCGGAAGCAAATAGTTTCCACTATAACCACTAACTCTGCAGGCAAAAGAAGTGAATATTTTAAAAGAAATTGTTGTCTGCAATTATTTACGATAATTTCAAAGTATGAAGCATTTTTCCTTCCTTAATCTATTACTGAATTATATTTCTTCCTTGTTATCTGAAATGTAAGAATATATAAATATACAGCAATTCCTTCCATTAGTCAAACATATTTACTGGATTATCTAAGGCATAGAAAACGTGCAGTGACTAAATTGGCGTTCAATCTATTTACGGAGTCATATCGATAAGATGGTAACCTTCCAGATATGCAATTTGAATACTCCCCTCGCCCAATTTTGTAAATAATCTTCGTAGAAGAGCGCAGTAGTTTAGATTGAAATTTGATAAGTTTTCAGAAATGGCGTCACACAAAACCCGTTAATTTCGAGAAACAGGGATTTTTATTTGATGACGATAAAAGTTACGAAGGGTATAAGTATTTGGATCAAATGGGGGAGGGACGCCATAAAAAGTAATATAACTCAATAATTCAACTTACTCAAAAGTTATGAAGGGTATAAATATTTAAGATCTAATTGCGCCATTAAATAAAATAAATAATTCATGAATTCTCTTTATGTAATAAAGTTATACACGCTTATTTTCCAGCAATATCTGTGCAAATAAAGACACCATGTGCAAATAACTGACGTTCTATTTGATTTATTATTTTTGAGTTTTATATGCCAACTCGTAGTTCATATTGGAATTTAAAATAAAAATGCTAAAAACGTGTGAATAGAAGAGTTAATATTATTATAAACCGAAGTAGAATTGTATTATTACTTGTGAAGTAAAATTTTGTTTTATTTAACCAATCTTCCTTCTATTATATATTATCTTAATGTCTGATTCTGATCAATAACATTTGGTCGATATTATGAAACATTTATGGATGCAATTTTCGAATCATTTGTAAATGTGCGATATTCCTAGTTGTGTTCTTAAATACACATTTGAATTTGCGTTGCTCCCACTAGGGTTTTATAACCAATTTTTAAAACTGGTAAAAATTGGTTTTAGATTGGTAAAAAATGGTTTTGCAGATTATTGAGAATTACTGTTGCAAAAGCATTACTTCGATTTGTTATGATATTTGATTATTATTTATTTATGTGTTTAACATTCAACTTCTGATATCAGCTTATATGAACCACATTAATGGCAAATGCCATCAAAAAGAGGTATAATCAAGTTTTGATAGCAAGTATTGCCATGAGGTGTAAGGTAATATAAACAAAAGTAAGGAAATGTTCACATCCTCAAAAAGCAATTCTCTTACGTTTTTACTATTTTCATTATGTGTATCAGAAGGTTATAGCTATTCCGTAGTTTATTTTCCATTTGTGATACTAATATGTATCCAAATGCAAAATTCCCGAGTGCATATCACAGCTAAAATATCGTAATATTTAGTCCTTCTCTATGCAGTATAAAAAAATAATATAAGATAGTTTTTCATTGAAACTGGCACTCAATTACATCCTAATATTCCGTCCTGTCTTTACTTCCCGTTGACGAAAAAAAGCGAATCTAAAAATCAGTATGGATAATTTTTGTCTGTAATTAACGGTATAGCGAATGACCGAAATTTACGAACCCTAGTTCTTATTTTCCAATTTCAGCTCTTTCATTAAAAAGTTATAGCATTTATTTTTAAAATATAAAGTAAGAAATGAGCTGAAATGGACACCCCGTGAAATGGAAGAACCAGCTTTGGTTCCCTTTTGAAGTAAGGAAAACGTAAAAAATAGCGCATTCATTGAAAACAGAAATGGGATCCACATAGAATTTATTCATCCAAACTCATGACTATTTCATGCGTATTGGAGAACGTCATCTGGAGAATCGTCGCCAAAAAGAATAAATCTGGCACTTTATCCAGAAGCAAATATCTGCCACGTCTTTCCTACAAATATTGTATCTTCTTACCCGTTGTGCCGAGATATAGTTCATCAATATGGATTATAGCTACAATTACTGGAGACAGATTGTCTTTTATTCTCTTTGGATTGTCTATCTGATCCGATAATGCGATCATCCATTTCCGATTTCTTTTGGAGCAGAAGCCGCGAGTTCACTGACTGAGATGCGTTTTCTGTGAAACTAAATGTAGATGGCGGTAGTGTTTTATGATAGAACGTGTTTTCTGTACGTATTACGGATGTGACGTCAGTTGACTTTTGTAGCACCTACTAATGTCGTGTCTTACACATTGGATAATGTCATGGTTCATCCTTAAGGATGATAGCTATGATTACTTGAAACATATTGCCTTTTATTATAAGGTGGACTATGAGAAGCATTTTCTGTTAAACTAAATGTAGTTGACGGTGGTATTTTGAGATGGAACGTGTTTTCTGAGCGTATTACGGCAATGACGTTAGTTGACTTGCTTTTTGAATACTACTAATTACATACTGCATTTTGAATACTACATTTTGAATACCTACTAATATCCTGTCTTACACATTGGATAAGGTCATGGTTCACTTTATATGGATAATAGCTACAATTACTTGCGACAGATTGTCTTTTACTGTATGGTGGACTATGAGAAGCGTTTTCTGAAAAACTAAATGTAGGTGACAGTAGTATTTCGTGTTAGAACTTGTTTTATGTACATATTACGGACGTGACGTCAGTTGACTTGTGTTTCCATACGATTTTAGTGCATACGAATACCGTGTCTTTTCTTACGCATTGGATAAGGTTGTGTTTTATCAATAGGGATTAGAGCTATAATTACTTGAGACAGATTGTATTTTATTATATGTGGATTGCCGATCCGATAAGGAGATCATCCATTTCCTATTTCTTTTGGAGCACAAGCCGAGAGTGTGGACTGGTTATGAGACGTTTTTCTTTCTCTGAAACTAAATTCATGGTCAGAATTCGTATACGATTGTTAAATGGACAGCTCCAATGAGCTGAAACCCCAAACGTCGTTTAATTCCTTTTTCAAGGTGAGCCCGATATGATTTATGCAAGAGTATTTTATAAAAGTAAGTAAAAATTGGCAAATCAAGATGCGCTATATCCTTTTAGTTTTCTTACACTGGAAGTCCTTCCCCCACATGGTAGACATGGAACCTTTCAAGTTGGTAGCTATGTTTGAGGTCAAATGGGAAAGTATTAGAGGATTTTTTTTTGAAAGACTACATAAAATTGGCGCTAGTGCTCTTGTGGTAAAAAGTGCTTCCTGTGCATTTTTCGATTTGGGTAAAAGGAAGTAAAATTATTTTCTTCCTGTGAATTGTTTGCTTACACTAAAATTCCTCTTTTATCTCTTACTTAAACACCGGAAGAGCACGATATTTGCTATTTTCTTTGAATCATTCAAACATTAGCCAACACACTACAGAATCCAGCTTGTCTTTTGATTCGATTTCGCACATCCTTGATTCGGAATATAAATAGATAACAATAATTTAAATATAACAGATGCAACACTCTAAAGGCAGCTTCACTGATCAAGCCGACATAAACCAGACTTATTCAAGAATCCCTTAATTGGAGACAGTAAAACTCCTTTCAAATAATCAACTGTCCATAACTAACTCTGGAAGTACTGTTACAGCATTCCATGTGACGTTACATCGTTCATAAAATTCTGGGCATTTGACTTAAACCCTCTTAATCTGACGTTACACTGATACTATGATCTTTCAAATCGCAAGCCTCTTTCGAACACTCAAAATTACATCGACAGGTGATTATAAGCTGGAAGGCGGCAGGATGGCTGGAATATGACAGAGACCATTGACACATGAAAGAGAGCTAAACTCTGCCGTAACCTTCTTGTTCCAAAATATCTGTAATTTTGCTGTGCAAAGCTGTAGGATGTCAGAATAAATGTTGTAGTACTGAAACCCAAAGATCGTGTTCTTTACGCTACCATTTCGGTCGTCACACCATTTCAACCGATACACGATCAAATTCAATAAAAATTGCTACAAAAAACTCAATCAAGTATGTACTCAATAGTTATTCATGTTAGTACATTTCCAAAGAACTAAACTAGTCATATAACATTACATCACGCACGGCCACGGATCCGAAGTTGGGAGATCAACAGATTAGCGACCGAAGGGTTGCGAGTTCGAAGCTCGGTTGAATCAAAGACCATCGTGTACAAAGTAGATTGCCACCTGTTAAATCTGCTGCAGTCCCAAGTGACCTCACGTTAGCATGGTGTGGAAGTTTGGAGAGCGGGGTACCAGCTCAGGTGTAATCTCGTGAACTGACCGTGGTTTAAAATTACTTCGTGATGTCCTCGGATCTTTCCCTTTGGATCTTGATCCAGGACCGTCTCGAATAGCCTGTTGTGCTATAACAGTGTGACGTTAATCAAATATCTACCTCTCCGAAGTCCCGCAAATCGAAATGGATACCTTATTTTGTCGATAACTAATAACTATATTAAACTTGAATAAACCATGAAAATCAAATCGAGATGTTTGCTCCAAATATTTAATGAAGATATGAACTGTGAATGCTTTCCAGAAATTTCAAAGTGAGAAGTTAAATATTCCCACGGATTTGAATCATGTTTTGGATCAGGTATGAATTTGATTTCTCTGCGGCGTGTCATGTTTTTCGAAAGGTGTGATAAATTGGTTACGGTGCAGTGCTATATATAAGTAGATGGTTTTTCTCACTTGCGCCTTGCCACTTCCCAACCCCGTAGATTGCCAAACAAGACTTAATCATTTCCAGTGCAACACGCACGCGTTTGTGTCTTTAGATATAAATTCAACCCAGCATAAAACTTTGTCAGTTATTTTGTTGCATAACGTTCGGTTTGCTCTCTCGCAACGGAACCTACCATCACACTTTTACTAGTTATTTTGTTACATTTAGTTCGCTTCGTTTACTCGCAATGCACCCTTGCATAAAAAATTTGGGATAGTTATTTTGTTGTGTACCGCTCGATTTGCTCTCGCAATGTATTTTGCCAATACACTTTTTTTGTGTATTTTATAAAACGCAAGCCTTGTTTACTCGCAATATGCCTTAGGATCAATGTATTAAAAGAAACTTTCTTACACAACACTTACTTCGTTCACTTGAAATACTTACTAGCATCAACCTTTTGATAATATTTTGTTGCATGAAGTTCGCTTCATTCTCACTTAATGCACTTTAGCATCAAATGATTATGCATAGTTTCTTATATAGCGCTCACTAACGTTTGAATGCACACAACCATCAAACTCTTGACAGTTATTTTATCATACGAGGTAAAGTCAAAAATTACATGCACTTCTTGTTCAACAACTTTATTAAACAAAGATAGGCGTGCGACAAATACATTGTTTTTCGATATAGTCTCCACCTTGAGCAATGCACTTGGTACAGAGAGGCACAAACTTCCGTATGCTTTCCTGGTAGAAAGTTTTCGGTTGGTCGTGAAGCCACTTCTGCACCGCATCCCCAACGTCCATGTCTGAGGCAAATTGACGACCTCTCAAAGCTTCCTTGAGCGGTCCAAAGAAATTAAAATCTGAGAGAGCGAGATCTGGGCTGTAGGGAGAGTGGTCCAGGGTCCCAACGCTCAATCTGTTGATTATATCTATGGTGTTGTGGGCCTTGTGTTGTCTTGCAACAGCAAAACTTTCTTTGAGAGTAGACCACGGCGTTTGTTTTGAATTGCTGGTTTCAGCTTATTGGACAACAAATCACTGTACCTCGCACTATTTACAGTAGTACCCCTATTTAAGTAATCGTCCAGTATAGGGCCTTTTTCATCCCAAAACAGGGTTAGCTTAACCTTCCCAGCCGATGGTGTGGTCTTGAATTGTTTTCAGCTCTTTCTTTTTGTGTTACGCTCGTTCGGCCACTTTTAAACATTTCGATCCACAAAAAAAAAAAAAAAAAAAAAAACGGTTTAACGAGATGAAACACTTTTTCCGTACTGTGACAAAGGTTTCCGGTGAATATCAGCACCTTTCATACCCTCTGACCACAAAAATCTGATCATTCCTCGTTGCTCTTCTTTGGTGCAATCTGATAACGGAGCTGGCATGCTTACGTTCTTGTAGCTAGAAGGCAACTGACGCGATCGTGATTACAGTGCATTACACGTGACCACAGACGCGCAAACTCAATGCATGATCATGCGGCCGCCACCTATATTTGTTTAATAAAGTTTTAGAACAAAAAGTGTAAGTAATTTTTGACATACCCTCGTATAATTCTCTATTCGTTCCCTTTCAATGCAAACTAACATCAAACTTTTCACAGTTCTTTTGTTACATAATGCTATATTCATTCTCTCCTAATGTACAACATCATCAAGTACACTGCATTTGTTTTAGATTTAAACATCATTTTGTTAATGACTCTAATATGACTTAAGCTTATAATTTATGAAAATTCAATGTTGTTTTCATCTTTGTATTTAATTCTTTGTTCATTTCACGCATAAACCTATTTGCTACTTTCCTACCGCATTTCGTGTCAATCAAAGATGTCGTTTTTTTCGTATTTTACTTTTCGTGCTTAACTTTTGACAGTGAGCGTATATAAACAAAAGTATTAGAACATTGTAGAAATTCAGAGGAAGATCCATCTTAGTGTGGGGTTGTTTTCCTGTTTAGGACTCGGCCCATTCCTTTATGTACATGGTATCGTGAGCGCTGACGTGCACTTTGACGTTTTGGATAATTCGGCTTTGACTACACTATGGCAATACTACATCGATGATGGTTGTCTCTTCCAACTGTATCGAGCTCCATACCATACTGAAAAACGTGTGCTGAACTAGTGTTCTGGAAATGAGATGAATTTTCTTGACTGGCCTGTTTAGAACCCCGATCTAGCACTTATGGAACAAACTGGAGAGACAAGCACGACATCGCCACACACGCCCATCTTCACAACAATTTCTTCTCACAGCCTTGCAAGAGGCATTATGAATAATTTCTGCCCAAACTCACACAGAACTTGTGGGAAGTATGTTGGTTGCAGTGCAACGTAGTGGTCCGAATGGTCTGTCTTTCAACAAAACGAAGCAGCCTAGTTACAAATAACTTCCATTTATTTTTCAAAGAATTATAGGTACACTACTTACACTTGCATCTCTCTGTAATGGTTGGTGCGAAACAGGCAAAAACTCAACAGCCGCGGCCTCAGGAACGAGCACCGCAAAACAAAAAACTTCTGGTCTATTCGAGGTCTGCAACCGATCTCCCTGTGTCGCCAGACCCCCCCCCCGCATTCAGCCAGCCACAAATCACTGGCACCCCAAAAGTTGGTCAGCTGTTGCGCATTCATCATCAGGGTTTATGTTTGAGAAACTCTCGTTCAAAGGTCAGTGACGGAGTTCGAGACGCCACAGCAGTTGTAATACATGCAAAAGGAGGACCTATCCCTTACTAAATAGAATAATAAAGTACTTTTCTGAAAAACATGTAGTGTCCAAATACATTGGCTCGTAATTCATCTTTGAATCAAATTTGTGATAGATATTGTGTTAAATAAAGCTCGGTTCGTCCTCTTGAAATACACTCTAATTTTAAACTTATGATACTATAGTGCTAAATTTACTTACTCCTACTCACTTCATTAGCTCCTAATGCAAACAAGAATTTACTTCTGATAGTTTGTTACATAAAGCTCACTTTCTTCCCTCGAAGTGTACTCTATAATCAAACTTTTAATAGTTACAAAATAAATACTTATTAAATAATTGGATTTGATGAGTGAAAAAAAGAAACTTAATAATTACACATTCAGAACTTCAAGATGCATGCACTTATAGACTTTTGAATATGTAGTGGATGATCTTACCATATATCTACGAATAGTAGGCTCCCTTTCATAGAGAAGCTCAGTATCTAAATTAACTTTTTTTTTCATTTTTCATATCTATATTCTAAGAATCCATTAGCAACTTCATTATATATTTGTTTGTTATATGTATGTTACTTGAAACAAGAACTTTAAACGATTTTTAAAATACGAATTTGAAACCACTTTCTGAAATTGGTTTTTATTGGGGACCGCAGCAACCCAGTTGGTAGAGTTGCGGATTGCATACCGTAGGATCGAGTGTTCGAAACTTGATCCAACAAAAGATGACTGTCTACGTGGGGAATGGTATATGTTAAATATGTAATAGACTCATACGTCCTCACGCTGGCGAAGTGTGGAAGTTTGGTGAGTGGGGTAGTTCAGGTTTTACACAGCTAAACTTCACCTGTTCTACGAAGTGAATATGTATGCAATATTGTCTTTGGAACTTTCACTTTGGGGCCCATAGCCTTACACAACAGTCTGTTGTGTTGTTCTAGTGTGATGTGTGAATATTAAATAAAATTTAATGGCATTTTTAAATCAAGTAAACGTTTACCTGCAACACGATGTACGCATAACAATATGCGTCCCAACAATAGCGTATGACACTAACGATAGCTGCCGTAGTCTGAACAGAACAACTTGATTTTAACTCTGATGACTCTTCACGTCAAAGTCTATCGAAGTATATACTTCAAAGACTCTTCAATCTAATAAAATCGGCCTTCACTCTGAGCAAATTTGTGAACAAACTTTGTATAAACTGCCTTTCACCGTTACTGCCTTATAATTGATTCCCTTCTGTTATATCTTTATTCGAAGGAGCGTTTGGAACGTTTAACACTGAATAGCTTTAGAAACGAGGCGTAAAAATTATTATTTTCCGTTCATCCCAAGCAAATTAAATTGTTTTCGGGTCATTTAATGCTGTATTCTTATCCGGTGAGTATCTGTGGGATATTTTATTCTGGTCAATGAATAATTCATGCCGGGCCTTTATTGAAGTAAAAAGATCATTATGGGTTGCACCTGCATAATGAACTATTTCATTTGAGAATGTCTCTATTCATCCTTTCTTAACAGTACTTGTGGAGATATATTTTAAAAGTACTGGAAGTTAATCTTGAACAAAATTAAACAGAGCGTTTAATCAAGTCAAAGTCTGCTTAGAACACATGCTTAACATTCCAAGTCTCAGGAAGAGAGTAGGAAACTAAATTAGGTTCGTGAGTCTGCTGCTATAGCCAGAACAGAACAACTTGCTTTTAACTTTCAGAACGCTTCACAGCAAATTCTATCGAAACATCTACTCCAGAGCCCGCTCAACTTGTTAACATTGAAAGAACTTCAGTTGGACTGAACTTGAGGAGAAACTTTGCATAAACTGCCTTTCAATGTTGTTGCCTGATAATATATCCCCATAAATGAGATCTTTATTCAAAGAAGCATTTGGAACGGTTTATCGAAAAGCATAGAGCCGCTTAATAAGAGAAGAGTAAAAACGGTAATATCATAAGGACGAGATATCTCATCTATGGAGCCGCATTAGTTCAGTCAGTAGAGCGTCGGCCTCGTATCAGAAGGGTTGTGGGTTCTGTTCTCGGCGGAAACTGCAAGTCTTATGATTGCGAGATCGGCGCTTCGACCTGGCTAAAGACCGTCGTGTTCACTAATGGTGGCTGGGGCACGTTAAATAGGTCGTGGTCACAAAGTCCCCATGTTCCCATACCAAATCAATACCTCTGGTGGTACCTGATCAGGGGGTTATCGGCCTCTGATTGGGATCTAAATTACTATATGTGTGAGTGAATGCATGTATGAAATTGACCTTCCTGTAAAACAGATGTGTCATGTATGTCGAGCAAAGTCGGACTTCCTCCCAATGGGGCTCACTTACATGGAAGGCGCACCCCCTCGCCTCTTGCCGTCTTCGACGGGCCTGGCACTCCTTTGGTCTGCCAGTGTAGGCATGAGAAACAACAACAGGGTAAAAACCATTAATGTCCATTCGTCCCAAACAAAACAAATTTTTGTTGGGTCATTTACTGTTATATTCATACTCTCGGTTAGTGTCTGGAAGCATTTACGGTAGACGATACACATTATGATGGCCTTTGTTGAAGTAAAATTAGTAGTCTGGGTTTTGTGAATGCACTGAAATAAATCGATATTCGTCTAGCGGACTGGATCAATGAATTCAAAGATAAAATAAACACATTTATTTTTAGACGAACATTTAGCAGTAACAGCAATGGTAATGAGCTTTTTCAGTCGCTGCATATACACGACCTTGAGATACACATACGTTGAGTTTACAATGCCCTCTACTGGCTCTCAGCATATTTACATAGACAGTATATTTTACATGCACAATGAATCATTTCATTTCAGAACGTCCCAATTCTCTCCTTCTACAGAGCTTAAACAAAACTTGAAAAGTAATAAAGGTTACTTTTGAAAAAAAAAACATTAAATTGACCCGGCACCTTAAATATTATTTCTTTGCTGACAACATTTTTAGACACACTTTTTGCAGTTTCTTATGCCAGGGAATAAAACATAAAAATTTAAACTATCAATTTTCTTCAAAATGTGCTCAAGAATTTTAAATAAAAAAAATGAAAAAATTCAAGAATTTTTAAAGTGAATATGATATAATTTTAATTTTATTTTATTCCTTTAACTATTTTCTAAATTTGTAGGTATGGAATTGAATATACATTGAATAGATCTTGAGATAAAAAATAAAATCTGAAATGTTAGGTAAAATATCACAAAAAAAGCCACTTTACTGCACATTCATATTTAAAATAAATTATACTCATAATAACTAAAAATGCATACCGGTATTTCATAATAAGATTCTATGTATAATGTAAGAAAGTGAAGTCAATTTATTGGAAATTAAAAGAGCATCTGCATTTTGAATTATAAGTTTTATACAAAAAAATGAAGCAGGAGAAAAAGCAGTTTAAAGTTTTAAAATTAAAATTATGATACAAAATTATAAATAAAATTGATTCAAATTTTTACAATAGCTACTTTTAGCATATAAGTGAAGTTTGAAACTTCCCTGGACGATAAGTGATCCCTCCTTTTTTTTAAGATCCGATTCGTTTGTTCTGATTGCTGTTTTCACTAATTTTCGAACGTTTGAAATTTGGCACTTAAACGGTTCTTTCGCTGATAGTTCTTTCGAGCATCAATTAATCGCCCTCGTTTTAAGGTATCATATCATAACCTAATCCCAACAGCTTTCTGAATATGTTGAATAGCTGAAAGTACCCTATATTATACTCGCAAACTCCTTCTGATGTAACCATTTCGATACGTTTTTTTGACACAAAATTCTCATTTGGACACTTGGACCAACTCATACTGTATAGACTTTCATTTGTCATGGACCTTGGAACAACTTCAAAAAGTTCACCAGAAGCAAGAAGCTGGTATATTTAATCATTGTTATTATTTGTTTTGGTATCCCCATCCGAAAGTAAAGTTGTATATCAGAAACCAAACTTTGTAATAAATGTTGAATAAAAACTTTGTTTTAAATTAGGTGCACAGTTTACATTTTAGGTGCATATTTAAAAAAAAAAAACTAAATGTAAGAGCATTAATGTAATGTAAACTATTTTATTAGTTGTGTATGTTTATATAGATTAGTAGTAGATAGTAAATAAAAATATTTAAACATCTAAATTCCCCCTTCTCTAGAGAACGGCTGTCGCGACAGTCGCTTCAACCGAGCCACCTGGAAAATGTTTCGATCATCGAAAAGTTCTTGTGGCACTGGCACTAGTAAACCTTCCTCCTGTAAAAACCTGTTACGGCCCAGCTATTTTGTTTTCGCATAGTGTTTATTTAGGAATATTAAGTTCGTTCCTTTAGAGCAAGAGAGGTCGATACTAATATTTTGATATATTTTGTTCAAATATCAAAAGAACAACAAACACGTTTCTCCCCCTTTTTTAACGTTAACTTTTTTTAACGTAACACTGTGGTCGTACAATTGTACCTGTACACTCACAGAAATCCTTATAATTAAACAAAAAATACAAGAAAATACAATTTTTTAAGCAAATAAAATAGTTTCGGTATTTTTGTAATTTTCAAAGTGCTAGGTCCCCTTAAGCGGAACTTTTGAAACAATTCAAAGTATGTCTACAAAACAGGCACAGATGAGTCTGATGCCTTAGTCAGAACAGACCAACTTTCGGTTACCTCCGATGAATCTTCATCAAACTCTATTAAAGTATCTACGTAGGAGCCCTCTCAATCTAATAACAGCAGGAGATAACTTCATTTTTGTTGCCTTTGAGAACAAAAATTACCTAAATTTCTTCTCATGGGTACTGCTTGATGAACGATATCTTGGGTTTAAATCTTTCTCTAAAGCAGCATTTGGTACGGTTAATCATTAAACACACACACACACACACACACACACACACACCGAATCGTTTAATAAACGCGGCGTAAAATTCATTACCTGCCGTTTATCCTAGACAAACTAATTGACTTTCGGGTCATTTACAGCGATATTATCACCCGATATCTGGGATTTTTCAGACAGGACAATGAATAATTTATGCTGACCCTTGTTGAAGTAAAAACAGTATTCTGAGTGGTGTATGCCTCTGTATCTCCAAAAAAGGAATTAATTTATTTGAGAACGTATCAATGCATCCCTTCTTACAGTGTTTGTAGAATAAAATTGCTGAGTTGCTCCAGTACGACGTTAATTAAAATACCTACTTTCTCGAATAAAATTTTAAAGCACTGGAAGTTACTTTTGAATAAAATTAAACGGGACTTTTAAATCAAGTCAAAGTTTGACTGTGTATGCGCATAATAATCCACTTCTCACCCAGATTGGTGTAGTCACTAAAGTTTGTCATGAGTCTGATGATATAATCTTAACAGTAAAACTTGCTTTTTACCCTGATGATCTACGTAGAAGTCTATTAAAATAGCTTCCTCAAAGTCCTCAGGATGAATTTTGAGAACTAAATTTGCATAAACTGCCTCTCACGGCTACTGTCTGATAAACGTTCCAGACGTGAAATCTTTCTCTAAAGCGGCATTCGGTTCGGTTTTTCCATAAAAACAGAATCACTTAATAAACGAGGCGTAAAAACCATTACTTTCCATTCATACCGAACAAACTAATTGATTTTCGGGTCGTTTGCTGTGATATCCCCATTAGGTGAGTATCTGAGTGAAAAAATAATGCTGGACAATGAATAATTTATGCTGGCTTTTGTTGAAGTGAAAAGATTGCTCGGTGTAGCGTATGAATAATGTATCATTTTCTTTCCTTTCTGCGTTGTAAGATGGAGTAAATAACACATATATTTTACGCCCAAAAGTGTACTCTGTCTTTCACTCTGGTGCTTCAGGGAGCAGTTTTTCAGATCATATCATATTCACACTCGACTTACCCGTTCTTGCACAAAGGAATTGACGACTTTAAAAAACGTTTACTGCTCTGTAGTTGTTGTTTTAGTGAGTATTTTTCATGTGGGAGGAGATATTGTGTGTGTGCTTCAAAAATTAGAAAACTTAACCTAAAGATGCACACATGGGTGTTATAAAATTGCAATTCTTACTTAAGAATTGTATGGGTTTGTTTGTTCTAAAGTAATTTTTGAAAAGATGATAGCTTCTTAAGAAAAAGTGGAATTTTGTAGAAGGTATAAACAAGGAACAATAGAGTAGGCAATATAGTAAGGGAGAATACGCAACTATCTTGTTTATACATTGTAAGAATATATACATTAAACTTCATACTTTTTTAATAATTTCTTCTAGTAAAACTTTAGCTTAAAATGCTCCAACTTTTATACGAAAAGAAGCTATATTTCAGTATTTTATTACTTGCTATAATTATTATAATAATTTGACTAGAATATAAGCCAGGTTTAAGTTGTTTTATTATTCTGATAAAATTAATACTACGATTGATAGTATGCAATACAATCCTCAATTGAGATTTCCAATGCCATAACTTTTCGAAAGCTTTCTATTCTGCAGTCAAGTTCTGGTTTGGTTTGTCACTCTTCAATCATTTCTTGTTACGCGAGGACTAAATAGACAATGATCTTAAACAGGATTTTGAACCACTACGAAGTATTTCTTACTGCATTGTATGAAATTCGAACCAAAAATATGTTGAATCATTTGTAAAAGAATTGTTTATTTGGAATAGTTTTGCAGTTAAAAATTTCTAGAATTAAAAGATACTCTACACATTTCAGGCTCAGAATTTTGTGTTCGAGCATTTTTATATGTTTCACGTTGTGTTTCCTCTCTTTCTATCTAGAGCTAGTTTTATGTCTTGAAAAAAAAAAAATTTCTTTAAAACTTAAAGACGGTAGATAAAGATTATGGAATGTTTGTTGCTTTAGATAGATGGCTTCCTATTTTAAATAGTCCAATTATGCTACCCACTGCAAAAATATTGACTCAATTGCCTTGATTCGTAACCATGTGATAAGTTTTAAATGCAAAGGGCGTACCATAAAAACTGAGAATGAATTTTTTACCTAGTGGCAACACCGCGAAACTAAAAAATTAATATGCAGGCGAATTTTTTCAAACTGTTAACTGTACAATTATAAATATTCTAAACGAAGCAGACGATTTTATTTTCCCAGTTTCGTGCTTGTTTAAAGAACTGTTTTTATTTGCCCTACATAAATGTAGGTGAATGATTCAAAGTTAAAAAACGAAATGCTTTCTGCCATAAAATTTTACTATAGTTTGGGCAAAACAGCTCCAGTAACAGTTAAGTTAATGAAAGAAGCTTACAAAGACTAATTTTTTGGTGAGGCTACGATTTTTAGATGGCATGGTGATTTCAAAAAAGGACGTTTGTGTGTAGAACTGGCTCATAAGCCTGGTCGACCAGAAAGTGTTGTGAATGATCGAAGTGTTAACACTGTGGATAATCTTGCAAGAAAATCGGCGAATGACATGTGAGGAAATAATGGCATCGACTAACATTCCGAAAACATCGATATTTTGCATTCTACGTAACAATTTACAGCTTCGCCACGTTTATTCCAGATGGGTCCCTCATCACCTTTCTAAAGAACAAATGCAAACAAGAATTCACCAATGTTGTGAACGGAAACAGATGCTTCAAAATGAGCCGAATTTCCTAAAGACTGTAATAACAGGTGATGAAACTTGGTTGCATCATTTTGATCCCCTTACCAAGTCCCCAACAAGTGTATGGAAATACACTGATTCTCCGCCTACGAAAAAAATCCGACAAACCAAATCTGCTGGAAAGGTCATGGTTATTATTTTTTCTTTCATTGTAAGGTGTAATCTATCAGCATGCTTTGCCTCTAATAACTAGTATGAATGGTGAATATTATATTTCAGTTTTGAAAATTTTGCGACAGCACATATCGAGAAAGCGACATGAACTGGTAGGGAATTGGACGTTGCATTACGTTAATGCTCGCCCGCATATCGCTACTTCTGTTCAGCAATATCTTAGTAAATGCAATATTAAAATACTGCCACATCCCCCTTCAGTTTCTGGCTGTTTCCTACGTTGGAGGAGAAGCTCCGTGGTTAAAATGTAATACAGATTCCGAAGTTATTTCAGCAACGCAGGGTTCTTTGAAACAGTTTCCAGAAAAAAGCCTCTTTAGTGGTTTTGAAAGTGGGTAGAGCGATGGGGACCGTTGCATATCATCGAAGGGAAGGTATTTTGAAAAATAATTATGTATTTTTTCTGTAAATACATTTCTTGATTTTTTATTATTTTACTCTCAGTTTTTATGGAACGCCCTTTGTATACAGATTTCTTCCACTTTTGATGATGAGTTCTGTCGTCATCAAGATATTGACAATGTATTCCTGATGGCAAGATCAAGATATTGTCAAATTTCTTCAAATGACGAGATATCTCGCCTTTCAAGATGTGCTAATAGTTTTGATATTGGTAAGATATCTTGTCAAGACCACCTCCAGGAGGGTTAATCAAACACTGATAAAAAATAGAAACTCTTGGGAAAGAGACTAAGACTGTACACATTTTAACAAATCTGTTCGAGTTGGAAGATAGATATTACTGTGATGAACACAGAGGACGCAATAGTTTCTATATAAACTATGTAGAAACAAGTATTTAGACACTGCAGAAATTCGGAGGATCCATCTTAGTGCGAGGTTGTGTTCTTGGTTAGAACTGCATTATGTACCTCGACGTTCTGAATGACTTGGCCTTGCCTACACTATGGTAATACTACGGCGATGATGGTTTTTTCTTCCAACAGGATCGATCACCGTGTCATACTGCAAAACGTGTGTTCGACTGGTTTCCTGAGTATAAATTGCTTGACTGGAGTTTTAAAAGACCTGATCTCAATCCGATCGAACTCTTGTGGGACGAACCTAAGCGACGAGTACGACACGCCACGCACGTCCACCTTCACAATAATCTCTTCTCACAGCCTTTCAAAACGCATGGCGAGGTATTCCTGCCCAGACTTACAGAGAACATATGCCTCGAAGTGTTTCAGCTACAATACAAGCAAAAGGAGGGTCTACCCGTTACTAAATATAATACCAAAGCACTTTTTCTCAAAAAAACCTGCAGTGTCAAAATATTGTTGTTCATATAGTGATATTTAGCTATTTCGATATACAGCAATGCGACGTTTATTTAATTACTTACCTACACATCTACCAACTTTCTGATCATTGCCAAGACTGTGTGTCTCGATGTTTTATCTTCTTCCCTTCTCATGTCCAGTGAACCCCCTAGTATCCGTCCTCTCTGAATACATGTTGACTCCATATGAGGAACAGTGACATGAATCCTCGTAGATAGAGAGGACTGTTTATAAAAGTGAAAAAGGTACTCGAAAAACTGATTTGAACACATCTTCCGCGAACCTTAAATTGCAAGCAGTATCACTGAAAATACAACTGACCTAGTATGAGGAAAGTTAGCAACAGTGATCCCAAAGCCTTATCCTAACACCTTTACTCCAACTTCTCTCTTTGATAAAAGCAATCATTTGGTTCGCCAATCTTGTGTAATACCGTTCCCATTTCGTTCCAAAGCTAAAGCCTACTTTATCGGAACGGTGGCTGCCCTCCAAGCACCCCTGGCGGATTTGAAGGATTTGCCGGCCCGGGTCCGTTCAGTAGCCGGTTACTTCTAAAGAGGGATCGGAAGTTGGGAAAGTTTCTGAGATTTATAGGCAACTCACACTCGGTCGAGATACTTCGGTTTTCGAAGTTTGAGCAGGAAGCTGGTCAAAGTCGCGGATTTGATACGAAGTATCGTAGTACGCCAGTTTGACCGTTTGATTCCATTTTATGGTTCATAGAAATTGTCAGTATTTGCGCAGTGAGAGGCTAATCTATTGTCTGATGGCATCATAGTGTGATGAGCGTGCCTACACTGCTCGAACTTTTGAATGAAAAGGAATAATATGGGGATGGAAGGAAGATTGTATTTTATTTTTCATTCAATTGATAGGAATTTGGGTCTATAGTAGAGCCTCGCCTATTGTCTGCAATTTAGGTGCATAGGCATCTATGCTCTTGGAAGTCTTTATTACATAAGAGTAATACATTGATTGCTTAAAATGAATTCTAGCATTTTACTTAATACAATCTTTTTTCCAAGGCTAGAAGTGCAGTTAATAGAGTGGCGGAATAGCAACTGGATGATTGAAAGATCCGAACTCTATCCAACCAAACGTACTGTACAAGAGGGCTGGCACACATAACATTTGCCATATCCTGCCATAATATCCTGAGGTAATTTGCTATAATATCCTCAGGTTGACGTGGTCTGAAATTTTAAAGAAGGAGTGTCAGTTTTTGTGTTGACCTCGTCATCGGAACGTGGTTCAAATTACGAGGAGTTGTTCTTGAATATTTCCTTCTGGATTGATCCCGGGATAGCTCGGTTGGAAAAGTAACGGATTACCAACCGAACGTTTGCGAGTTCGAATCCAACTACAGATCTTTGTGTACAAAGGGGGGCTGGTGCATGTTAAGTCTGACATAGCTTCAAATGTCCTCACTTTGGCGTGCTGTGAAAGTTTGGAGAGTGGGTTGCCAGCTCACGCGTGAGCACGTCATCTGACCTCGGTACAAAATTACGTGGTGTTGTCCTCGGATCAACCCATTAGGGATTGATCTCGAACAGTCACCAATAGCCCTTTGTGTTGCTCCAGTGCGACGATGATTAAATTGCGTACCTACATATCGTTGTTTATCGCGTTCCGTCGTCAATTGCACATTGTGTTACGCAAAGTGCAAATGTAAAAACAATTCCTTACCTACCCATCGATATTTTCACAACTTTAATTTCCATGTTGACGATAAATTATGTTTATGGTGTCCATATTGATCATATCCACAAACATCAACAGTGTTTTGTGCGAGTAATGACTACCTTTAAAAGCTTAGAGCCATTTCTTGATTAACAAATTATTGTTTAATTCAAAAGATTTCAATAGTTCAGAATTTCTAAATGTATGCAAAATTTTATTTATAGTACATTAAAACTTCTAATACAAACTAAACGAATTGGTAGAGAACGCAAAGTAATACCAATATCAAACAGTGGTGTACATCCGCAGGTACTGTCCGAATTTGCTAGAGGGTACACTGATGTAGAGACACGACAGACATCAAGTATGTGTGAGGACATTTCTATAACCCTAACTTTACAGTATGGCAGTTGTACATTTAGTTTCGAGGTAGCTCACTGGCCAATTGTAGATTTCCTAACAGCATTCCTTGGAAAATTTAGGTGACCCTTGTGTTCGGGTAACGGTCCGAGAACAAACCCGAAGACAACACCGCGTATTTTTGAACCACGTTCAAATGACGAGGAGAGCACCTGAGCTGGCACACTATTCTCGAAACTTCCACACCACGCCAACGTGACAACATTTGAGGCCAGGGCAGATTTAACGTTCATCTGCCCTATTTCTACACGACAGTGTTTGGATTTCTTTGGTGACTCTTCCAACCAGACTACAGAGCCCCAAACATCATTATGTAAATACGGTTAAAGCCCTTGAGTGCCATGAGGTTTTTTCGTGGTGTAGTATAGTTTTTCCCCACAACATACGAAAAAACCTAAATAATGATGTCTAATTTATGAGAAGAATCATAGGAAAGATTCTAGTGGTCAAAATCATCAAAACGGATAGAAGTCATGCAGGTTTTATAATTGATATATGCGTGTGAGCTCCTCAGAAGGATAATTTCATACTCCCTACCTCCAATGATAGTTTGTTCAGGAAAAACCTTTCTTCAATTAACATACTTGAAACAAAGAACTAAGAGAACGTGTGCTAATTTTCAGTTCCAAAAATGGACTTTCATATACACTGAAGAGCCAAAATATTGTGAACACCTACTCAATAACGCGTTGCGCGTCTCCTTTGGCCTGAAAAACAGCTGCAGCTCGCCTGGGCATAGATGCCACAAGTTCTTGGTACATGACTGGAGACAGGTTGTACCAAATATCTAAACAGCGGTCACTCAAAGTGGAGATATATGGACATGGTGGTATTTGAGCTATGAGCTTCCGCTCCATGACACCCCAAATATGCTCTGTCGGATTAAAATTCGGTGAGTTAGGTGGCCAGGATATTAAGTAGAATTCATCAGTATGTTCATCGAACCACTCCATTACAATCCGAGCCTTGTGACATGGGGATGTGTCCTGGAATATTCCATTTCCAGTTGGGAAGACAGACACCATGCAAGGGTGCAACTGATCCGCAATGATGTTCAGATAGTTCGCAGCGTTCATGGTATGTTATACCACAACTAGGGGTGCCAGAGTCACCCATGAGAACGTCTCCTAAAGCATAATACCGCCCCCACCAGGCTGTGTATGATCTGCTGTACAAAAGGGGAGCAACTGTTCGCCTGGCAGACGGCGTACCCTGACATGACCATCGACGTGATGAATGAGAAACCGGGATTCATCTGACCAGGAAACTCTCTTCCACTCATCCATGGTCCAGTCTCGATGTTCACGGACTCACTGTAAGCATAGTTGACGATGACACTTGGTCACAAGAGGCACACGAGTGGTATGATTACGTCCCATATACAACAGTGTCCGCTGAACTGTGTGTTCCGAAACACTTGCGCTGGGACCTGTATTGTATTGGGCTGTCAGCTGAGCCATTGTCTCGCGCCGATTTTGCTTTACCAAGCGGGTCAGTCTCCAACGTCCTTTTTCTTTGATGACGCGTGGACGACCAACACCTTGACGTCTACCGCTGGTGACACCGTCATTTATCCAATTTACATGAATACTAACAACGTCAGATCGTGAACCAGTCGTGCAGTTTCGGTAATACTGGTTCCGAGTCTTCGGGCCATTACCATCTGCACTATCAAATTCGCTTAGATCAGCAGTCTTTCCCATCACTCGCAAAAGTAAGTGGACGAATGATTACTTACCTTCTCCAGCAGCAGTTAAATACCATTCTAACTTAATCACGCGCCCTAAACGGCATCCAGACGAGTACATTGAAAAATGTGTGGATGTTCATATTGTTTTGGTTCGTCAGTGTAAGTCGATGCTAAGTAAATGGAAAATATCTAAATGACTGATATCACATAAAGGTAATAGAACATGATAGGACAGTAGAATAAACATATGTTTTGCTCTATAAAGGCAAGAACTAATATTTTGCTTAGTGAAAAATTGTTGCGATTACGAATTGGCCGCATTTTTTAATTAATTTTAATTTAAAAGCACATCGTTACTACTAAGGGCACCAATCTGCAATTTGAAGATTATTTTCAGACTGCCTTTTTCGAGTCACCATAACATGTTTTATGCCACGAAAAGCGCTGTGGAAATGCCAAACAATTACCTTCGAGTAGTGACTCGATTTTCCCAAAAGCATCAAAACTTCGAACGGATATTTGTCGAAACATGAATTTTGCATATTTGTACCTTTAGCGTGGTATTTCATACTAAAGTGAAATCAGAGACTTATAGTTAAAGCAGTGAATGAGACCGCGTAATCAATTGTATAATGAACTGCAAAATATTTCATAATTAAACTCTGAATACCAAAAGTTTCGCACATGCATGGTATTCAGAAGTGTTGTTCTCATCACTATGCGTGCCATCGCAATTATGTGGATCCACGCATTCGGATTTCAGAATTTCCGAAATCAGCAATTCGTAATTAATTATGAAAATACGGTTGCACACGAATTGTTCGAGTTTTCTAGAACGCAGAATTCTACATTATTAACTACATGTTGGTGGTTTCAACTACTATAGGCTATTTCTGTAGAATTACCGTAGGTGGTAGTAGTGTTTTTGCAGAGAAACATCTTTTATGTGCATATTCTGAATCTGAGATCACTAGACTTGATTTTGTATCCGTTTCAGCACTTCGCCAACACAAATTCCAGAGTATATTCCAAATCAAATATGATAGGTCATTGGTCAAAAACAATTAAATTAAATGCCAAACGTTACCAAAATGGTGATTATATATACACTACCCTACAATAATGGCTATATATATACCAAGATTACTAGATGTAATATTGGTCTCTTTCATTGTTTCATTAGAATATACTTTTACAAATCATTTCATCAACTAAAAATTGGGAAAGAGTTTTTTGCACTAACAGTATAAAAAATCATCATAATTTAATACTTTATTATAATTTAGTTAGAATACTAAATATTCTATTCTTTATACCATAATTGCGAAGTCTCATATGAACAGTTAATAGTTTTATTTAATGCTTACATAGCATAACTCAGACGTTATAAAACAGAGAAAGGTAAAGTATTTAACAAATAACCTATTTTATTATCTGCTTATTTATAGCTAAAAAGTGAAACTTTATTATAAAAATAGAGGATGTGTTAACAAACTCGTTAAGGATAACAAATGTTTTTAACTAAATTTGTATGCTGAATGAAATTTTTTTAAAATGCTTCGAATTAACTAAAATCTATACAGTCAGGATTAAAAACAGTTTTAAAGGAAACACGAGTAAAACAGATCAATAAAATTTATTTCTGTACCTGGAATTTGTAATAAAAAAAAGATAGTTAATTAAACTATTTTAGGGAATATACAACAAAAGTTGATCATTACTTTATGAGAAGTGGAAATGATATTTTTTTCAAAGTTATATTATCTGAAGTATTAATTATTATTCAATATTTCGAGTTTATCTTAAATTAATTTAAATTGTTTAATTAGAATCTAGTTTTTTTCAATCGTCTTTCATTTAATTTTAATACTTTAATTGAACGTTATTTATGAAAAATAGATATCTTCTTAGTTCGCTTACGAACAAATTGGTTTGGATATTGTTAATGTATTCAATTATGTTGGATAAATCCATTTTCAAATAATATTTTCAGATGGAATATGCAAAATGTTGTACAATGAGCTACATATACTTGTTTCCTGTGAATCAATATAACCATACTATAGTTTGAATCTATGAAATGAAAGTATGGTTAGTGTGGTTTTCTCTCGCTGATTATGGTACATCTCAAACACGTTTAGGTATAACAAGACTAATTCATAATGCATATTTATCTTGGGACAGGAGAAATTTGCTGGAGGAATGATGACGAGATTAAGATCTTGTCATGAACATTTCTTCTTGAACGCCACATGATCTTTCTTCTAATGATGAGAGACGAAGAGATCTCGATGGGCAAGATATCTCATTCATTAGGATCGTGTCAGTTTTGCTAATGACACTATATATACAAGGAGGGTTTTATATAGGTCACAGGTGTTCACTCCAGACGTACAAACATCCACGACTTACACCGGACTCGAACCAAAATATAGGAACCAGAATCCTGACCACCTGTCCGATCACATAGTTCAATATAATTTTCGCTGGATTTATAGTTCATGTTCATCTCCTCATTCAGCTCCATTTTAAAGTATAGTTAATAGTTTTTCAGTAAATTTTAGCTCATGCTTCTTTCTCGTTCAAGTTCATTTCACGATATAGTTTTCACTAAATTTAAAGTTATTTATCTTCTCTACAATAAATCAACCATTTGCACCGGGGCCTTTGAGTAGAAATAAATTGATCTCTCAACCCCATTAGTTCCCAGAACATTCCTCCTTGCGCACGCCATCTGAGAAGGATTCTATCATCCTTAAAACTGACGTCTTTTATTATCTCGCCCTGCACCCCACAGTGTTCCTCCCACTTCGAAATACCCCTCTTCAGCTTAACTGTTATCCATCACACGGCCATTGTTCCGCGCCGAAGTAAATGGGGGACGCTTTCAAAGCCTTTGGAAAACACACCACTTCCAGGAGGAATTCCCCCCTCCAAATATATTGTTTTGTCTCCAAGTCTACACTTAGAGATTCTTATCAGACGTCACCCTGTGGATTTGGGTAAAGTCGATGGGATTTTCCACTCCTTTCGAATGCACTCTGTCTTGCGGATAATTTATTCTCTGAATACGATATGGTTGGTTTTAACTATTGTAAGGAAGAGGTTCGTTTATTTTGACGACGGGAGGGATTTAAAGTGATCATTTGTCTCTGATTTCGTACAAAAACTTGTCGAGTTTGAAACGGGGCCTCGTGTAATGGACCTGGGGCATTTTTTAAATAATCTCAAAGTTTAAATTGTTCTTATTAAAAAAGCAAGCATGTTTCTTTCGGTCGTAAAGTTCGACAAAATTGATTTCAAAAGCAATATGTACTACATTGTGGAAGAAGTTAAATGCAATAAAATACTTCTTACAGGTTTAGTTAAAAAAAATTTTTTATGAAAGACTGTGCGTTTATTCTGTTCCTCTCTAAAACACTCAAAACTGTGAACAGTATTTGACTCTAATTTTGTAGACTCGTCAAATTTAGAATGGGGCTTGGGTAATGGACATTGGAACCTATTTTGAAATAATATCCAAAAAAAGGACCAGCGAACAAAAATCTTTACAATTTTCGTTTATATTTTTTTATACATATAAATAAATATTTATACAATTCTGTTTAAAGTTATATTTATTTATGTAGATACGTTGAATAGAAGTACTTTAAATAGTTTTTTGAAGAATACCTCTACCTTTATGCTTTAAACCTCGATTCGAAGTATAAAAAACTTAGTTTACAAGTGTAACAAACCCTATAATATATTTTTTCACTGGCATTTTTTTTCCTATCTGCTCAGAAAATTTCACTTTAATTGTTAAAAAGGTAAAAAATCGTTCATTTTTCAAAAAAAATGTGAAGAAAAAAACAAATCTCAAACTTCAAATTTTAAGTTTTTTAAAAATCCCTGTTTTAAAGTGTTTAAAAACGTCTTCATAACTTGTGTAAAAAAATTCAAATCAATGCACATAAAATATTTCGAGAAAAAGTTCTTTAAAATCTGACCACTTAAACATTATATAGATAGAACTGCACTGGTTCCCTTAAACTCTCCTTGTTGTTTATTTTGGTCGTCACGTTCGACAAACTTCAATTCAAAATAAAAATGTACCGCATTGTGGGGCAAGTTTAAAGCACAGTTAACTACTTCTAACATGTATAGTTTAAAGTCTTGACATTTTTGGTTTTAACCCTTCCAGATGAAAGAGGTTCGTGTTTCTTGACGAAGGAAGGGATTTGAAGTAATGATTTTTCTTTCATTTTGTGCAGACTTGTCGAATACGGAACTAGGCTTGTGTATTAGTCTTTGAAATTTTTTCGTAATAATCTCCAAGGTTTAAGGTGTATTTATACTTGTTGAAAAAGTAAATATTTTTCTTTCAATCCTTAAGTTCGACAAACTATTTATTTAAAAACGAAATCTGCCGCATTCTGGCGAAAAGTAGTCAAGTACATAAAGTCGGTCTAGTTTTTTTTTGCATATAAAGGATGTTAGTTTTTTCCGTTCCTTTTAAAGGCATTCCATTTAATGTATAATTTCTTCTCTTGATCTGAAATGCACGGCTCAAACCCATTCATGGGAAAAGAGGTTGGCCGATTTTAACGAATGGAGTGATTTAAAGTCAGGATTTGTCTAATTTTGTACAGACTCGTCGAGTTCGTAACGGGGCTTGTGCATTGAAGCTGGATAATTTTTTTAAGTAATCTCTAAGGTTAAGTTGTATTTATCCTAGTTGAAAAGATAAATATTTTTATTTTGGTAGTCCTAAGTGATAAACTATTTATTTTAACTGACCTGGTGGATGCCTTGTCGAGGTATCTAACCAATTACCAAAACCATATGCAGATCTTGAAGGACGAGATATACAGACCAGATATCTGTCTCGTCAGCGTGACAATATAGATAATATTCTGATGATGATATTACCGATATATCTAGTCATTAGTATAAATGGTCAGATTGTGATAAACGAGATATCTCTCCTGGACCATTTGCAGAGTAAAAAATAAAATGTGCCCCATGATGGCAAATAAGTTTAAAGTAGTAAAATTCATCAAACCGTTATGGTGTAGGTTTTATTATATGAATATCTGTTCGTTTTTTTTTAATGCATATTTTAAATAAGAATTATATGAATGGAATATGAGAATGCTGCATTTTTCCTGACGAATAAATTTAAAAGCAATCCTTCACGTGGTTTCGACAAGGTATCTCATCCTACAAGATCTGATCAAATTTTGTAATGATGAGATATTTCGTTATCATTATGTTGCCAAATTTTGTATAATCAAGAGATCAATGTCCGGTGTTTTTTTCTGATAGAGATATATATATATCATCATCATGTACTGGAGAGGGACTGGTACTCATGCACTACCGAGAGAACCATCACAGGAGGGTTAAATTTCAGAGTACAACTATTATTTTTCTTTTATTTAAGTACTTAGTGTGCTTTTCACTTCTATCTCTGTAAACCGTACCTTGTGTTTATGTCCGTTACTGAACGTCGTTTGTGTTTCGTATAGCTTGGCCAAATATGAACTGTAAAGCTCTAAAACAGGGTAATGGGTAATTTTTAATTACTGGGCGTGCGTACCGGTGTAATAATCGTCGCTCCAGTTTGTCTCTCAAGAGCTCGATCGCATTGAGAACGGGTCTTTGGACAGGCCACAGTCAAGGAAAATTCACCTTATTTTCAAAAACTAGTCCAGCACACGTTTTGTAGTATGACATGGAGCTCCATCCTGTTGGAACAAGCAAACATCGTCACCGTAGCATTGCCATAGTGTAGGCTGTGATGTAATAACTATTGCCTAGCGTCCAAAGTTCGTACTTCATAAGGTTCCATGTTCAAATCAAATTTAAGTCCAATTCCAGTTCTATTTTAACATCTATTTATTAACAAAGACAGTACACTAACACGATGACAATGAAACAAAGAGAATGGTTAGGTCCATTTCAATGTAGTCTTTCTTCGACCACGTTCCAAATCAATCTGGCGAATTCCCCATCGGGTAGGGAAGATGCGCTTTTCAAATTCATTTTCATAGGGATTAGCACAATATCGGTAGCTAAGTTTACACATAAGCAAATCCGAATAATCCAGAATATCGAGATACACGTTAGCATCATAGTGCCAGGTACATAAAGCAATGGTCCAGTCTTAACTAGGAATGCGACATCGACAGCATAACATCGATGTTCAAAATTAAAATATCGATGTTGATAATACATCGCCCCAAAAACATCGATGTTTTTAAAATTCAGTGCATTCAAACTTTTTCCCCCATTTCTTAAAATTGGTTTAGAAACTATTGATGCGACATCCACAGCAAAACTTCGATGTTTTGAGACATCGATGTTCAAAATTAAAACATCGATGTTGATAATACATCGCCCCAAAACCAACGATGTTTTTAAAATTCAGTGTATTTAAACTTTTCCCCCTATTTCTTAAATTTGGTTTAGCAACTAGTGATGCGACATCGGCTCTTATACATCGATGTTTTATATAAAACATCGACATCGATGTCGCATCCCTACTTTTCAGATCCTTCACCTTTTGCCACTTTGGTCTAAAAGTATGTTCAATTTGCTGACTATAAAAATTATGCTACTTGGTTATTTTTCAAATTTTTATTAACGGTACTTTTTTCATTTAAAAATAAAACATCGACAAAGTAAAAACATCGACAAGTATAAACATCGATGTTACAAAAACATCGACTCCAATACATCGATGTTTTTAAAAAACACCTTTTTTGGTAACAACGTAAAATTTAAATAATAAACATCAGTAAATATCAATATTATTTATTAGACTAACTGAATAACTCGGCATTGCTCGGGTTTAAATAAGACCGCGACATTTCCCTGTGTTATATCAAATACACAAACCCTGTAGAACGTGTTTCCTTGTCCATGTCCATTCATTGCTGGAAAACAAACTTTAGATTTTAAAATTGGGGCTTTGAGGACTACGTGTGTGACAATTTTCATGTCCACAGATTGGTCTGAAGACAGGAAAGAAATAGTCTATGTTTTCCATAGTGTTCTAAATTATAAATATACCTAACATCTATGATACATCGCCTTAATATCCATTTGTCATAGACTTCATCGAGCTATTTAATGTTAGGATTTATGCTTAAGTGCCGAGGATGGGTCTATAGGAATCACTATTTCTAGGAGTTTACCAAATAAGAATGATATTGTCAACCTTAAAAATGATGTCCACTATGTTATGGTACCGTCATCTAACATTCGGTCATAAATTTAAGGAAGATTTTAGCCGTGGCTAATTTTGCGCATAGACTAGAATCAAACAGTTCAAGAAAGGTTTTTGGAATTAATCATATTAAAAAGAAGAACTAATTAGATATATGTAATATACCGGTTTAAATATACTATCACCAACAGACATTTCCTAATTCACATGTTTCTTATTCTTAGCCTATATGTTTATCTAGTGGTACTGCAGAACAAAGAAATTTTTTTGTCTATTGTGCAAATGTCAAAAAGTTTCTACAACTGTAATCAATAACCATCTATAACTTTAACTTACTTAATTATAAATTGATTTGATTGCTCTCATCAGACCGTTTTATGCTCAGCAGTGAAAAAAAACCTTTTATCAGGGCATTTAATTTAAGATGTTTAAAACAAAGCTTCTTTAGTATTAATGTTTGATGCATCAATTTGTTTGTCATGTGTTTTTGAAATAATATTTCGTCCATCCAAGATCTGGCCAATGTTTTGCTAATGATGATGTATCTCAAAAATGCTCATTGAGTTTTAAATGAAGCTATTGTATTTTTTGACGATGGTGAGATATCTCTTTCATCAAGGTCTGGTCAGTTTTCATAAGACGAGATATTTCGTCAAGACAACCACCAGAAGCGTAACATCACTGAAAATATTGAACCAACATTGCCTTATATTCTGTTACAATTCCGAAACGGATATGATACGCTTTTTATCGATTATTATTGGTAACTTTCGGTATTTATGGATGATCATCTATTAGTCTAAACTGTTTATAATTGATAATTGGGGAAAATAATGCATAATTTAAATTCCACAGTTTTAATTCATAGAGAAATATCAGGTTAATGTGAGAACCAGAAGGAAAACAAAAGGTATAATACGCGAGTCCCCGGAAAATACAAGATATATTATTACTCTAATACTGTGTACCTATCTCATATGGTATAACATTAGTTGTAGAGTGCAAACCAGCACTACAGCCACTACTATCTCAATTTCCACTTCAAAACAACCCTTCTGAAATTAACTGCTCTCCATTACTTTGAGCTGACCAGAGGGAATGTGCGGACTTTTAAGGCTTTTGTAAAACATCACTTTCAGGAGGAATTTCGAGTTTAGATGCATTGTTTTGTCACAAAGTCCACACTTTGCGATCTTTACAAGGATTCACTGAGTGCATTTGAGTAAAATCGATAGAATTTCCCGTTATTTTCGTCTCGCAAATAATTTATTCTCTAGTACCGAAAGATTTGGCTTTAACCCTTGCGTGGAAGGTTCGTTTATTTTGTCGACTGGAGGAATTTGCTTTTATTCTTTATCTTTGTGTTATGTAAAGAATTGTCTAAAGAAAGAAATAAGAGCTGTGTGTTGTTCGACTTGAAGTTTTTTACAATGAACTCAATAAGTGAAAGTCCGTTGTATTTAGACTATAATTGTTTTTTTACTTGTGGTTCTAATTCTCTTAATATATCTAACAGAGCGTACAATTTACTTACGCTGTTACATGTTGATATTGCTTCGAGCCTTTTAGTATACATGTCATTTAAGTGAGTTTGTGTTTATATCTTCGTGTGAATATCTGGGATCATATTGATACTGCTTCGATTCTTGTAGTGTACATGTTATTTAAATGAGTTTGAAACAAGCCGGAAATAATCAGCGCAACTTAATTTCTACCAAAAAGTACTTCATGGTAGAGTTCGGTTGCACTGGTATATATACTACCCATTTGTAAGTTAAGTTGTGTAGTGGTAGCTGCGCTCGCTATAAGTTTGTATATATATCTTCGTGTGAATATCTGGGACAAATAATTATATTGATACTGCTTCGAGCCATCTGATATACTTGTTATTCAAATGAGTTTGTATCTATATCTTCGTGTGAATATGTGGGACAAATAATCATATTGATACTGCTTCGAGCCATCTGATATACTTGTTATTCAAATGAGTTTGTATCTATATCTTCGTGTGAATATGTGGGACAAATAATCATATTGATACTGCTTCGAGCCATCTAATATACTTGTTATTCAAATGTGTTTGTATCTATATCTTCATGTGAATATGTGGGACAAATAATCATATTGATACTGCTTCGAGCCATCTGATATACTTGTTATTCAAATGAGTTTGTATCTATATCTTCGTGTGAATATGTGGGACAAATAATCATACCTTGCTTCGAGCCATCTAGAATACTTGTTATTTAAATGAGTTTGTATCGATAGCTTCGTGGGAACGTGTGAGACAAATAATTATTTTTAAAACATACGAAAATTTCTCCTTACACATCATGAGACAAGAATTTCTTAAAAATAGACGTCCTTTACCACCACCTTACTCCAAAGATATTCCAACTTATCCTCTCACGCAAGGTCGTTCCTGAGTGGTTTGCTCGAAGAGTACTTGCACGAAGTCAGGAAAAAGAGACGGTCAAAAAGGAGGCGACAGTATTCCTTCAACTACCCAGCAATATCAATACGCTGAGCAACAATTGTTTCGGTATTGTTTTATACTTATTCGATCTTTGTAGATTCTTTCGCGATTGCAATGAAAGGTAATGCGAATTTTTATTTTGTTTTCATGTAATTTACTTTAGAATATTCCAACTCAACTCACCAGTTCCAGATTGGTGGCTAGATTTTGTTTTTAGAGTGTAAGGATTATATTTGGCTATGTTAAGAACATTAAACATCACTGTTAAAGAGAACATGTCCTCTTTTTCCACTTTTTTTCACTCTCTTTTTTAAGTGAGATCTTTTTAGTCCTCTTTTTTCGATTGTTCACTTTTTGTTCTCTTTGTTCATAATTTCGGATTGTGTTAAAAAATACATTTTACATTTCAAACATTACGCACAAATTTTACGATATTCACATTGCCTACTATATCGTACTATATAATACCACGGCTATTAAAATGCGTACTATATCTAGTATATTGTACGAAAATTGTACGTATTATTAAAACGCATCAACGTATAATAGAAGGTGCAACCTCTTGTGTATATTGAGCTCCATGTTGAAACGTCTCATTATACGATCAAATAGATAACCAAAGATAATTTAGATTCGTGTTAGAATAACATTAATAAGAAATACTGTTGTATATCAGAAGTATCTAAAAGAACAGCAATGCTGACGATTCGCAGCCTTTTTCATCTTCTAGCTTTTCTATTTAGTTTGGAAGGAAATTCCGTTAGCTAACCTATCCAACTTGTTTGTTAGCATTAAATCGAAGACGATAACTCAACTATGATTGCTGAGCATAAAAAAATATGAAAAGTAAAATGTTTAATTTCTATTAATTACGTAGTTTGTATCTATTGTTGTTAAATGTTTGTTGTTTAAAAACTAGATTTTCTTATTTTTTGCAACGTTTAGAAAAAAAGACTCAAGTAAATGATAAGTTTTTTATTTATTAATTCGGTCTCGCATTTACTAATTATTTTCAAAATACATAAGTAATGTGTTCAATAGATTTTCTTTCAGCTAGTGGTTTTTATAGCAAGATTCGCCGAAGATTATTCTTTTTATCAGATACCGAACAAGTATACACTAATAATACGTGCTTTTCAAGTCGCTCTTTTTGTCCTCTTTTAAAAAAAATTATTTAACCAAATGTTCTCTTTTCTGATATTTATCTTCTGGCAACCCTATGCTAAGCCAAATCTGATCCACACAAGACATATAACATCAAGTAATAGATGTTCATACTAAAAGAAAGTTTTAACAAAAAGCAAAATTGAAAGTAATCTCGAAGTCTATAAACAAACGCACAACATAAATTCAAGAACGTTTTGCCAGAATAAAAGCACCCCTTCCTGTTCAATCACATTTATCGGAGAGTCAAATATAGCTTGAAAAAGGAGCAAAGTAATAACGAAAGTGTCTATTAATCTATTCCTTTGACAGCATTTTATAGGCAAGATCCTTCAACCCTTGTTGAGATTCCAAACCAAACAAAATATAACATGACAAGCAGGGAATTGCTGCCCTCCAATACACCTATCACTTCTCACCGAACAAAATTCCCTCTATCCATCGATGTCCCCATCTATTCATAATCCGTCACACCAACTCCGGCTAATAACACTCTCTTTTTCAGTATTTTTTGTTATCTACCACTATCTAGTACCTCCCGTCCTGCTTTATTCCTTCCCCTCAGCGTTGTCCTATAATTAAGCTCTTCTCATTTCCCCTCCCCCTAGGACAAGGAGAGTGACATTTATTTATTTCACCACCTGGGGAGGAGGGCGACGTTATTGCTCGGAGAAGAAGCGTGTCCTAGTATAGGGCTGTGGTGTTGGTACGTACAGGATTTAATAAAAAGATATGGCGAAACCACTGTGGAGGCGGTAGTTCTTAGATGGGTTCGGGGTGATGTGTATAGACATGTTGAGACTTTTTCCTGTTTTCGTTTTCTTTGGGTAATCATTTAATCAGGGCTGTCAATGAGGTCAGATTTGTTCGATTGAAGAGGGTCCATAAACTTTTGCAATAGATGTATGGGTCTAGAGGATCTTCTATACCAAAGCTGCTTGTAGTTGTCTATATTTTTAATTTAATTGAAAACAAGAATATAACATGATTGATTTATCAATATGTTCACTGTTCGGTCGGATTTGGTCAAGTTGTACTAAGCGCAAGACAAGCAGCGGTACACAGATCAGTTTAGGTTGACATTCATTGTAAGCAATTGTTGCTAATATATGGTTTATTTTGAATCTGGAGAGATATGAGGAGTGTATTTTATTGTAAGCAATTGTTACTAATGTATGGTTTATTTTACATCCGGAGAGTTAGGAGTATCTTAGCGATTGGTACAAATTTATGGTTTATTTTGCATCTGAGGAGTGTATTTTATTGTAAGCAATTGTTACTAATGTATGGTTTATTTTGTATCCGGAGAGGTATGAGGAGTGTCTGTTATTGTAAGCAATTGGTACTAATTGATGGTTTATTCTGCATCCGGATAGTTATGAGGAGTGTCATTTATTGTAAGTAATTGGTACTAATTTATGGTTTATTTTGAATCCGGAGAGTTATGAAGAGTGTTTATGTTGTTTCCTAGAGTAGAAAGATAATCTAAATGGTATGTGTTGTAAGTTGGGACGATTGTATTGATTGGTTGTTTTCGGGTTTCATGGCAAATTTGTCATATTTTGCCAAGCTGAGCCAATCATAAGACCGACAACACAATAAGAGATTAAGGAAAGGCAGAAGGGTAGACGGTAGTAAAAATGACAAGCAGAAAACACTTCCCTTTTCAATTTAAAGATCTGTAATCTTTAAATGGGTGGGATATTCAAGGGAAGTTGTTAGTCGGTCTTGAACTGTATTCCATACTTTTCATTCATTCAAGAATGCGAATAGCTCTAGTCACGCAATTTATCATTTTTTACATAAATTGATTCGGTAAATCATTTTATAAACTACAGTAGGACTTCAATTATCAGAACTCCAGCTATCCGGGTCGTTGATTATCCGGATCACTTTGACAAAAAGAGAAATCAACAAAATCCGTATATTAAAAGTTTATTATCGGTGAATACTAAAAACGAAGATGACGAAGTGTCAGTTGAGGACTTAAGAAATATCACAGTGGAAATTTCTGGATGTACCGAGTGCAGTGCAGATGACTTAGGTGAGTGGTTGGTGTGTGATTCTTTGGACCCTGGATTCTCCAAATAGTCAGTGACGATAAACGCATTCAAAGTGTCAGAGAACTCATTGATGACCCGGAAGATAACAACGACATTGCTTCTCATATTCAGCCAGACGCGGGACCGTCAGCTAGTAAGTCGCTTGAGTGCCTTGACGCAGCGCTAAAATGGATGGATCGGCAGCCTGAGTGCGACCATCTACAGCTAATTGCTTCAAGCGTATGCGAGATTTGGCTGCACGAAATCGAGTAGTCAGCGACTTTGATCGATATGTTCAAACTCAATTGATCCGGATAGTTGGAGTTCTACTGTATTTGGTTTCGTTCGTCGCTCTGTGGCCAGTTTTAGCAAATCGCGTACACGCATTCCAAAAATGTTGTTTGTTGCAAACAATTGTTACTAATTTATAGTTTAAGTATTACTATTTTTCGTTAGATTTCAATCCCACAGTGGAGCACAATTTTCGGGGTATCTGACGTTCTTATTGCCCGACCACATTTAGCTGTGAAGTTGCAAGGCTTCCACAGCCAAAGCACTAGTGAAATATAAACATAATTTTTTCAAATATAATGGACAAATATATCTCCTTTTAAACGCTATTTTAGTATACATTTTGGTTTTCTCGGATACAAAATGAATTTGTTGAAACACAAAATGTGCTAACATTTTGTGTTTGGTTCTGAGTATGAAACAAACGTTAGACATCTCGCTAAGAAATATAAATTTGGAAATTAGAAAGCTAAATATTTTCTTAATATGGTTTGTAGTCAGGTATTTAATTAATATCGCACTGGGTCAAAACTAGAGACTATTGGCAACGGTTCGGGATCAACCCCTAAGGTAAAGATCCGCGGACAACACCACGTAATTTTGAACGAGGCAACACCTGAGTTTCTTCTTAATACGGTTTACATTACAATTTAGCAACCATAGATTTCGATGTTTTTCTTTCATTGTTGAAACAGCTTGACCCTTAAACATGGAAATTGGCGTTCCATGGGAAATATTTTTCGTAAGGAATAAGAAAACTATTTTAACGTACGCTGTTAGCTTTAAAAGGGAAAGATAATCATATTGATCTTCAATGTATTAAAAACAAACTCGTGAAAATATTTTCGAAAGTCGCGAAACTTCTGGAACTAGAAACTTTTGCTTTGAAAGATTCCCTTGTCACCAAGGTTAGGAAAATAGTAGTCAAAAGTCGCCTTCTAGTCATCTGTGGCACAGCCCTGAAGTTGGAAAACGAAAAGAGGATTCAATACATAAAAAAGATTACGCGTTGCGGGGTGAAGAAAATTCTTGAGT
The DNA here is from genome assembly GCA_947359465.1 of Metellina segmentata. Classification (NCBI taxonomy): domain Eukaryota; kingdom Metazoa; phylum Arthropoda; class Arachnida; order Araneae; family Tetragnathidae; genus Metellina; species Metellina segmentata. The sequence continues at coordinate 12,185,864 of OX375875.1, forward strand.
TAAATAACGTGCCTGACTTTTGATTATAACACTTTTTCTTCTATCTTTGTTTCCATTAGCTAATCATTTAGTCTAGGTTGTATTTGGGGTTCGATTTTTATGTCTTTTCATTTCAAGGTGTTTGAATTTTTAAATGGATGCATGAGTCAAAATGATGTTCTAAAAACCTTATGAACAATTTGCAATCGTTTACTTTTCCATCAGATTTAGAAAAATAGGATAATAGTAATCAATCAAATTATATATTATTTCTTTTACTGAAGTGAAGAGTCTTGCCACACTTAGAGCTAAAATTATACATATGCTTATTTGTATTTTGTTTATGAATACAATCGATATATAAGTAAGCTTTTAAAAATACAGTCGGCTTCCATATAAATTTTTACATCATTCTATTTAAAATAATTGAGTGTTGGTATGGTTTTTAAACGTACTGTTACTAAATAAAAAATAATTGTGAGGCGATTGTTGTGTAGAAAAGTAGGCATTATATACGTAGGACATAAAATTTTACTGAAAACGTATGGTGTTAGTTTACATCCGATGGTAAATATTACTAAAGGAGTTTTAGAGCGAATATCAAGTATGTTTATATCAAGTTAGAGTTCCTGTATGTAGTGCTTTGCATCTGACTGGTAAGAGGCAGAAACTGAAAAGACTAATGTTTTATTTTTGAACAGGATAAATCTAATATTTTTTGTTTCCACATTATGAACATACAATAAATCATAGCTGGTGGAGGCTTCGGTGAGATCTAGACCTGAAGAACCACCACATTTTGTTCTAAAACCTGGTGTGATGAGGACTGAATAACCTTTGAGTTCAGAAATCACAATGTAACTTGTAGTTTTGAAAGTCTGCCACGAGAGTTGTTTATCTTGGTTGAATCACTATATTGGAAAAGATTGCTGTTGGCTAAACTTTGAAATTAAATTTCCCAGATGCTTTATAATTCAGTAAACTCACAATTAATCAATGAAGTGTTTTTTATTTGAATCATTTTTAAATGCACATTCATTTACCAGAAAATATACAAAAGCTACTTATAGGTTACATGTAATAAGTCATTATAAAGTCATTGTTTTCCATTGTAGATACCAATTTTAACCATATAAAATTCTTACTTGAACATAGCTATAACAAAAAATAATTATTTCTTAAACAGATAATTTATTAGATATTTTGCGCACACTGTAGTTTAGAAACTTTTATGATCAAACTTTCAAAAGTGCCATTGTACAAGAAAAGGGTTCGTTTCACAAAAAAATGGCCCTTTTCACAAAACGTGGGTGTAGATGTTTTTCTAAACGACCCACTGAATAAAATTAATGTATAACAACAGCTAAGCATATTAAAAAAAATAAAAATTATTAGTAAAAAGATATATGTTATCCACGCTGTTAAAGAACGGAAATACTGTCAAAGATTGCAGCGTAATGCAAGAAACTCGCACTTGACGAAGATATGATTAGTTATTTTCTGAATCAAGACTTCTTTACTCGTAAGCTTTTATAACAAAAACATCCTTGCCAAAGGGCACTTTTGACAAAATCAGAAAGTGAACAGTTTCTAATCTATTTGGTCAAATACTATCTTATCCAGCAAAGATAGAATTAGATTTCGCATGAATAAAGTAAATTATTTCATCGTTAATGTTCAATATATCCTTCTAAAGGGGTATATTTGACAAAATGAGAAAGTGAACAGTTTCTAATCTATTTGGTCAAATCCTATCTTATCCAGCAAAGATAGAATTATATTTTGCATGAATAAAGTAAATTATTTCATCGTTAATGTTCAATATATCCTTCTAAAGGGGTATATTTGACAAAATGAGAAAGTGAACAGTTTCTAATCTATTTGGTCAAATCCTATCTTATCCAGCAAAGATAGAATTAGATTTCGCATGAATAAAGTAAATTATTTCATCGTTAATGTTCAATATATCCTTCTAAAGGGGTATATTTGACAAAATGAGAAAGTGAACAGTTTCTAATCTATTTGGTCAAATCCTATCTTATCCAGCAAAGATAGAATTAGATTTCGCATGAATAAAGTAAATTATTTCATCGTTAATGTTCAATATATCCTTCTAAAGGGGTATATTTGACAAAATGAGAAAGTGAACAGTTTCTAATCTATTTGGTCAAATCCTATCTTATCCAGCAAAGATAGAATTAGATTTCGCATGAATAAAGTAAATTATTTCATCGTTAATGTTCAATATATCCTTCTAAAGGGGTATATTTGACAAAATGAGAAAGTGAACAGTTTCTAATCTATTTGGTCAAATCCTATCTTATCCAGCAAAGATAGAATTAGATTTCGCATGAATAAAGTAAATTATTTCATCGTTAATGTTCAATATATCCTTCTAAAGGGGTATATTTGACAAAATGAGAAAGTGAACAGTTTCTAATATATTTGGTCAAATCCTATCTTATCCAGCAAAGATAGAATTAGATTTCGCATGAATAAAGTAAATTATTTCATCGTTAATGTTCAATATATGCTTCTAAAGGGGTACATTTGACAAAATGAGAAATTGAACAGTTTCTAATCTATTTGGTCAAATCCTATCTTATCCAGCAAAGATAGAATTAGATTTCGCATGAATAAAGTAAATTATTTCATCGTTAATGTTCAATATATCCTTCTAAAGGGGTATATTTGACAAAATGAGAAAGTGAACAGTTTCTAATCTATTTGGTCAAATCCTATCTTATCCAGCAAAGATAGAATTAGATTTCGCATGAATAAAGTAAATTATTTCATCGTTAATGTTCAATATATCCTTCTAAAGGGGTATATTTGACAAAATGAGAAAGTGAACCGTTTCTAATATATTTGGTCAAATCCTATCTTATCCAGCAAAGATAGAATTAGATTTCGCATGAATAAAGTAAATTATTTCATCGTTAATGTTCAATATATGCTTCTAAAGGGGTACATTTGACAAAATGAGAAATTGAACAGTTTCTAATCTATTTGGTCAAATCCTATCTTATCCAGCAAAGATAGAATTAGATTTCGCATGAATAAAGTAAATTATTTCATCGTTAATGTTCAATATATCCTTCTAAAGGGGTATATTTGACAAAATGAGAAAGTGAACAGTTTCTAATCTATTTGGTCAAATCCTATCTTATCCAGCAAAGATAGAATTAGATTTCGCATGAATAAAGTAAATTATTTCATCGTTAATGTTCAATATATCCTTCTAAAGGGGTATATTTGACAAAATGAGAAAGTGAACAGTTTCTAATATATTTGGTCAAATCCTATCTTATCCAGCAAAGATAGAATTAGATTTCGCATGAATAAAGTAAATTATTTCATCGTTAATGTTCAATATATCCTTCTAAAGGGGTATATTTGACAAAATGAGAAAGTGAACAGTTTCTAATCTATTTGGTCAAATCCTATCTTATCCAGCAAAGATAGAATTCGATTTCGCATGAATAAAGTAAATTATTTCATCGTTAATGTTCAATATATCCTTCTAAAGGGGTATATTTGACAAAATGAGAAAGTGAACAGTTTCTAATCTATTTGGTCAAATCCTATCTTATCCAGCAAAGATAGAATTAGATTTCGCATGAATAAAGTAAATTATTTCATCGTTAATGTTCAATATATCCTTCTAAAGGGGTATATTTGACAAAATGAGAAAGTGAATAGTTTTTAATCTATTTGGTCAAATCCTATCTTATCCAGCAAAGATAGAATTAGATTTCGCATGAATAAAGTAAATTATTTCATCGTTAATGTTCAATATATCCTTCTAAAGGGGTATATTTGACAAAATGAGAAAGTGAACAGTTTCTAATCTATTTGGTCAAATCCTATCTTTTCCAGCAAAGATAGAATTAGATTTCGCATGAATAAAGTAAATTATTTCATCGTTAATGTTCAATATATCCTTCTAAAGGGGTATATTTGACAAAATGAGAAAGTGAACAGTTTCTAATCTATTTGGTCAAATCCTATCTTTTCCAGCAAAGATAGAATTAGATTTCGCATGAATAAAGTAAATTATTTCATTGTTAATGTTCAATATATCCTTCTAAAGGGGTATATTTGACAAAATGAGAAAGTGAACAGTTTCTAATCTATTTGGTCAAATCCTATCTTATCCAGCAAAGATAGAATTCGATTTCGCATGAATAAAGTAAATAATTTCATCGTTAATGTTCAATATATCCTTCTAAAGGGGTATATTTGACAAAATGAGAAAGTGAACAGTTTCTAATCTATTTGGTCAAATCCTATCTTATCCAGCAAAGATAGAATTAGATTTCGCATGAATAAAGTAAATTATTTCATCGTTAATGTTCAATATATCCTTCTAAAGGGGTATATTTGACAAAATGAGAAAGTGAACAGTTTCTAATCTATTTGGTCAAATCCTATCTTATCCAGCAAAGATAGAATTAGATTTCGCATGAATAAAGTAAATTATTTCATCGTTAATGTTCAATATATCCTTCTAAAGGGGTATATTTGACAAAATGAGAAAGTGAACAGTTTCTAATATATTTGGTCAAATCCTATCTTATCCAGCAAAGATAGAATTAGATTTCGCATGAATAAAGTAAATTATTTCATCGTTAATGTTCAATATATCCTTCTAAAGGGGTATATTTGACAAAATGAGAAATTGAACAGTTTCTAATCTATTTGGTCAAATCCTATCTTATCCAGCAAAGATAGAATTAGATTTCGCATGAATAAAGTAAATTATTTCATCGTTAATGTTCAATATATCCTTCTAAAGGGGTATATTTGACAAAATGAGAAAGTGAACAGTTTCTAATCTATTTGGTCAAATCCTATCTTATCCAGCAAAGATAGAATTAGATTTCGCATGAATAAAGTAAATTATTTCATCGTTAATGTTCAATATATCCTTCTAAAGGGGTATATTTGACAAAATGAGAAAGTGAACAGTTTCTAATCTACTTGGTCAAATCCTATCTTATCCAGCAAAGATAGAATTAGATTTCGCATGAATAAAGTAAATTATTTCATCGTTAATGTTCAATATATCCTTCTAAAGGGGTATATTTGACAAAATGAGAAAGTGAACAGTTTCTAATCTATTTGGTCAAATCCTATCTTATCCAGCAAAGATAGAATTAGATTTCGCATGAATAAAGTAAATTATTTCATCGTTAATGTTCAATATATCCTTCTAAAGGGGTATATTTGACAAAATGAGAAAGTGAACAGTTTCTAATATATTTGGTCAAATCCTATCTTATCCAGCAAAGATAGAATTAGATTTCGCATGAATAAAGTAAATTATTTCATCGTTAATGTTCAATATATGCTTCTAAAGGGGTACATTTGACAAAATGAGAAATTGAACAGTTTCTAATCTATTTGGTCAAATCCTATCTTATCCAGCAAAGATAGAATTAGATTTCGCATGAATAAAGTAAATTATTTCATCGTTAATGTTCAATATATCCTTCTAAAGGGGTATATTTGACAAAATGAGAAAGTGAACAGTTTCTAATCTATTTGGTCAAATCCTATCTTATCCAGCAAAGATAGAATTAGATTTCGCATGAATAAAGTAAATTATTTCATCGTTAATGTTCAATATATCCTTCTAAAGGGGTATATTTGACAAAATGAGAAAGTGAACAGTTTCTAATATATTTGGTCAAATCCTATCTTATCCAGCAAAGATAGAATTAGATTTCGCATGAATAAAGTAAATTATTTCATCGTTAATGTTCAATATATCCTTCTAAAGGGGTATATTTGACAAAATGAGAAAGTGAACAGTTTCTAATCTATTTGGTCAAATCCTATCTTATCCAGCAAAGATAGAATTCGATTTCGCATGAATAAAGTAAATTATTTCATCGTTAATGTTCAATATATCCTTCTAAAGGGGTATATTTGACAAAATGAGAAAGTGAACAGTTTCTAATCTATTTGGTCAAATCCTATCTTATCCAGCAAAGATAGAATTAGATTTCGCATGAATAAAGTAAATTATTTCATCGTTAATGTTCAATATATCCTTCTAAAGGGGTATATTTGACAAAATGAGAAAGTGAATAGTTTTTAATCTATTTGGTCAAATCCTATCTTATCCAGCAAAGATAGAATTAGATTTCGCATGAATAAAGTAAATTATTTCATCGTTAATGTTCAATATATCCTTCTAAAGGGGTATATTTGACAAAATGAGAAAGTGAACAGTTTCTAATCTATTTGGTCAAATCCTATCTTTTCCAGCAAAGATAGAATTAGATTTCGCATGAATAAAGTAAATTATTTCATCGTTAATGTTCAATATATCCTTCTAAAGGGGTATATTTGACAAAATGAGAAAGTGAACAGTTTCTAATCTATTTGGTCAAATCCTATCTTTTCCAGCAAAGATAGAATTAGATTTCGCATGAATAAAGTAAATTATTTCATTGTTAATGTTCAATATATCCTTCTAAAGGGGTATATTTGACAAAATGAGAAAGTGAACAGTTTCTAATCTATTTGGTCAAATCCTATCTTATCCAGCAAAGATAGAATTCGATTTCGCATGAATAAAGTAAATTATTTCATCGTTAATGTTCAATATATCCTTCTAAAGGGGTATATTTGACAAAATGAGAAAGTGAACAGTTTCTAATCTATTTGGTCAAATCCTATCTTATCCAGCAAAGATAGAATTAGATTTCGCATGAATAAAGTAAATTATTTCATCGTTAATGTTCAATATATCCTTCTAAAGGGGTATATTTGACAAAATGAGAAAGTGAACAGTTTTTAATCTATTTGGTCAAATCCTATCTTATCCAGCAAAGATAGAATTAGATTTCGCATGAATAAAGTAAATTATTTCATCGTTAATGCTCAATATATCCTTCTAAAGGGGTATATTTGACAAAATGAGAAAGTGAACAGTTTCTAATCTATTTGGTCAAATCCTATCTTATCCAGCAAAGATAGAATTAGATTTCGCATGAATAAAGTAAATTATTTCATCGTTAATGTTCAATATATCCTTCTAAAGGGGTATATTTGACAAAATGAGAAAGCGAACAGTTTTTAATCTATTTGGTCAAATCCTATCTTATCCAGCAAAGATAGAATTAGATTTCGCATGAATAAAGTAAATTATTTCATCGTTAATGCTCAATATATCCTTCTAAAGGGGTATATTTGACAAAATGAGAAAGTGAACAGTTTTTAATCTATTTGGTCAAATCCTATCTTATCCAGCAAAGATAGAATTAGATTTCGCATGAATAAAGTAAATTATTTCATCGTTAATGTTCAATATATCCTTCTAAAGGGGTATATTTGACAAAATGAGAAAGTGAACAGTTTTTAATCTATTTGGTCAAATCCTATCTTATCCAGCAAAGATAGAATTAGATTTCGCATGAATAAAGTAAATTATTTCATCGTTAATGCTCAATATATCCTTCTAAAGGGGTATATTTGACAAAATGAGAAAGTGAACAGTTTCTAATCTATTTGGTCAAATCCTATCTTATCCAGCAAAGATAGAATTAGATTTCGCATGAATAAAGTAAATTATTTCATCGTTAATGTTCAATATATCCTTCTAAAGGGGTATATTTGACAAAATGAGAAAGTGAACAGTTTTTAATCTATTTGGTCAAATCCTATCTTATCCAGCAAAGATAGAATTAGATTTCGCATGAATAAAGTAAATTATTTCATCGTTAATGTTCAATATATCCTTCTAAAGGGGTATATTTGACAAAATGAGAAAGTGAACAGTTTTTAATCTATTTGGTCAAATCCTATCTTATCCAGCAAAGATAGAATTAGATTTCGCATGAATAAAGTAAATTATTTCATCGTTAATGTTCAATATATCCTTCTAAAGGGGTATATTTGACAAAATGAGAAAGTGAACAGTTTCTAATCTATTTGGTCAAATCCTATCTTATCCAGCAAAGATAGAATTAGATTTCGCATGAATAAAGTAAATTATTTCATCGTTAATGTTCAATATATCCTTCTAAAGGGGTATATTTGACAACATGAGAAAGTTAACAGTTTCTAATCTATTTGGTCAAATCCTATCTTATCCAGCAAAGATAGAATTAGATTTCGCATGAATAAAGTAAATTATTTCATCGTTAATGTTCAATATATCCTTCTAAAGGGGTATATTTGACAAAATGAGAAAGTGAACAGTTTCTAATCTATTTGGTCAAATCCTATCTTATCCAGCAAAGATAGAATTAGATTTCGCATGAATAAAGTAAATTATTTCATCGTTAATGTCCAATATATTCTTCTAAAGAGGTATTTTTGACAAAATTTAGAAAAAAACAGCGTCGAGTCAAATCCTATCCAACCTAGTCAAAGATAAGATTAGGTATCGTGAGAATATTTAAGTTCCTTTTTTTAATCAGCGTTCAAGTTCAAGGCATCCTTGTCAAAGTGCATATTGACAAAACGAGAAAAATAAGTCTCCAGTCCTGTAGCCTTTTCTTCACAGCTAATTTCATGGAAGCATAGATTTGCATGGATTAATCCTGCGTTATAGGCATTGCGTTCTTTATAATCTTAACGGCTAATGGCTATTCTAAGACATTTTATTCGCATTGAAGTAGTACATTCATCCATTCACTCCACTTCGGATATAAGGGAAACCCGCATCACTGTATGCTGAGATCTTAGTGAAGACGTAAACACTAAAAATCCCAATGGTTGTCTTTTATTGAGTCCTTATTTGGCTGTTAGAGATAGGGTATTGAATGAGAAGCTTAGTTCTGGTGTACGATAAAACAAATGCCATTGAATGAGACTTAACCCTCTTGATGGCTTATATTATCGTCAAAACCTACTCTGTAATGACCAGACCCTGTTGCAACGACCAATTTCAAACCGTCACCGGTTCTGTGTAGGGGACAATTTTTGTTTCCTACTTGCAGTAATAGGTATACTAGTCTCCGAAGTACCTCATTTGCAAAACTGTTCAAATCGTGATAGAACAGATACCTTATAATTAGCAAAACCGATCATATCTTAATGGGCGAGATATCTTGTCAAAACCACTTGTTTATCTAATACCAACATATCTTCCAACTTGCAAAAAATTATATATTTTATAATCTTCAGTTCAATTACAAGTCCAGACATAAAATAATTATGCATTTCTTCCTACTATCATATTTATTTGTATGAGGACATATTCAATTGGGAAAGAACGGATTGTGCGAGTCTCTAAAAAGTATGCGAGTCAAACAAAAGTATTTTATATGAACTAATGAATAAATATGTGGGCGAAATAATTTTTATGTCAATGAATATCATGTTTATTAAGGACCCAAAAAAGCTAACGAGCAATTATTTTTTTACTTATTCAATTATTGTCGCTACTTTTAGTCGATGATTACAGGCGATATTTTCTTATGCTTGGTACTCTGAAATAGAATTTGTTACATTTGGACTTCAAACGAATTGCTAAAGTCTACTTACACAACTCAACTTTTCTGAACTAATTATTAATTAATTAATTAATTAATACTTCGTTAATTGCATTGCAAACAAATAAATATGTTTCTTGTAACATGCCCCAAGTCTATTTCCTCCAAATTCCTCTCTAATTACATTATTCATTTAATTATATAAAGAGTGGCTTCTAATTTGTGTATTCAATGATATATTTTTTGCTCAATGATATTTTAAAAGAGTACAACAGAGAAATAATACAAGTAAAAAAAATGAGCAAATTAATAATGACCGCGTTATTGTCTCCCATAAATACTGATATATAAATCAAATTGAGGAAAATAATCAATCATACGGAAAACGTTTTATTTATGTCCAAAATAAAAGACACTAAGTTCGTACTTCCTAGCCATAGTTTACTCATAGCATACATTCCTACTTTTTGTGTTTCTTCGCTGATCGTTATACTTTATTTTATGTCTCCCAAATTCTTCCTGTCAAACTTGCATACTTACCACTGATCTCGTGCTGAATATTTTGACATTTCATAATGGTACAACTAGAACGAAACTCCATAAAAGTGGACTTACAAAAAAGAAAGGTACTTTCTCTTTAAATTTCGCTTATGACGGGTGTTAGAGGATATGAAAATAAATGGAAGGTTCGAAGTAATATATCAAAGTAATGATCCAGAATTTTTATGTCCCGGTATATACGATTAGATAGACAGTCGACTAGTGAACAAAAGTAATGCAGTATAGTTTGTCCATCTGCAGTCACCATCACAGCAAAAGGTGTGTTAATACATAGAGAAACCACAAGTTTGCGGTTGTAATTCTTGTTAAGTCGTGTTTTAATTGATGCCGCGTCAAATATATTCCAGGACTGTTCAAATGACACTGATTGGAAGACATAGAACTTTAAATACAATTACATCAGTCTTTTGTTATTGTATCTTTTACTACATCATCTAATTACTAGCAGAATAGCCCCGCGTTCCTGGGGTTGAATGAATTAAATGTTGAGCAAATATTCATAAATATTTTTACTATGGAAAAACTCAGTTCAAACATAAATATTTGAATTTACTTTAAACTGTTTGTATGGACATATCAATCAATTCATTTCTGTGCTTGATGGAACTTAGGTAATGGTAACGGTAATTTTAGTTAACGTCGTACTAGAGCAACACAACGGGCTATTGACGACGGTCCGGAATCAGTCCCTTAAGGAAAAGATTCGACGACAACACCTCGTAATTTTGAACCACGGTCAGATGACGAAGCAACACCTGAGCTGGCATCCCACTCTCCAAATTTCCACGCCAACCCAACGTGAGGACTTTCGGCCACGACAGATTTAAGGTGCACCAGCCGCCTCTACACCATACGTTTACAAACATCCATGCCCGGGCCCGGATTCGAACAAGGAACCTTCCGATCTAGAGGCTAACACCTTAACCACTATACCGGTTGGTCGGCGATGGAACTTAGGACAAATAACGGATTTATTAAGAAGTAACAACAAAGATTGAAGCTGCGAGGTTGGTGCTTGGCAGGCAGTCGTCTCCCAAATCAATGATAAACAACAAAAGAGGGTGCAGCTATGTACACCTTTGAGCATAAACGTCCAGGCATGGTGACATCCCCCCCCCGAGTGGTCGGGGTTTCCTCGCGCCATCCGGTAAGAATATAACACTGTTTAAATATAATATTTTCGAAAAATTGTTTTTCGAGCAATAGTAGCAAAATAACTTTATTGGAAATTGTTTACAATCAGTACTGATAAAACGATGGAAGTTGCGTATCGCAATCTTTCTAAACTCAATGCTATTCTACTCCTCAGGCTATTTCGGATTATTTTTAACCCCCTCTGCACACCTAAGATAAATAGAACGGGTGTTGGTATACCGTTCACGATACCCGGTATTTTATAAAGTACTAAGGGGCCTACGCCTACTGCTAGCCAAGTTTTTTCCAAGTGAGATTTTCACACATAGAAAAATAATCAATAAATCTATTCCCAAAGGTAATCTCGGTGACCGTTCATAATTTGTACACCAGCTGGTGGCGTAGGCAGAGGGAGTGGTTTATGGCCCAAGCAACTCCAAAAACAATGTTGGTTTCTGCTCTTAAAATACGCCAACAAATAGAATATGGATACAAGCAATACATTTTTATTTTCTTCCAATAACATAAGAGTTATTTTATTGGTTCGTACCATAAATGTCTCCGTGGCAGATGTTGGCTTCAAGCTTATATTGACGTCTCTTTCTGTGTGTTTGCCGAGCGCCAGGAACATTGCCAACAGGATTGATATCAGTTAGAGTTTGGTATTTGATCTCTCGATGCGATTGTTTAGTTAGCACTTATTTTTAGAGACCTTTTTAAGGATAACATTTGAAGAGTAAGTAATTCAGAATCAGTTATGAATGTTTGTCAAATAAATATATCCCAATGTTTCGTGTTTATGTGAAAACCACGACGTTATTCTTCAAGTAACTATCATTTTATGAATATTCATAGCATGGGTTGGGTTAGATCATTGATTTTACGTTGCACAGGAGCAACACAATGGGCTATTAGTGATGATCCTGGATCAATAACGAAGGGAAATATCCGAGGACAGCACCTCGAAATTTTGAACCACCCTCAGATAATTAAGTCAGCACCCGAACTTTCGCTCTATTTACCAAATAACCGAGCAGTTTAATGACGAATGTTAATTCCGAAGAAATGGACACTAAACGGCATTATGAGCATTGTTTTTTTTCTGATTTGACTTAACCTCTTCTCACATATTTGCTTTTGGTATTCTAATAGTAGAACAAAACCTCAACATCTGACCGTGATTCAAAATTACGTGGTGACGTACACGGATCTTTGCCTTAGGGTTTTATAACGGACCCTCCTAACTAACAGCAGAAGGAAAATAAAAGGGAATTTTCAGCAACAATTTGGGAACAGAAAATATGATTCCAAATGTTTTTATGAACATGGTTAAGCGTTATGGAGCATAAAGTAAAATATACCCCTCGCAAAAAATTATGTTCCAATCTGAGACCCGCCTTCTTAAGGGAAAAATGTCAAATAGTTATGTACGCAATGTCATTTGTCCCTGCATTCAAGCTTTGAGAATCTGCCTTTTTGGTTACCGCCTCCGCACTGTACAGTAGCATTAGAGAAATTGTATCCTTATCAGATACTATGCATACATTGTATTGTTGTAAGTAGATACTGTGTGTACAATATATTGGAATTAAATATTATTTAGGGATTGCGTTTATGTTAGGAAATATGTATACATTGCATTGTTATTTGATGCTGTGTTTACAATATATTGGAATTAAATATTATTTATGCATTGAGTTGATATTAGGAACTACGTATACATATAAACTATGTACACTACCCTACAATAATGGGCCGGGCAGCAAGATGTGATGGTATGAGGGAAATAACACATGCTTTAATAGGGGATGATCCCCCATGTGCTGCAATTACACTAGATACCCTTCTGGACATACTTTCAACGAGGTTTTGATATACAGCTATGGGTGTGTTCCATTCCTGCTGCGAGAATGTCGCCATCTCAGATGTAGATTTCGGACGGGATTCCCTGGTCCGTAAGCGTCCTTCTAATTCGTCTCACATATATTCTATTGGGTTTAGATCGGAACTCTGGGCAAGCTAGGGAAGACGTTTTACATCCATATCTTGATACCATTGCTTGACAGAGGCTGCAGCATGACATGGAGCGTTATCTTCTTGGAGATAACTTTCTTTCATTCCATAAAATTACCAGCGCGAAGGAGATACCCGACTGTCCAAAATGTTCATGTAGGCGTCGGCGTTCAATTGACCAGGAACAACATGCAAAGGTCCCAGGCCACACCAGAAAAAACACCCCCAAACAAGTAGTCGGATTTTATGCAAATCCGCTCGCGTCCGGTCCATATTGTAGGGTAGTGTATATGAATACGTATAAACTATGTGTACATACGTATAAACTGTGTATACATAAGTATAAACTATGTATACATACGTATGAACTATGTATACATATAAACTAATGACAAGAGTATGCAGAATTGTATTTTTATTAGTTCATGTGCATCTATGTCTTAGTAACTATTTATTTATGTTTGGTTAATTTTATGTTTGCATAAAAGTACCACAAAATCAAGAAAAAGTATTTAAAAAAATTAACAATCCCCCTGAAAGTAATACACAAATAATTAGGGAAGCCCAAAAGATGTTCTTATCTTACAATGCAGTCATAAAATATTCAAAACATTAAATGTTAAATTTGTGAACCTGTTAACGAAAAAAATATCCTAATGCTGCTTTTATTTTGTTTTGTTTAAACACTTCGTTACTTTTTTTCCATTCTTGTAATCGTGTGAAAAATCCTTTTACGTAATGAATTTTTATCCCATTAGAGTATTTAAAATCCCATTTTAGGATCATCCGGATACAGTAAGTTTAAAACAGAAAAATGATGGCTTTTATTTTTTACGTTCAAAGGGATTATAATAATTAGGAAGCTGAGAAAAAAGAATCAAGTATCATTCGTGAGGATCGTATTTCTACTTTAAATATTTGTTTATTGCTTACTTTAGCTCATTGTGTTTCGAATTACAACAAAGGACTCCCGTACGCATATGCAAATTTGTAATTTTAAGATTGGTATTAATTTTAAATTGGAATAAACCAAAAAATAAAGTTTGTTTCCTGTTACATTAGCAAAAATATTAGTGTAGGTAGGTAGGAAAAAGGGTTTTTTTTTGCTAAATATTCCTTGCAAATGCGCAAAAGGAAATATGTATTATATGAGTATTAATGTTAAATTTAAAATTGATCAGAGGTGTGATCAGTGGTGTAAAATAAATTAGTATATTTATTTTTGCGGGTCAATATCATGTTCGATAATATATTAATCGATTACGATCGATGTTACATCGTAATCAATTAATCGTTTTAACAAATATTTAAAACAATTATAAAAGGCTAAAAAAACTTTAGAGTTGGAATTATGGTATTGTAATTTTAGGGTCGGTCGGGTTACAGTAAACGAACCATTCTTTGGCCTAAGTATTGATAATCAAAGATTATTTTCGTTCAAAGAATTTAAACCGCCTTAGTTTCTTTACATTATCGTACTAGATTTATTAGTAAAATATTATATTCGGTAGGCTATCAACTATTTTCTGCACAATGAATGGTTACGTCGAAACTGTTTACAAAATGAAAGCCGTAGTGTCTTCTCCGATATGAAATTTTGATGGTGATATCATACGCGATTTAACTCGAGTGAGCGTATATGAGGCGTTGTGGATACGAAAGGCGAACTCAACATAGGGCAAAACATTTTGCCTCATATTTTGGTTTGTCAAACATTAGTGAATAATGATATTAACTTTTCTATTGAGTTCTTCCTTTCTTGCCATATAAATGTAGGGCCCACTGTAGCTCTCATATGTACAAAGAGCGGTCTAGCTCCGCGTTTAAATACGTTTTTCTTATAACCAGCATTTGCTGACTCCACTCTTCGTATCCGCAACGTCTCATATGTTGGATAAGCAAGGCGAATATCACTTAGTTTACATTTCTAATTTTTTTTCTTTATGTTGTGGTAAAGGTTCTTTAAAACATCTGAATTTTAGTTTTCATCAAATAAATAACTTTGCCGATATTTGCAAAATAATACAATTAATAATCACTTTAACAATCCAATAACTATAACCACCATGTTTCTAAAATTAATTACTGCTTTGTTTTTATTACTTATCTTCACTGGTAGAAAAACACCTCATTTGCTCTGCTTTAAAAATAAACAACTATTTAATAGTGTTCATTAAATATTTTTTAACCATATGAGAGTCACAAGACTCCGGTGTAGTGTAGTATTGCTTGAACCTCTTACATCACTAGATAATGGCTAAATAACCACATCCATTGGTTGAAAACATTCTTACAAATGATTTTTATAGTCAAGAAAGTCCAAATTGGTTAAAGCCATGCTGGAAAAACATCAAGTTTTAATTTGTTATATGAGTGTGAAACTCTCAGTAGTGTATATATTGGAATATCTACTATTATAAAATGGAGTGTTTCTCTATAATCAGTGTCCTGAATAATCTATGGCACTTACAATAATGAAATGTGGCAGACACGTTGTCCTAATGTTTTGCAAGTTTTGTGTAGGTCTCGAATTTTAAAATTTCATCTAGAACATTTTTTTAATTTATTTATTAATTTTTTCTTCTTTTGTCCTTCTTTTCGGAATGTGATGCCATACTGCCTCGAATGAAGAGGAGCGTATTTTGCGGTTTGTACTGTATAAAAACTGACGTGACAAGCTTTTTTCGTCTTAATGCCTTTGGAACCATGCTAAGTTTTCTAATTCTAGCGTGTTTTGATTTACTTTGTTGATAATAGCCACTTTGAGGCCATCACGGCGTTGCCTGTGGATTTCGTTTACGAAGCAAACCATATGGGCATACGTTGCAATTACCGGGGGTTGGCGAGCATCATCGAGCAGCGGTCAAACCTGACCCCATAAAAAGAACTGTCACGGGCAACGCAGTACTGGCCACGCTGTGGTTAGTTGAATATAAAATTTCAAAACACTTATGTCCAATCCTCAGATTTTTTTTTCTTTTCGAATTTCATATTTTCATCTTCCATTTGCATTGAACTGATACGCATAACCTTCACACAATTCGTACAGAACTACAAGTTAATGTCATAGCAGTTCTTATTGAATATCCACTGTTTTAAATTTCATTGCACTTACCTACTTTGTTTTAATTTACTTCATTTCTTTCTCAGGTTGAAACAGGACCACATCACCTGTTTGTCAATCCACAGAACCAAGCGAAAATAAAGTAGATTATCCTTGAACACAACAAGCGCTGCACCATGGCGTTGCAAATTCAACCCACTATGGTGTCCGTGGTATGCTGCTTCAGCTTGCCAAATGTGAACTACACAGACTCCACATCCGAGGCATACAGTCAAGACAGCTACGAGCCGTTCTTTCCGAACTTCAATGGCAGCGACTATAGCTGGCTGGGTGACATCGAGACGCTCGACTTCACCATCAACGCGACATCCGACCACCTGTTCCATGACACGACCCCACCGAGACCCTACTACGGGGATCACTTCCGTAGTTTCAGAAGCAACTATCTCTCAGTGCACGGATACCTAGGTGTCATCGTATGCATCTTCGGCATATTCGCCAACGTCCTCAACATCATAGTGCTGACGCGAAAGGACATGATATCTCCCACCAACGCCATACTCACGGGCTTGGCAGTGGCCGACATGCTGGTGATGGTCTCGTACCTCCCATTCTGCATCCACAACTATATCAGAACCAATCAGCCTCCCGAACACAAGTTCTCGTACGCGTGGGCGGTGTTCACGCTTTTCCACGCCCACTTCACGGTTGTCTGCCACACCATATCGACGTGGCTGACGGTCACACTGGCAGTGTGGAGGTTCCTGGCCGTGAGCTTCCCAGCGGCGAGCAAGACGTGGTGCAGCATGCCAAGGGCTAAGTGCGCTATCGTGTGCACCTACCTGAACTGTGCTCTCTTCTGTCTGCCCGTCTACCTGACTTTCACAATCATCGAGGTGGCTCACAACGGGAAGCTGGCGTACAGGGTGTCTTTCAGCGAGATCGCGCAGAGCAACAACCAGGCCCTGGAGAAGGTCAACTTCTGGATCTTCAGCGTGCTCACCAAACTCATCCCGTGCATCGCGCTGACGGGATTGAGCCTCGGCCTCATCAAGGTGCTCTACGAGGCCAACAAGCGGAAACAGAGGCTCAAGAACCGCGTCGAGAACGACAGGACACACGACCGCACCACCAGAATGCTCCTGGCGATCCTTCTCCTCTTCCTGATCACCGAATTCCCTTCGGGGATCGTGGCGCTTCTCAGCGGCATACTCGGGAAGGAGTTCTTTGACAATGTTTACCTCAATCTGGGCGAGTTCGTGGATCTACTGGCGCTGGTAAACAGTGCTATAAACTTCATTCTGTACTGCTCCATGAGCCGACAATTCCGCGACACATTCGCGAATTTGTTCACTCCTAAGATAGTTTCCAAATGGATGGCTGTTCCTACGGAACCAAACACAACCGTTGACACGACTTGTGTGTGAGCTTTGGAACGTAAGAGGACACTTAAAAGTAAGACATTATGTAACAATCGTTGTGTCCTGAAACATTTAATTAATAACACTATGGTATTTGAAATATTATATCTTGAATGAGCTCTTGATCTGTCTAAGATTTTAGTGCCAAATTAGCCTTGCGCTAGTTGTTGGGCGGAACTGGTAGACTTTATCGGACTCTCTTGATACAACAGGATTAATTTATAGTTTCCCGTGTTATGCTGATTTAGGTTTAAAACAATATTTGTTTAACAATATAGACTCCGTATTGTCCAATGAACGTATAAACAAGTACTTTATCATGATATTTCTGACAAGTAGACACTTCAGAGACAACCTTCACCACAAGAAATGACTATAATAAATAGATAAAAACATAGACTGTGTTGGTTTATACCTGTAGACAAAGAACTGAAGATATTTCATTTGTAACATGTCCAGAGCGAGTACTACGCGCAGTTTATTATGGATATTTGGGTGACATTTTACAATCATGAACTATCTGATACCAAATAGGTTTAATGGTTTTGGTAATCATAGGTCTAAGAGGACTGAAATAGATGTAAAGGCTAGATCTTTTAATATCTTTCGGATCATTATTTGCATCAATGTCTATGCGACAAAAACGTCATTTGAGTGATACAAAAAGTATCGCATTATATTAAATAGAAAGTATGATTTTATAAATGCAAGGACCATATGTATATACATATATATTATTAACATGTTCATCCAGTTTTTCATCACCAAAATATATTTCATCTCTTGATGTTACAGTTTAAGTTTTATTTCGATTACAAAAACGCAATGAATGTATAATATCAATAGTATATTATTACGATACTTTCGTTGGTGGATCAGGTCGCTTATTGAAGTTGGTTATTCTAAAAAAATAATATCATCAGAAGATGTGTGTTTGAACACATATTGAGTACTGAATGCTATTTGGGGAATGCAGTCACTGTCTATTGCGTTCATTTTTTTATTAGTCATAATAAATCAGAAAGCTTTTATCGTAAATGGAAAATTCGAAAACTGGTGTTTTCCATTCATTATTCCTTAAAAGAGAGGTAGTAATGATCGTCTGTGTATTGCATGATTATGTATGAATGTTCGTTATGTACTAAATGTCTTTACAGTCTAGTTGTCTGTTCATTGTGGGAAAAGATACAAAATGATTTATTTATGCACAACACAAACGATGTTATTGAAATATTGCTAGAAGATTGTCACGAATATTGTTAATTTGGATAATTATTTGGTAAAATCAAAAACTTCGCGCAAAGGAGATAAATAATCAGTCAATTAATATATTCATATTTATAAAAAATTGAAAAATTAAAAGCTATGCAAGCATAACAAATATTGTTATTTTAAGGAAGCATTTTCTAATAAAGCACTGAAAAAAATCAAAGTCATCGTTCTAAGCAGATCAATAATTAGTCTATTAATATTCATATAAACAAATAATAACTGAGTAAATTAAGAATATAAATATTAATAATATTTAGTTCTTTCCATAGATACTAATAATTTTGTTCCAGAGATATTAGTAATATTGTTCCAGAGTTACTACTAATTTGTTTCCATAGATACTAATTCAATGATTCACAAGTCATAATTTCCTTTTCTAACAACTATTTATTGTTATAAATTTCAAAAAATAATTCTAAGTGTGGTTCAAAAATTATATTTGTTAATTAAGTGTCTTAAGCATTCGTCTTGTCCTTCATTTAATTCTATATGACACATTTTATGCTGCATATTTATAGCACTTTTATTTTTAAAGGTTTAATTTTTATTTTGCTTAAAATATTACAACCTTAGTATTATTTAAGTATGTCGATGAAAAAATGCTAGTAAAATATGTAAATGACCAACTTTTATCATTGCAACTGTGAATATAATGTGAACATAATTCAGTATAAAATGTTTAATATAAAAATTTATTTCACCTCTATTAAATGTAAGAAAACGTTGAAAATATGAAACCCACTTTAAACTATATTTAGATGATATTTAATGATATTATATCTATAAATACTTATCCAGTTAAATAATGGATATTGATAATATATTCAATAGATAGAGAAACTAAAATAAAACGTTAGAATTTTAGTTTCTTTATCGTACAAATCAAGAGACGAACATTTTGGAAACAATTGAACGAAAATAATGTTACTAAGTACTCTTTTTCAATCACGAGTTTTTATATTATCTATTAAAATACTCATATCTTTTTGAAGTCAATACTTTTGAAATATAGATAGGAACAAACATATATTGTTTAAATTCTTGGTTCTCATAAAATTGACAGTTAAATCTCTTACGCCTTCTGAGCTTCGTATGAGACACAATAGAAGATAAAAATCAGCATTAGATCTACTGAGTACCAAGTATTTGTGATCTGTGGTAACATTCTGAAGAATAATAGGTTCTTCTATGATACAAAGTTTTACTTTGCACTTTAATATGAAATATCAAAACTGTAGTTTGTGTGTGGAAGCTTTATATCCGGACTTACTTCTTTAATTC
The DNA here is from genome assembly GCA_947359465.1 of Metellina segmentata. Classification (NCBI taxonomy): domain Eukaryota; kingdom Metazoa; phylum Arthropoda; class Arachnida; order Araneae; family Tetragnathidae; genus Metellina; species Metellina segmentata. The sequence goes on from OX375875.1 coordinate 12,206,041, forward strand.
TATTTTAAGTTCACATGATACGTGAAGTATAATTAAAGGATATACTTAATCTTGTAAAGGTAGCTTTGATTTTAGATTAATTTGTATGTAGGATTATTCTGTTTTAAGCTATAATTTTCTACGTTATTTATTTTATCGCGATCATAACGACTATGCGCATAATGTTTAACAATACTTGATAAATTTAATGTTCAGCAAAAAAATAGTAATTAATTAATTCATTCAATTTTTAAGCTTTAGATTTAGGAAAGAAGGCAAACACGTGATATTTATTTCAAAATTTAACACTTTATAAATGGCAGTGTTCCTCATACACGAAAGACACTCACATAAGCATATTGTATTTTCCAAACATAAAATGTATGACCCTGTAATGTATAATACCCTTACTTTAGTCACAGGTAACATTGAAATGACACGTATGCTTAGTTTTAATTTAATAAATCTTTTAACTAAAATCAACCTTAACCTAACACCATGATAAGATTGAATTATATGTTTTACTAAAATCAACATTAATCTCTATGATAAGCTTTTTAGTAATGCTAAATGTAGACGTTACGTTCTAGTAGCGTAGTAGAACGTGGATCTTGTATGTATTCCGGATTTGACATCACTTCTACATTCTAAGGTGACTTCACTACTTAACGAGCGAAAGCATCAGACAGTCGGAGACCAAATCTTCATCTTCGGGTGGTTTCTTTCTTTAAATTGGAAATCTCCCTTCCACTGCATGAGCCGTCTTATATAAAGCCTTACCAGCAGTTCAAAATCATTATAAAATTAGGCAAAGGCCCTGAATTTTGTATGCGATTTTAGCCTAGATGGTGACAGTTATTCATTTACTTTATGAAGTGGTTTTGTAATCGATGCAAACAAACCGTACTGAGAAAGGGGATTTTATTTTCAGTTACTCAAATGCTTTCGCCTATCGAATTTCCTCAACATGAAATTTTGGTAACGTTTGCTGTTTTATCTTATTCGAGTGTACAAAACAACTTTTCAGAATTTAATTGGCGACTTGCTGAAATAATTTTCGAAATCCAAACAACTTCGCCGGCCGGTATATGTGTACAGACCCAACAAGTTCCAATACAAAAATACTACCAGAACTAACATTTAGCATTACATAAAAACCTCTCTATGTATAAATGGTAATTTATATTATATTTATTTAAAGAAAAATATGATTTTTTTACTAAAAAAGCTTTTACACCACATTCAATAATTTATTGTTTTTTTATAATAGAATTAATTATATCACTAAATTAATTCCATTTTGTCAGCATGCATGTCTGATTGATGCCCTTACTGCTAGTTTTCATGGTTGCCTAGAAGAATTGTGTCGCTAAAATGCAGTATTCTGCAGGGATGCATTCGACATCTTGTAACCTGGCGAGTTTCCAGGACTATTTGGCGAGCATTCTTACCGTTTGGCTATTAAAAACATACCAATTTGAATACTATCAATAAGATATGACATGAAAGAACATTCATATGATTAAAAGCCACATTTTGTGTTTGATAAATCATCGACCGATGGCTTACGTACTTTCAGTGGTACGCTAATTTCATTATATTAAATTAATTTTGATTTCTTGTCACGAATGCGTAACTTTTTTTCCTGAAATTTCGTTTCATGACATGTTAATTGCGTCAATATAAACAAGTATCTTTAAAAATTATATTCTACATCAGAAATATAATTAAAAAAAATAACACTTAGAATATAATAATAATATCTAGTAATAGAATAATTAAATAAAAGCACTTTTGGTGATGAAAATAGATATTACTGAATTCATACTAATGCAACTGTTATATTGTGAATACATTGAAATATCTTAGACATCATAGAAGTAGATATTTGAGTTAGAAATATTTTATACTATTAAGCAATTAATTTGAATAATTAATATAAAATTATCCAGGAAAACGTTTATTTTTAACCCCAAAAAGCCCAAAACAAGGAGAACCACTTCATTTTAAACCTCCACATAAAGTTTAGAAATTCACTGAATAATTCACTTTAAGTTAGCTATTAAATAGTTCATGTATAAAGAATTGAAAATATATTAATAACACCTTGTTGGATTTAGCTAAGGTACGTTTAAAAAGTTTTCCAAGATGCATAATTCTTTAATGTATAGTTACTAGTCTCCAATAAATTAAAAGTTTAAAATATATAAACGTTGTAATACCTTTAATTGATTTGTTTAAAACTAAACTAGCACTATTTTCATCTATATGATAAAATATTCAAAAATGCATGCCTAACAGCTGCTTTTACAAGTTTATTCATTGTGTCCTTATAATAATAATATTTATTATGCCATAAATAATGTTCACTTCGTATAATGAATTCAAATGAGTCACGGATAAACAATACCCCTTAAAGTAGACAAAGAAGTATTTCAAACTTTTGTTAAATTAATTACTGTCATGTATATCTATTAGCATCCATTCATTATTCTTGTTTTTATCGATCATAATATTTTATAAACCTCAGCTAATATAGAAGGTATTTAGATGTACTGAAAAATGTATTTTTATTAATATCAGAAGCTATTATATTTAAGTTTGGAATAAGACAATTACTGAAGGATTTATTTTTCTACACAATTTTAGTTACAAATACATGCTACTTTATGACATAAATATAGATCAGATCACAAAAAAAAATTATAGTAGAAACATTTTATTCAATTCAACAATCGTTATCGCAAATTAACATATTAAAATATTTTATTTAGCTTAAGTAGTTGCTTTACAGTCAATGTTCATTATTAGAGAGTTGATTTGACATAAATTCACCTTAAAATATGTTATCAATTTTTTTTTAAATTACAGACAAAATAACTTCCCGATTTTATCAAAATTATAAATTCATTTGTATAAATAGATTTGACTATTGCATATATTAGTAATGGTGCTTATATTCTTAACGTAGAACAACTGTTTTGCAATGCTATGTTTTCAGTAATACTTAAACATTCCTAAACTAATGTAAAATCTGGATTATATTTATTTTACACAGACTTAGTTGTTGTTCGTAATGAGCGTTCACAATTATTTTGGTAATTCTGTAAAACGAAATGTTTTTAATTTTAATAACTTATCTACGCTAAGGTTAACTATTACGAACAATAAACGTTTTACCATAATGACAGTGCAAAATGCAAACAAGAATACTCAATTAACGTTTCTGATAATTCTCGAAAATTTACGGATATGATTATTAATTTAAACTCGCGTGTTTAAAAAAAGCATTTTACTAATGGTACTAATGCACAAATGAATATATTTCAATATTTGGTTAAAATGTGGGAATAAGAAATCTTCACGAGTTATGTTATTTTCATAAAACCTATGACAAATTGTCATATAAAAGGTTTTTTTTTTGTATTATAAACACATTTTGCGATATGTACAGGAACACTTTATTAGTTACTTTTAATGAGATGTAAAAAATATAATTTTGCATTTAGAATACGTCGATGTAACTAAAGTTTGTAGATACATTTGCTTGATTAAAAACGACACCATGGCATAGCAGCTATTGTGCATAAATGATCTGCATGACAAAAAAAAACAAGGTGCTATATAGAATATAGGTTATATTATAGGAAAAACAGGTAAATCATCGTGAGATAAGCTTGACATGGATGGTATATGGTCCTGTCAGAATGATTCAATATACTTACTTGAATTATTTTTAATTAAACATATTAACTATATGTAGTAGTTTATATATGTTGTTTGGTAAACTCTGATATTCAGTACTTTGATGTAAATATAATACATTTGTTTACACGGAAGTCCAACATAAAGAAAGTATGACATAAAGAAAGATATAATGATGTTTCGATCTAACTCTGACTTGGATAACCAGAATGCGTGTCCATATGAGTATTCCCTACAGATATTTGCATAAACAAGGGTGTATTGATGTTCTCATCAGTCTTTATCTACAGTGAATGCTTTGGATGCATGTTTATACATTCCCCACAAAGGCTTGCTCATGTAAAGTGATTTGTATTGATGTTTTCATCACTCATTAGCTACAATATGTGCTCGGAATACGCGTATTTCTGTTGTGATGATGGTGGAATAATTATCAGGTGTCCTAGAATTAAAACTCCGTTGTCGCTCAATGTTTTTCTTGTGTATTAGCGCTAGTAAAAACTGTTATGATTACTGTGCATCTGAATGCAAAGTGGTGAAAAATGTCCGAGTACATGTCTCATTCTATATGAACATATGTTGTTAAACCTATTGTGTATAGATTTTATGCTTGTATTTATACATGTTGTGTATAGGTGGTGTTATGCCTATATTAAGAAGGCATGGAAATTCTAATCAATTCAAGTTGTAATACTTTTCGGAGTTAAGGCATATTTGTCTCTATATAAAACTAATCTGAGCAAGTATGAACTACTTTGCTCTGATGATAAGGTATATCCGTTGAGATATCTTATTTTTCTCAGAAAATCTGCTATTTTTTCCTTTTAATCATTGGTAAAATGAAATAAATGTATCCTATAAAATTAAAAAACAGTCATAATGGTAAAAGCAAATTATTAATTAAGTATAATTTTACTCAAGCAATAATTTACTTTTTCCATTTGTGTTCTTATGTGAATTTGCTAAGTTTTAATACTATTTAATCTGACTAAATCATACAGTTTTGTGCAATGTATTTCGGAAAGAAATATTTAGGGACTTGTTACAGAATAATTCTACACTTGCAATCATATTATTAAACGAAAATATCTATTCATATTCTTCGACTAAGTCTTTGTGCAGTTAGTTTTCGTAATGAGAACTAATGAGATATTCATCGAACAAAATTAAAAAAGTTGTGTAATTATGTATTTCATTTATAACCACGAAAAAGCATGAATATAAACGGTGCTAAATAGCAGTATGTTGTTTGCCTTGAAAATTGAATACTTTTCCTTTGTCTTAATGCAAAGTAAATTTAGGAAACCTTCTCTTTTTTATAAATAGTTTTGAATAACATGCTAGGGTTTGATTTTAAAACTTTATACACCATACCTTTTAACAATAAAAATGTTGATCAAATTTTACTGAGAATACACAATAAAATACAATACTTTCAAAGACGTACCGAAAGCAGCTCAGGAACTAAGCATAGGTAACTAAAAGCCTAAATTTGTCTCGTTTGTTGTAAACAATCTTGGACAAATGTTAAGGATTTTATTTTTAACACAAACAACAATTGTGATTAATTCAAGCTGTTCAAATTCAACAGAGGATAAACTATAAATTTGAATATTTTACAGTGATTTCACCAGCCCAAAGAGAGTTTAACATGTTCTGTTCATTTACGATTAATGTTTACTAACAATTCTGAGCAAATGGTAGGAGTTTATTTTTAGCACAAACTATAACTGTCATAAATGAAAATGTATAAGCGTCAACTGAGAATAAATAGTAAAAATGAATATTTTCTAAGAAGTTTACAGAAAACAGCTAGAAAATGAACAACTTAGTACATAGCGAATCGCACGAACCAACTAATTTAACTTACACTTCCCATTGGTTTCAAGGCTAGGTTCAATCTACGTGTTGCACCGGATTGAAGAATTATATTGGTTTCTTAAGTGCTCCCTGCATATGATTGTCGTAACGTTCATTCTCAATCTGTGTTGAATGTTTTGTTTCCATGTCTGTGCTAGGGGTTTGTGTTTCCATGTCTGTGCTAGGGGTTTGTGTTTCCCTGCTGTTTCTATCCACAGTGATTTATTGTATGTCTCTGAAATCGACGGATGGTTCGTTCGATGTACTTCAACGGGGGTTCAGGTGAAGCACTGAATCTTCGGACCGGGGCTCCGTACAACGTACCGAAAGCGTCCGTCGGCACGTTTCAGAAACTCGATGTTATATTCTTGTAAATGTCTAATAAAACGTTGTATGTTTCTCCTGGCTCCTTTCGTCATTTCACAATGCGACCTTGTTTACTATGATAAACTTTGCATTAGGCTAGGCCTCCACTTGTCAAGCGATTTTTCAGTCACAAACATAAAACTCAGTGTTTTAAATACAAGTACACAAACGACGACTAAACAATCGCAGCGATTAAAAATTTGCAACCGGTTCTACTTTTGCTGCGTCGCTCTAGTCAATGAATTATACTGACATGCACTCACTTGAGATAGTTTAATCACATTTCTGAAGCAGTATAGTTCTGATCTCTATTTAAAACACTGCAAATACTTGTCTAAAATGTCTGACAGCGAATCTACTGGAGCTATGGACGAATATTAATAGTTATTAATACTTAATTACTTATTTAAAAAAATTAAAAATTAAAAGAATTGAATATTGTTATTGATGGACCAATTACTACTACCAACTACTTTTTGTCATTCGGTAATACTAGAAAGACCTAGCAGGGTGCTCGCATAAATCTTCAAATAACTTGTAAAACTGCCGTTTCAATAATCTTTGACTCGTTGTTGGATGTACCCAATTAACGATGCTTCATCCGTTTACTTCTCTTCCGAAGTAAAACAGCGATCGCACAAATATTTTCAATGGCATCCATTGGAAAACTGTTATAATTCAACCATTTATTTATCGCAGTGTGTGCCCATTGTAGATTTTCTGCGGCAGCGACTTTTTGGTCGCCGCTACTAGAAATCGCAAGTAGAGGCCTAGCCTTAGTCGTGGTTCTTTTCTTAAAGCAATGTAGGAGTCTCCGCGGTAACTCAACTCAATTCCATCATGGGTCACCGACCCTGTTTACGGGAAAAAATTATCACAGCGTGAAAGATAACTGGATGAGGTAAGGATTCATTTTGTTTGTGATGCAAAGTGGGATTTTTCAGCTATGAAATCCAAACGCAGTTGCTGCCTTTAATAAATGTTTCTGTGAAGGTTTTAGAGGGAAGAGACTGAATTTCTGTCGTTACTTTCAGGTGAAAAGAGGTTAGACTCAAGCAATATTTTTCGCATCAAAGTCGATTGAATTTAAACCGCTTGCTTCAGTACAAACTGCGTAAAGGCCTCAAATTGCACGATTTGTATGATTTTTCTTTGTAGTACATGCTGAACATACATGCGCCATAGTACTGTTGCTGATTCCTTGATGTGTACATGAGTTGTGAGGGGGGCAGGTGCTAACAAAGGGGACCAGGACTGCTTCCATGCCACCGGGCGTTGGAAAAATGGCAGATTAGAAATTAATTCGATCGAAACGAAGATCGTCATGTATGGGGGTTGCTGCTCGTTAAATCCGTCATGGCGTTTATTGAAAGAGGAGCGGATTAGAAATTGAAGGGTCATGAGTTCTAAGACTCGATCCAACCAAAGACCACCATGAATGCGAGGGGAAGCACATAAAAACTGTACTGGTCTCAAATGTCCTCAAGTTGGCGTGGTAGGAAAGATTGGAGAGTGGGATGCCAGCTCAAGTGTCGGCCTAGTTATATGATCTTGGTTCAAGATTACGTTGTCCAGGGATCTTCCTGGACAACGTAATTCGTCTTAACGTAATTCGTAAACGTCTTCGGTATTCATCCTGTGCCGTTGCTCCAATGCGACGTTAATTGTTAATTCAACTATCTACCTTTTTTACCCTCCTTGTGGTTGTCTTGACAAAGTGTCGTTAGCAAAACTGACCAGATCTTGAAGTATGGATACTTGGTCATTAGCAAAATTGGTCACATCTTGATAGACGACATATCTCATAGAAACCTCTTAGAGGCTTGAACAATGAGATCGCGGTGAAACTGTGGCCACTATCTCATCGTTCGTGATCGTGTGTTCGATGTTTTCTTTCTACGTAATAGGAAAGGATCGTACATATAACTTCGCAGAAACCCCTGAAAAGAAGTTCATCTCCACATCAGAAAGAGAATAAATTTTAAAGGAAAAATTTTATACATAAGTGGTAGGTAGATATTTAATCAACGTCTCACGGGAGCAATATATCGGGCTATTAGCGAATGTCCTGATTAATACCCGAAATGGAAGATCTAAAGAAAACACCACGCAATTTTGAACCACGGTCAGACTACGGTGTCACACTTGAGCTCGCACCCCACTCTCCAAACTTCCACACCGCATCAACTTGAAGATATTTGAGGCCACGACTGGTTTAAAGTGCACCAGTTCCCTTTGTACACGACGGTCTTTGGTTGGTTACAAAATTCATAAAAAGTAAGGAAATATTTTAAATTAAAAAAATAATCATGGGCTTAATAAACATGAAAAACAGCTTGCAAAAAAAAAAAGAGTATAAACATTTCATACGAAATAGATAATGAGAGTTCAAATTTAAGAATATTCGATAGTCATATCATTATTACTCACAAGGGGGCACTACGGGTCTAGAAGTTTCGATAAAAGACAAACATTGGAATTTGAGGAGGGACTGTCCAAGAAAAGACCGGACGCCTGTAGGTTGAAAAATGCAGAAATGACTATGCAGAAATGACTGCTTCAATGAATAACTACAAAAAAATAAAGTAACTTTAATCAAAATTAACGTAAAATCCTGGCTAGTTTACCAGAATCTCTTGTGTTATCATAGGAGATGATTGTAGTGTTTTTTAACAGATGAAAATGGCGATACGGAGTAGCTCATGTAGTCATTCAGCGTAAATAGTGCAGTGTTTATACTATGTATAAAAATAAATTATTTAAGGTGAGATTGCGTCCTTCTCTCGTTAATATCCCATTAAAATTCTGTGGGATTTATTTTTCCTTAAAACAAGTTCAACTTTTCCATCGAAACACGTGTGATAGCAATATGTATCACTCGGCTGCTGTGAGAAAGGTGTATCGGAAATACCTCGAAACTTTTTTTACAGTGCGTAAAACTGGTTGAACGTAATTAGATCACATTGTAAAAATATGAAAAGTATTTTCTTCTTTGAACTCGAGCAATGTCTAATGTACACTTTTATTAAAAAAATTAACTGTTTTCTCTGTTTGGGGCAAATTTATTAGGTGTTCCATATTCGATACCATGAATCTCTGCTTTTTGTAGTACAATTCTATTTTGCTAAGTTTAATAGATTTTTGATGTATGTTAGTTTTTAATTTTGGTTTGGTTTTTCACTCATACAATAAAACATGTTCATGATTAATTGCTTTTCAAGCAAATACGTTTTTGCTTGAAAGTTCCATTGGGCACTTAAAAATAAGAGCTTGCTTAAAAGTTAAATGTTTTCACCACAGACGAAACAAAGCTAGTCGATTCCAATTTTTCAAAAACTGGAAGATTAGCACTTAAGAAAAAGAAATACGCATTTTCAACGAATGTTTCAGATAGCAAATTTACACAAGAATACTTTAAACACGTATAGTAAACAACCTCGACCTTTCATCTCTTAAGACAAAACTTTAAATTTTGCATAACTCCTAGATAGAATATTTTAAAACCATGATATTACGACAAAATCAGCTAAAATTATACATGTTGTGTCGACTATTTAATAGTTTCAAATACAATCAAATTACATAATTTGGAACTTGAAAAACAAATATTATTGATTTTAATTGTATTTTTATGAAACCAACAACACAAATTCTAAATTGAATAACACCATTACCTGTATTTGAGTAACATACAATATTCTGAAGTATTCAATATTCTCCTTATATAGCTTTGATATAAAAAATAATATTTTTTTCTTTTCTTTTGAGTTTATAGTTTAATAGGAATTGTTTTATTGTATGAAGGTGATGATTACTTCTATGCTACAGACCAAAGATGTTACATACGAAAATAATATCTCGAATTTGTGGAGCAAAATTTGGCCTAACTCTTGAACACGGTACCATCGCCAATGGGCGATGGATTTCAATCGATTATGTTTGACACTTAAGTGAATTTTCGACGCATCACATTAATTGCTGGCCCTCGGTCTTCAGATGTGAACTCCATATCAGAAACAGAACAATTTTTCGTCCAGCAGAGGCGTTTCATCTTGTATAATAAAGACTTAGGAATTCAGCTTGTAAAAATGGGGTTCAACAAATCAGGATCTTTTTGGATGCAAGGTTGGTCTACTATCCCATTCAGACCTAGAAAAAAAGCGTTTGGCAAAGAGGAGTTTAATATTGGTTACGAAGATTTAAGTTTATGAAGTTTATAGTTAGCTAAGGTTTATAGTTTTAACAGATGAGATTTAGCTCGTTAAGAATTTATTTGAAGAATTATAGGTTAAGGGCAGTTCAGTGAGGATTTTAAATTATATGTATCAAAAAAGAAGCTAGATTGGATTCTCAAAAGCTAAATTAAGAGTTGATTCATCAGGTTAGATTAAAAATTTGACCTCGTCTAGTTTTTATTTACTGGTAGACGATAGTTATAACCGAGGATCATTAATAGTGTTTTTAATTGCAACTAAGGGAGTTAAGAAATATTTTTTACGGATTTTACCCGAAAAACCGAGCCAAACACCAAGTTCTTTTATCTTTGCATTTTTGTAATTCCAAGGTCCTGACAAAACAATTTGGAGAATAGAGTTTTGAAGAGATTTATTGATGTGGGTTTTAGCCAAATATCCCGGCTTGACTAGGGTAACTGACTATTGGTCAGAGAACAGCTTTGTATACGAGGATTTATATTATTCTCAATACCATCATTTGAGAAGTCTTATGTGTTCAGCATTCTAATAAAACATCGCTTTCACAAGTGATATCAGAAGTACATGCATAGCGATAGCAGTGTTAGCCTAATGAAAGCCAACTATGCCGATTTACAATGTGTGCATCGGAACGACATCTCTATTGGATAACGACCGGACAAAAGGTTTAGATAGGTATTTAAGGAATACAATATATAACTAATGGGCTTAACTAGTCTTTAGTCTAAAGCACAACATTACGAACTCGTAAATAATGCATTTCAATATTCAAGTTGTTCGTACAAATAGTTACAAATCTAATTACCTGGCAGCATTGGTTGTGATCGTTCAAACAGATGTACATAAGGCAGTGTAAATTGTACACTAAAAGTAGAGAAAAATTAGAAAACAAAAGATACATTTTTGTTTCTTTACTTGTGATGTTACATAAATTCAATATTTTGACATAGAGTGATTTGAAGTAACAAAATCAGAAACTGGAGTATTTATTAATCTTTGAGAACGTACGATAAACATTTTTAAAGTATTATTTTAGAGTTGTTGATATGACAATTGTTTAAGAATTGGTTTAGCCGAAGACAATTATTTATCAATATTGTATGGTTGTTTGTTTTCTTCGCAAACGAACTCCACATGCCACGCCGTGAGGGCCTCGAAGTAGCTATTATGATGATGATGTCGTGTCTATGACGAGTCTTGTTCAAATGGTGCCACTAGCAGTTATCACAGCTCAAGCAATCTCAACTATATTGTCCTCGTACAGGTTTGGTTCCGAGAAAAGGACCCCGACTTTAAATAGATCCGCAATTATTGTTGGACAATCGATAATGTGAGCTGGTGTTAACTCCATATCTGGGTAGTTATTTCACTTTCTGTAAGAGTTATTTCACTTTCCCTCGCTGTCAATCTTCATTTATCTGTAATGACCTGTTCTTAACCTGGCTATGGTTTTGGTAATTAGTCTATCCTCATTGATATTACAAAGCTGATGCTTAATTGGGATCGAAGGTTCTCTCAATTTGAAGTTAGCTAGGGCATTTCCGTCCAGCAGGGTGACATTCACATTGTCCTCATTGTTTAGATTTCTAGCCTCTTTTGCTAGCTGCTCTGCAGTCTCGTTGCCTGATATATTAACGTGTGCGGGCAACTACTGGAGTGTGCAGATCTTTCCCAAATGTTGAATTTCTCTTAGATGGGAGCATATTCTGCTGGTGATCGAGGAGTCTCTTTTTAGTATTGCTTGTAGGGAAGCTCTTGAGTCACAGAAAATAACTACATCCTCAGCCTGCTCAAAAGCAGGAAGGGTTTTATACAGGTCAAGTGCCTCTACAATAGCTAGAAGTTCGCAAATGAAGTTGGACGTAATAGTTTCTGCACCAATTTTTCGTTGAATAACTGTATCACTTGGAGCAGTCAGAAAAACCCCGGAACCTCCATTAGTGATAGTTTCATCAGAAGAGCCGTCATTATAAGCGTGGACAAAATTTTTCCTTGGATACTGCTCAACATTTCTGAGTCCTTTTGCTTTAATGACATCGGCCAACTCTTTTTTATTGCATGGCTCCAGAAGGTTTAATATAATTTTGGTATTCATGGGAAGTTCGGAGGGAACAATAAGCTCTTGAAGGATAAGAAATTTGTAATGTTCAAGGCCAAGAGTTTCCCTAATTTCTTTGTCAAATTGAACAGGAGATGACCTTTTCAGTCGTGTGTGGCTGTTAAAATTTTGAAAGGTTCTCCTAGAAATATGTTCAGGTACACGACTTTTTGCTTTGTTTGTGAATTTTATCACATTAAGACGTCTTCTTTTCGCAAGGCTCTCAAGGCCACTTTGCTTGATTATTTTTAAATTGTTAGTAGAAGAAACTGCACCGATTTTTGCGATTTTGCAGCTCTTGCTTGGACGCTTTCCAAACTTTCCAGGACGGTTTTGGAAGCATGGGCCCAAATAGGAGAAGCGTATTCCATGATCGGCCTGATTAGGGAGGTGTACGTTGTTCTTAGTGTCATGGGAGACGTTCCCCAGTTTGTACAACAGAGACTTTTAATAATCTTTAATTTCTTCAAAGCTCTATCAGCACAAGTTTTGACATGCTCTGCGAATCTTAATTCAACATCCAGGGTAATTCCTAAGTATTTCGGGTTTGATGTTTTAACTATACGTTTTCCCTCAATATATAATTCTGGTTCCATCAGATTTCTATGTGTCCTGTCTGTTGAGAAAACACAAACAGTAGTCTTTTCAGCATTGATATTTAGTTTTAAGTCCTGCGTCCACCTTACGAACCTATCCAGAGAATTCTAAAGCACAGTTTCAGTTTTATGAAAATCTCTGCTGGAATGCCAGATTGCGATGTCATCAGCATAGCAGGCAACTTTGGCGTCTTTGTCAAGGTTAGGATGTATGTCATTTACGTATAGTAAGACATACATCAAAACACGCTAGAATCGGAAAACTTGGCATGGTTCCAAAGGCATAAGGACGAAAAATGCTTCTGACGTCAGCCGTAGAACATCGTAATATCCTTTCCTTCTTCAATGACGTCGCATTCCGAAGAAAAAAACAAAAAGGGTGGACAAGAAAACGGAATTATTAATTTTAAAAAAATATTCTGGATTAAATATACAGGCGCTACACAACGTATGTGCCAAATTTCATTACTGTATGTGCCATAGACTTGTCAGGACAGTGCATACAGACATCGACAACACTTCCTTTTATAATAGTAGAGATGATTTTTTCAAACTTCACTCAACTATAATACAAAAACTAAACCGAAACAATTAACCATCTGATTATCTAGATACTGGTGTTTCCGAAATACGTTAGGTTGTCTTTTGATCACAACGCATAAAATAACCAGATAACAGC